>CM055118.1:272986146-273452260 GCA_029206835.1 Rana muscosa
CTGCTGTTCCGGTATTGTCAGAGTACAATAACCAGCATTGCGGTTTCATCCATAGCTTGGAAGGAGGATTCTGTTTGGCCAGACATAGGTCTCTAGTCTATCTTAGACTGCTCAAGGAACACCCAACTACCTCTGGAGGAACCCTGGTAATGAGAGTCTGGGTTAGACCCTGACAAGTTGTTATTGTCTGGATCCCATCTCTTTATTTGTCCCATGACCATTGTAACCAGGACAGAAAACAAATGGAAAGCCCTAATTTTAGAGTTGTTGAGAGCAAGAGTAGATGGGAGTCCAAGATCCAAGACGGGAAGTAAAAAGAAATCTCCCCAGCAGGACATAGACAACATCCCTTCCATATACTCTATATACAAAACTAAAACATAAAGCTTTTGCTATACATAGATTAACAAAGCTCTGTTCTAGCAGCTTCTATCCCACTACCTTCTCCATCTCTTCTCTCCGTTTCATATTCTCCTGTGTATTTGTTGGCCATTCATATGTTTTTCCTCTATACCGGTTTACATACACTGGTGATTGATTTGCATCCAACCCCATTGCGTGTCCCCGCAGCTCATTATAGTTTTTATCTCCTGCGTTTGTCTCTTGCTGCATTGTGTTATGGAGTCTTGAGTCCTGTACTCCTTTGAAGTCCGTAATACTGTAAGTGGGTCATACACGTTATCATGTGATGAGTTTGAACGGAGTTGTTGCTATGCAGATCGCTGTGGTTGGGATGAGGTGAGACTGGTTCTTGGCAGTCATTCAGGTGAAAGAGAGTGAAGTCCATTGAAATTAATGATATGTGATATATTACTAGCTTGGAGTGAACTTTAGTTGCATTTTGGCTGCTTTCCACAGGCATGATTCCAGTGTCTATACATAATGTCATTCCCAAAGTGGACCTGTGCTTGGCCCATGCAGAGCAATGCAATGGGCTCCCTTCATTCCACCTGCAAACTCTCAAGCCTCGTACACACGGGCGGGAATCTCGTTGGGAAAAACAAGTTGGTTTTCCCGTTGAGATTCCCGGCAAGCTTGCCTTGCTTGCCGAGTGTACACACGGCCATTCAAAAGAACCACCGTTCTTTTGAATGGTAAGAACGTGGTGACGTCATCGACTACGACGAGCCTCTGCTCGTCACATTCGATGCCGCCATCTTGCTACACCCTACACTACCCTTGTATGCTACTGTGCATGCGTCAGTCTTTTCGAGCATGCGCTGGTTTACCATGGATGGGTAAGCATACACACACACACACAAGGTTTTCTCGTCAGGAAACGGGCTGACGAGAATCCCGACGAGAAAATAGAGAGCAGGTTCCCGACGAGAAACCATACACACAACCGGTTTTCTCGGCAAAAAGCTCTCCCAGCAGTTTTCTTTCCCGAGGAAAACCGATCGTGTGTACGAGGCTACAGAGAGAAAATGGAAAGCCGCTCACTGTTAAAAGTCCTGGAAGGTGAACCTCCGCCCCAGTCTCAAGTCTTTTGCAGACTCTAACAGGTTTTCTTCTAAGATTGCCCTGTATTTGGCGCCATCCATCTTCTCATCAACTCTGATCAGCTTCCCTGTCCCTACTGAAGAAAAGCATCCCCATAACATGATGCTGCCACCACCATGTTTCACGGTGGGGATGGTGTGTTCAGGGTGACGTGCAGTGTTAGTTTTCCACCACACATAGCGTTTTGCTTTTAGGCCAAAAAGTAAAATTTTGGTCTCATCTGACTAGAGCACCTTCTGCCACATGTTTTCTGTGTCCCCCACATGGCTTCTCACAAACTGTAAACTGGACTTCTTATGGCTTTCTTTCAACAATGGCTTTCTTCTTTTAACTGTGTCAGCATGGTGCTGTAGGGTGCCATTCCAAATCAATGGCACCACATCACACCAAAGTATGTAACGTGCATTGTTGCATGTTGTGTTAAAGTGGTTATATACCCTCTGCTACTACTTGCACCTACATTAAGGCTTACCTGTAGGTGCTTGCAACATCTCCTTAACCTACATGGTTAAGGAGATATTTGAAGAAAATCGGGCACCGATGTCTACGGCACATGCGCGCCGCAGACAACGGCGCACTTTCCCTTGAATGGAAAAGTGCCGGGGATCGTGCCGGTTCCGCGCGCATGCGCGGGAGTGATGTCATCGCTGCTCCGGCCAGTCACAGCGCTGGAGCGGCGATACCCGGAAGTCACTCTGGGTATCATGGCGGCGGCAGGGGAGAGGAACGAGGGTCACTTTGGGGGCTTCGATCTAAGGTAAGTAATTCATAGTGAGCTAGTATGCTAGCCATACTAGCTCATTATGCCTTTTGTCTTGCAGGTTTTTATTTTTTAAACTTTTTTTTGGGTATACAACCGCTTTAAGGCATGCTTTACCGAGACACAACCATGTGATAGGACTTGGAAAATCCTGAAAATACAAATTTTCATGCTGGTCCTGTGGCTTCAGTGGTTTGAATCACTGATGCAGATCATGTATGCATCCCGCGCATTATGACTCCACTGTGGTTCTATTAGTTAAGGAGGTGAGGGTTAGGGGTCCCATATACCATGCAGATCAATTACAGACTCTTCAGATCCAGATCAATGTACAGCTTCACAGTGTCAGAATCTTTAAGCTGACCCAGCAACACTGTAAGCACATTCACAAGTTTTAGTGCATCCTCCAAGTGAGTCACCAGGCCCTTCTGAGAGACCATCCTTCTTCCTGTCTCTCTCCAGAAAGGGGTCTCCCCTGTGTCTCCTCCTCGGCACAGCTTCCTCCAGACCGGGCAAAATAGCTTCAGGACCACTTCAGCACATGTTGGGCCCCAAAACAGGCTATTGGGCCCCAAAACAGGCTATTGGGCTGAACAGCAGAGTCCAATCCAGCAGCATCTTCCTAGGTCTCAGCCCAGGAAAAGAAAGATCACATGCCTGTCCCAAATATTTATATGCTCCCCCAGCATGCACCAGTGGCACAAACTACCAACTGGATTGGCTCGTTTGTGAAATCTCAAAATATGACATCTACTGGCGACAGTGAGAGATCACAAGCCAAATTAAAGTGATAGTAATGTGTCTTCTGTAAAAACTTACTGACAGAGATCTCTTCTGCCATAAATGACCCCCCTTGCCTGTCAGCGGGTAATGCAAACTAAGCTGCGTATGTGCAGCTCGGACCGCATTTACAGGCCGCTCTGCGTGCTGCCATGAAGTGACTCCTTTGCACATGCATGGGAGTGATGTCACTGCAGCCCAGACATTCAAGTGGCCGACGTCTTGGAACCCTGCAGGTAAGTCTCTCACAAAGTACAAGTATGCGGTGCATGCTAGTACTTTATGACTTAAAGTGTTACTAAACCTAAAAACGTTTTTTACCTTAATGCATTGCTACGTTTTTAGTGTCCCTGTGCCCCCCCCCCCTTCACTGTGTGAAGGGGAAGAGAGGGGAGAATAGAACAGCGCTGTGCAGGGCTCCATCTTTTCTCCCCTTACCGTCTCTTTACACTGCATTCGAGCAGGAGCCATTGGCTCTTGCTTCTGTCAATCAGAGAAAGTGGGGGGCGGGCCTAAGTCCCGCTGTGTAAGTCTATGGAGTGCGGCTCCATAGACATGTAGCTCGAGAGCGTGGGGACTACCTCTCCCCATAGCCAGTGGCTGGCTATGGTAGTCCTGCAGAAGAATAGGAGGAGCCAAGATCGCCACCAGGGACCCCAGAAGAGGAGCCACTCTGAGCAATACCACTGCACAGAGCAGGTAAGTATAATATTGAGTTTAGTAACACTTTAAATCTGTGGGGGGGGGGGGGCACATTTTTTTTTTTTAGTCTCTTAATGAGACTTTACTACCACTTTAGGCTTGGGGGAAAAACCAGGTGAAAACTTTACAATCAGTTTTAGCTATAGCCAAGACAAAAAAACTAGTAGCCCCTGCTTAGGACAGGGGGGCTACACAGATAAAGTTTCAGTGCAACTGAAGAGCCCCGAAAAGGAACATCTGATATATAAAAATACCAAAGCTGTACACAAGGATCCTTCCACACCCCACAATGTAAAAATGTAACTTGTATCTGACTTTTTCTTAGCCGGGTCTTTTGTTGTCGATAGAACAACATGCCCTCCTTTCCTCAATCAGACTGTTTGGATCCTGAATTCTATATTAATTTATCCAGTCTTTTTCTGAATCCATTCTACTTTTTCCTTTCAATAAGTCTTGTACTTTTATCTGTCACTTTTTTGTTTTTAAACTCAGCCTAGTCATTTACTTTCGTTTGTGCCGTAACTTTCACCGGCTTTGTTCCACTCTTGCTCAAGCCACTGACTTGATAATTTCCTGTTTTTTCAGATGAGCATTCTGGCCCCGCTCCCTCTCGCAAACATGGCCAGTCCAGCCCTAAGCCCAGATGATTCATCTTTGTCAGCAGCCCTCAGCATCTCCCCCTCAGACTCCGAGAACCTCAGTCCAGATGAACTGGAGCTGCTCAACAAGCTGGAGGAGCAGAACAGGTACATAGAATGGGGTGGTGGTCGGCTTATGTTTCCTGTGCAGCCAGTATTCCTTTGTAATAATTTTCTTCTCTTTTGTCCACAATTCATTAATTACATATTATTGATGTGTTTCAAAAATTGTATCCATTTTGTTTTAAGACGTAGATAAAATATGAACATTCTTAGAGTGCTTGGGGTTAAATGTACTCTCCAGTCAAAACTGAGAATTAATGTAATGCATACATAGAGCACCACCGTCCTGCTCAAGGCGCCAGTTTTCATCCAGATTTTGCTGTAGTTCTTCAACCCATCCAAGTACCTTTTTACCTGTAATCTGTTGATCTGGGAACCCCTCTTGCTGTCGTGCAGGAGAGAAATTCCCAAACACACCCACTCTTGGTTCTGCTTTCTTTCTTTATACCGAAACCTAATGTTTCAATTTGTGAGTACAAAGAAGTTTATCACAACCACAAATCAGATTTAAGCTTAGTACCTGAAGCAGAGGGGGATGGAGGAGATTCATGGTTTGGGATTTAGGAAGCAGACCCATCCACCCCAAATATAACGGGAGCTCTCTGACATCTAGCTGTACTTGACTTCATAGAATCTAGTTTGTGATCAATTGACTGGACTCAACAGAGAAGTGTGGGATTTCAAAATAACAAACATACTCACCTAGGTGGATGCAGCATCGGTCCAATGCTGCAGCTGTCCCCCACTGCCTTGAAGACCTCTGATCGCTCTGTTCTCAGTCTCCAGTGAGCAGAGAGCTGGTGACTGTCAGTGCCGGGCTGTGGAGGGAGTGGGAGCAGCTGGCTCATGCTCTTAGTAGTGTGTTGAGAGGCTGAGCCATCTACTGGTCATGCTTTTGGGTGGTTCCTGACATTATTGTTGGGATCCCTGCAAAGCCTGGACTGGCTTTGTGATGTCAGCCAACGGCAAACTTTAGCTCACTGTTGGCTGAAGCTGATCACAGGATTGCAGTACTAAGTGCACTCTTGTGACCCCCAGGAGAAGTAGGACCAAATGAGCTTTTGGACCTACTTTTCCTTTAAAGTGAACCTGTGCCCAAACTATGCACATTAAATTAAAGAGGAGCTCCAGTCCCCTAATACATTTTTTATTTTATTTTTAAAAGCCGATTGTCTGCGTCTTCATGCTAGTTATTTATAAATTAATAATCTTCTTGCATTATCTCTGAAGCAGACAGGGGCCATCTCGGTTGTGAGCATCTGAAGCCCGCTCTTTCGCATTTCTGAGATTAGGTGCAGCTGACTACCCAGCCTGCACCTTCCGATCTTGCGCCTACACAGTAATGACACTGCAGTTGATTGCAGGTTATCATGTCGTATTCAAATACGCTGATATTTCATTATAGTCGATCAGAAATCACCTAATGATGTCATCGCCTAGGCGGCCGGGACAGAAAGTGCCGCCCAAAATATTTAAAAAAGTATCAATTTACACTGTACACCGGGGGGACATTGGAGAAACTTTAACAATAGAGTAGAACTAGGAGGAAAAAGAAAGCTGCGCCACCCTGAAATATAAACAATAAAAAATTGACAGTCCAAAAATGTTATTTAAGACGGCTCCTTCCTAGCCAAAGGCAGGTGACCCGCTCGATGCTGCACCGAATAATATTCACATAGTGAAACAGTTCTTATTTGCAGGAGAGGAGATGGCACCACAGTGACTTGTCATAACAATAGTGGGAATCCACCACCGTAACATAAAGCAGCTTACCAAAGGGCAAGCATATTTCAGCAGTCGGCTGTGACCCAGCCACGGCCTTTAGATCCAGCAAGGAAGTTCCTCTTATGATGCAAAAGCTTCAGAAGCTTACACGTCCCCGCACTCATGCAGATACATTCTCGGCATATATGGAAGGAAAGGAGTAGGCCATAGTGTGACTCAGTTTTAACGATTTATTCAAAAATAGTAAGGTTGTACTTACAAATTTGCAGATTTAAAAACAGCATTAAGAATTTGCCAGCCGGCGTAGCAGGAGCCCTCACTCCTCACAAACACGTGGTGACGTCACAGCGCGTCCTATCAGACGCGTTTCGTCATTCAACAGACGTTGTCAATGGGATCTAAAGGCCGCGGCTGGGTCACAGCCGACTGCTGAAATATGCTTGCCCTTTGGTAAGCTGCTTTATGTTACGGTGGTGGATTCTCACTATTGTTATGACAAGCCACTGTGGTGCCATCTCCTCTCCTGCAAATAAGAACTGTTTCACTATGTGAATATTATTTGGTGCAGCATCGAGCGGGTCATCTGCCTTTTGGCTAGGAAGGAGCTGTCTTAAATTAAATTTTTGGACTGTCAATTTTTTATTGTTTTTTTATTTATATTTTAGGGTGGCGCAGCTTTCTTTTTCCTCCTATATCTGTTTGGTGTTTCACACTCATAGCTGATGCCTAATTTTGCAGTGTCTAACTGTAATTTTATTGTTAAGCTAGCGCAGTTTTCTCTTTTCCAATAGAGTGGAACTCCACTTTAAACTATTTTTTTGTAAAAGTACATGTCCCCAATTACTCGGACCATAGAGAATGAAAATGCAAAAAATTATACTACTTTTTCTGTAGATTGCATTTTTCTTTTGAAAAGTATATAAAGTCTGGATGAAATGTTTAGTGTAGCCACTTTTGGTAGTTTACGTGTACTTCTTCTTTTTTTTTTTTTTTTTAAATGCAGATTTTTTTTAATAACGGTTCATGCATCAGTCCAAAAGAAGGACAACTGAAGAAAGAGGAAAATAGTGATAGAGGGAATTGATTCAAAAAAGAGGATTGCTGTCAAAGGGGGACAGTTGAAAGCTATGCCCTCATATTAGCCCTCCACTAACCCTCATACTCCTCGCTTTCAGCACTGATCAGTCTCACATGCCCTTCTAGGGCCAGCAGTGGCAAGAGGAATGCTGATGAAAGGGGAATATATCCGCCTCTGCACTCCTCTTGCCATTGCTCGTCTTGGTAAAATGCTCATAACCAAGACACACCGCAGCTTAGAATCAACAGTTTCCTTCCAAGTTCTTGTCAGATCAGCTGCAGCAGATGATTTGACCTTTTGTAAGTCCATGGTCTATGTTGGCTATGCCAGAATGCTGCCCTGACTGTAATAACATGCCCATTCCCTATTGTTTGTATTTTAAGATGCTTTTACTGGCTCACACGTGTTTCTGGGATGTTATATCTTTAACAGTAGATGAACAGAGTTAAAATCTTTTCAGCTACAGGTGTTGTGTTTTATTTTTATCGGGTATTTATTTCCTCAGTTATTCAGTATGTATAACAGGAGTTTTCTCAAATCGCCTTTCTGGACAACCTTGGAGAGAAGGCAGCTCCGCCTCTTTTACAGGAAACACATGCAGCCTTTAAATCCCTCCTCTTCCACCATGGCCTCAGTTATTGTGTTTCCTCCGCCATGGTGGAAGCAGCATGCTGGAACCAGGGAGCTGCGTTTTCTCTTCAAGGTTGAAGGGTACAGGCTTACCGTTACTTGTTTCTGCCCGGAGTGCAGCGACCATCCCAGCCCCCCCCTCACCTCAAGCGGGGGGGGGGGGGTGTTCCGGAGTCCCCAGTCTCTCCTGCTCATGGGAGCAAAGGACCCACAGGAGGTGCAGTATCTCTGGGCCCGGAATCCGCTGTTATGGCTTTGATGGCCGGGCGGGTGCTGCTATTGGTCAGCGGCGTTTCCCGCATGTCAGTTGTGGGTCCCGGCCAGCGGGCGACGTCATGTCCGGTGATGTGGCTTCCTGTGGGGGTGTGGCGCTCGTGGTTCCAATCGCCTGGAACGCAGAGACCAGGGGGCGGGTCCTTTGACCGGTGCTTCCGTTTCCGGCCCTGGTTGATGACGCGGGAACATTAAAAAAAACTAGCGTTTTTCTCAGACCCCGCTGCGTTCTCTACCAAGATGGAGGAGAGACTAACAGCAATGGAGGAAGCAGGCGCCGCAAGCACCGGTCAGGCCCAGGTAAGAGGGGTACAATGGTGCCTTTATTCTGATCCTTATGGGCTTATGTTTTGATGTTTTTTCTTGTTTCCTCCCTGAAGGGAGCCTGTGGCTGCTCGGTCGAAAGTTACTTCTTTCTGGCCTTGCAGTTTGGAATAGGTGGTTGCTATCTGTTAAACTGCTGGGGACACTCTCCTTTTCTGTACGGTGGTGGCCTAAATGCACTAAGGGTTGTTTTAGTTTTAAAACATTAGGTGAGTTTGATGTTTGTCTTGTTTTCAGGAAAAAACTGTAGGAAAAACTAAGCATTTTAAATCCACCAAACCAGAGGAAGTGTCCCTCCTGCAAGAACCCTCTGAGGGATTCATTGCAAAAAGCAATGTGTAGATCATGCATTAAAGACTTGGTTGAAGAGGAAACATCCCAACAGTATAAAGACTTATTTTTCTCAGTACGGGAGCTTACAAGCTCACTCAGTTCAGTCAAATCTTTACTGGTACAGAGTCCGGCAGTCCAGGCTGAACCCCAGCAACTACCATCCAGCCCAAGAGCCTCCACATCTAGACCAGCAGAAGTGGACTCTGGGGATGAAGGGGCAAGTACTCTTCCCTCTCTCAAGGATTCAGATGAGGAGGAAGAGGATAGCAGAGCCTCCAGATACAAACTGTCCTTCGATGATGTGAACGATCTGCTAAGAGCAATCTACACTACTCTGGATATTCAGGAGGAGAAAGTACAATTATCTGTCCACAATAAAAAAATAATTGAAGGATCCTAAAAAGGTTAGGAGAAGGTTTTTGGAATCTTTCTCACAGGTTTCCTGATGTACAGACCTCGCTTTCGAGGACATGGGGGTATTGAAGGATGCAATGGACAAAAGGGCGGACTCCCTCTTGAAAAAGGCATGGGACTCCACATCAGCCAGTCTCAAACCTGCTATGGCCTCCACAGTGGTAGCCCGAAACCTAGAATGCTGGGTAGAAAAGCTGATGAGCCATGTAGAAGCAGGTACCCCATAGAAAGACATTGTGGAATCTTTCCCCCTGATACTGAAAGCAGTCAAATGCATGACTGATGCGTCGGCCGAGTCAATTAAAATGGCAGCAAGGTCCTTAGCACTGGTGAACTCAGCCAGGTGAGCAGTCTGGCTAAAAACTTGGTCAGGTGACACAGCCTCCAAGCTCAAGCTCTGCGGCCTACCCTTTCCGGGGGATTTTCTTTTTGGACCAGACCTTGAAACAGTCCTGGATAGAACAGCTGACAAAAAGAGGGCTTTCCCCTCCAAAAAGAAGCAGACTTTTAAAAATAATTTTCGTGCTGTTCAGCAGCCCCACAAGAATAGGGAAAACAACAAAAAGCAATGGGTTCCCCAAAGGGGTAAGGGAAGGGGCAGAGTTCTTTTCAGATCTCCCCCAGACCAGCCCCCTAAAAACAAGTGACAATCTCCCCCCCCCCCCAGTGGGGCGAAGATTGTCTGCCTTTCTTCTCCAATGGAACAGAATGTCCACAAGTCCGTTTGTAAAAAAACTTCATTTCACAGGGGTACAGGCTGGAATTTTCGGAACCCCCCCAAGCAGATTTTATGTTACAGCCCTTCCACCGGATCAAGAAAAATCTTCCGCTATGATGAGCCTGTTACAGGAAGTGATTGTTCAAGTCCCGAAACACCAGGAGGACCGGTGAAAAAAATATATTCCTGGTGAAAAAACCTTTAGGGAAGTACCAACTGATTCTGAATCTAAAGATCTTAAACAGATCAATACAGTACAAACACTTTTGCATGGACACAATCCATTCGATAACAAAGTTGTTAACTCCAGACTGCTTCATGGCATCCCTGGCACTAAGGGACGCCTATCTACATGTACCGATATCTCAGGCTTCCTAATGGTTTCTCCGCCTGACAATCAATCTAGGGACTTCAGTCTGGCACCTTCAATTCAGGGCTCTATCGTTCAGTCTATCATCCTCCCCCAGAATATTCACAAAGATAATGGCAGAACCCCTGAAACTGAGGGGGATCTCGGTCATTCCATATCTGGACGGCCTATTATTTTTTGCGGATTCCAGAGAGCAAGTTGTGACAAACCTTCAGATGTTGCAGACTCGCCTTAAGAGCCTAGGATGGCTGTTAAATCTAGAAAAGTCAAATCTAGAACCAACACAGGAGATGAGGTTTCTGGGATATACCATAAATTCAGTACTTCAAAAAGCGTTTCTACCACAGGAAAAGATGGAAAAGATCTACTCTGCAGTAAGTCAGATTCAGACGAATCTCTTGGTTTCAATCCGGTCAGCCATGGCAGTGTTGGGCCTTCTCACGGCCTCGTTTCCAGCTGTGCAGTGGGCGAGGTTGCATTCCAGACCCCTTTTAGACGAACATCTTACAGGTTTGGTCGCACTAGGAGTCGCTGGAAAAATGCTTCAAACTAACCTTGAATGTAAAATGAGCACTCTGGTGGTGGAGGGACTCAACCAATTTTGATAAAGGGTCTCTCATGGGTCTTTCCTCTAGACAGATGCAAGTTCCTGGGGTTGGGAAGCCCACCTGGACGGTCAAACCGCACAAGGGACTTGGTCCAAAGTGGAAGCAAGAAAGTCATCAGACTGGCGGGAACTAAAAGCCATCTTTCTGGGTCTCCTTGCTTTTCAACAAGCAGTGAAGGGACATCATGTACAGATCCTGTCAGACAACACGACAGCGGTAGCTTACGTGCTCAAACAAGGGGGAACCAGGAGCATAGGTCTCATGGAACTAGCCAGTCAGTTATTGTCCTGGGTGGAGCTAAATGTGACCTCCTTATCAGCAGTCCACCTAAAAGGATCTCAGAATCTGCTAGCAGACCTTCTAAGCAGAAGAAGTGTAGTAGAAGCAGAGTGGAGTCTGAACCAGGAAATTTTCACGATGCTCTCCAAGGAGTGGGGGCAACCTCAAGTAGGCCTGTTTGCCAGCCAGCAAAATTCAAAGGTTCTGAACTTTTTCTCTCTCCACAGAGGGGACCAGGCTGTAGGCATAGACGCTCTAGCACACCCATGGCATTACCAACTGTGTTATGCCTTTTCCCCCTTTCCACTAATCCCATTAGTCCTAGGAAAATTTGGGGAAGAAAATACCAACATAATCCTGATCACTCCCTATATCCAAAAAGGCCTTGGTTCGCGACACACCTAAACTTGGCCGCAAAACCTCCATGGAAACTACCATCCAAGAAGGACCTACTAACACAGGGCTCTGTGAACCATGCGGAAGCAGACCGGTTACACCTAACTGCTTGGCTTCTGAGGAAGACCTCCTAAAAGCTAAAGGACTGTCCGATAAAGTAGTAAAGACCCTACTCTCTAGTAGAAAGGAGGTAACTCTGGCCATTTACCTAAAAGTGTGGAAGAAGTTCAACTCTTGGTGTACTTCCAAAAGCCTTAAAGTCAAGAGTGTTGTATCAGTATTGGAATTTCTCCATGAAGGAATGGGGAAAGGACTGGCAGCCAGCACCCTGAAAACCCAGGTGGCGGCTCTATCAGTTTATTTTGAAAAATAGAGAAGCTTTAATTTCTAGATTTTTTAGGGCACTTGCTCGGAATAGGCCTGTAGCCCTCAAAGTTTTTCCCAGTTGGGACTTGTTTATTGTTTTGCAGGGTCTCACGGGAGTTCCGTTTTGAACCTTTACAAGATATGTCCTTAAATTTAGTTCTCAAAATTTTTTTTAGTTGCCATTACATCGGCAAGATGAGTCAGTGAGCTCCAGGCTCTGGCAATTACAGAACCTTTTCTTAAAATCTTTTCAGATAGGGTGATCCTTCAAACGGATCCAGCCTTCCTACCGAAAGTGTCTTCAACTTTCCATCGGTCACAAGAAATAATCCTACCCACTTTCTCAGTTCCTACCAATGCAGGAGAAGAAGCTTTCCATACACTGGATGTGATGAGATGCCTGTTACAGTTTCTCTTAGTCACCAAAGAGTTCAGGAAGTCAAACGCTCTTTGTAATATTCTCAGGCCCCCGTAAAGGGGATAAAGCTTCTAGAAGTACGTTGGGCAGATGGCTTAGACAAGCGATTTACAGAGGCCTATCAAGCTAAAGAAGAAATACCTCCCTCAGGTATTGCTGCTCACTCTACGAGGTCAACGGCAGTTTCCTGGGCCGAAAGGGCTGGTGCTACGCCTGATCAGATTTGCAAGGCTGCCACTTGGTCCAACTACTCAACATTTCTCCGACATTATAGGTTGGACTTGCTGTCGGCTGCAGATTAAGCCTCCTGCAGGAAGGTACTGCAGGCAGTAGTCCCACCCTAGGGTAAGTTACTCGGTTATCCTCTCCAAGGTTGTCCTGAAAGGCGATTTGAGAGACTCAGTTACGCTTACCGGTGACGGTATTTCTAAGAGCCTTTCAGGACAACCGCTATTTCCCTCCCTAATATATCTTAGAAGTATTGGTTAAGTGTCTATCATGGTTGTTGTGGTTCTTCTGTGCTTTGTTTTCCAGTTTGTCGGAGACCACACAATAACTGAGGCCATGGTGGAAGAGGAGGGATTTAAAGGCTTCATGTGTTTCCTGTAAAAAAGGCGGAGCTGCGCTCTCTCCAAGGTTGTCCTGAAAGGCTCTTAGAAATACCGTCACCGGTAAGTCCAACTAAGTCTTTCTGCTCTTCCTATATCCAACCTAGTCAAGCTTCTGTAGTATGTCCCGATTAGTTTAAAGGATGTACATAATGGTTTTCTACACATATTTTCTTTATTATGGGCAAATTACAATACACTTGAGAAGAAAAAAAAATAATTATATATATATATATATATATATATATATATATATATATATATATAATTTTTTTTTTTTTTTTTTTTCAGTCAAGTAAATAAATATTGTATATGTTGTGTGCCTATTTCCAGCCAGCAGGTAGGGTGCTTTTCACGTGTGTTCCAGATTCTACTTACTGTTTTAAATATCCTGTTATTCACAGAGCTTCATAGCTCAAGCAGAAATGTACACAAGCAAGGCAATAAGTGTGAGCTCAGAGCAGTGACTCCTTCCTCCTCCTCCCCCCTCCTTATGTTTCTGTGAAAGACAACATGCTTGAAAGGAAGGGGCAGGGCCCTCAAAACATGCCAGTACAACTTCAAGCCCCCTCTTTGCACCAGATTTTGGGTGTAAGTGCATTTTTAATAATTTTATGTATTATTTATTTGTTATCCATACTATTAAGTGCACTCCTGTTGTGTTTTTTTTTTTGTTTTTTTTTAAAGGTTTTTAGCTTCTCTTTTACATGCACAAATGTCCTTTTTGGATATACAGTTCATACACAGAGCTTGCAAGGATATTCAGAACTGCCTAGTTTCTACTAGTAAATGGTGTGTTACTTTTGATAGTGCAACTAACTTCTTTAGAAGGCATGCAATCCATCTTTCCCATACAGTGGATATAAAAAGTCTACACACCCCTGTTAAAATGTCAGGTTTCTGTGAATAAGACCAAAGTTAACCTATAAACTGTACAACTCAATTGAAAAACAAACTGAAATCTTTAAGTGGGGAAGTAAAACTAAAAACTAAAATGTGATTGCATAAGTGTTCACACCCTTATAACTGGGGATGTAGCTGTGTTCAGAATTAAACAATCACATTCAGACTCATGTTAAATAGGGGTCCGTACACACCTGCCATCATTTTAACGTGCCTCTGATTAACCCAAAATAAAGTTTAGCTGTTCTAGTAGGTCTTTCCTGACTTATTCTTAGTGGCATCCTACAGCAAAAGCCATGGTCCACAGAGAGCTTCCAAAAGCATCAGAGGGATCTCATTGTTAAAAGGTATCAGTCAGGAGAAGGGTACAAAATAATTCCTAATGCATTAGATATACCATGGAACACAGTGAAGACAGTCATCATCAAGTGGAGAAAATATGGCACAACAGTAACATTACCAAGAACTGGACGTCCCTCCAAAATTGATGAAAAGAAGAGAGGAAAATTGGTCAGGGAGGCTGCCAAGAGGCCTACAGCAACATTAAAGGAGTTGCAGGAATATCTGGCAAGTACTGTCTGTGTGGTACAGGTGACAACAATCTCCCATATTCTTCCCATATTCTTCATATGTCTGGGCTATGGGGTAGAGTGGCAAGACGGAAGCCTTTTCTTATAAAGAAAAACATCCAAGCCCGGCTAAATTTTGCAAAAACACATCTGATGTCTCCCAAAAGCATGTGGGAAAATGTGTTATGGTCTTATGAAACAAAGGTTGAACTTTTTGGCCATAATTCCAAAAGATATATTTGGTGCAAAAACAACACTACAGATCACCAAAAGAACACCATACCCACCGTGAAGCATGGTGGGGGCAGCATCATGCTTTGGGGGCTGTTTTTCTTCAGCTGGAACGGGGGTCTTAGTCCAGGTAAAGGTAATTATGACCAGTTCCAAATACCAGTCAATATTGGCTCAAAACCTTCAGTCTTCTGCTAGAAAGCTGAACATGAAGAGGAACTTCATCTTTCAGCATGACAACGACCCAAAGCATACATCCAAATCAACAAAGGAATGGCTTTGACAGAAGAAGATTATAGATAGACTGATAGACTCATACCCAAATAGAATGAGTGCAGTAATATGTGCACACTTATGCAACCATATTGTTGTACAATTTATAGGTCACATTAAAGGATTTCATATAAAACTTCCTCCTTGGTCCAGGGCTGGCAGTCCTCTACAGGCTCTTTCCCTGTGAACCCAGCCAGCTAAAAGACCCCACTTTTTAAAGGAAAAAATTAAGGGTGGGGGAGAGGAATGCAGGTGGAAGGAGTAAATCCTACAGTTGCACATTAAAGGCCCATACACACTATGGTCACTGCAGATTCTTGTCTTCAGATTTACCAAAACCATATAATATGAGGTCAATCTTTAAGAGTTTCAATTTGTATGCAATCAGGCAAGCCCTTGCACTACACGGTTTTGGTAAATCTGTAGACAAAAATCTGCAGAAAATCTAATAGTGTGTATGGGGGTCTTAGAAGGCAGAGAAGAGGAACTTTAAAGGGTAACTTCACTTCGGTTGAAAAAAAATAATTGCGAAAAAAAAAAAAAAACAATACAGCATATACAGTTGTGACACAAGTCATATCGTCATCAAATGTTATTAAAAATTACCTTTCCTTTTCAATCTGCAGCTCTGTAATTTTCTGTAAAATGCAATATATCTACCTGAATGTGCTCTGTACATAGATGATGTACAGAATGCCCCCTGAAAATTAAATTTCCTGCTTGTGTGATTGGCTTGCTGATTTTGCCAGAAGTCCGCAATTAGAAACACATCAGATTTTTGGCATCCCCTGCAACAAAAATGTCATTTTGGGTGCGCTACTCCCCAAAATGAAAGCACATCTAAAGCCATGCATGTGTAGCAGCTGATTGTAAACTATTAAATCACTCCTATACAGATTCACTTATGGACCCAGACAAACAAACAGAACTTCAGAATAACAAAAGGTAGGAATCTGCAACAAGCAATGCTTTGACCTTACACTGGTACTGAATTAAATACAACACTTCAACCTGATCCTCTCTGGAGAAACTTTCCACTTTTTACCCCCCTCCCCTCCTGTCACCCTTAATTTACCGTACATTTATAGAGGTTTACAAAATCTATTACTATTTATTAAACTGTGTATACTCATACCTGAAATAATATAGTTTTATAGATCTACCATTTGTGGATTTTGTTTAAAACTTAAGCCTCGTACACACGGTCGGACTTTGCTCCATCGGACTTTTGTTGGGCAAAAGTTTGTCCATTTGCAGACCCAACATTTGTCCGATGAAAACAAAAAAAAAGCAAGAAAAGTTTGTCCGATGGAGCGTACACACGGTCGGATTGTTGGTCCAACTTGCTCAAAATGAAGTTTGTTGGCCAAAAGCCCGACCGTGTGTACGGGGCTTTAGATGTACATTTTAGACAGTTGATGACCTTTTTCTTGCCTTCAGGACAAGCCAAGCCACCTAGCCGGATCTTGGCCCCTGTTACGTTAAAAGTTGACCCCGACTGTCTTCTGATAGATTGTTCAATTGAAATATTTACCTTATCTTCTGTACTTCTGACAATTAGTCATTGATATATAAGTATACAAATGGTAAAAGTTGGGCTACCTTATTTAATTATTTTTATTTTTATTAATTATTTACGACAATGGATTTTGTTTTATATTTTTTATATTTACGTACAAAGATTGTAGAGAAGATAAAAGTTCCATATATAATTAACTACCTAATTTCAAAGTCTTGAATAAATAATATGTATTGTATTGTGCAATCTTCAATAAAATATTTGAAAAAGAGAAAAAAAGGAATCCGCAACAAAGTTTGGTAAAATCCCTGCGATGTACATAGATCACCAAGAGGGGATTTTTTATTTTATTTTTTTCCCTCAACAAAAGTGGAGTTACGCTTTAAAGTGTAACTAAAAAAATAAAAAAAGTTTTGCCTTAAGTGTTGTATAGGGATTGGAACACCTGTCAGTTTGTATTGCTGTCTGAGCCCCCTTTAGGGAGATACAACCTCTCTGTTTATCCTGTTTACTGTTAATCCTCAAAAGTATAAGTGAAAGTAAATTGCCAAATTTTGGATTGACATCAGAACACTAATAGAGTGGAAATCTTCCAATGAGGACACATGCTCTGGGATTCGCTCACTTTAGAGGGATTTCTACTCACTTCCTGTCTTGGCTTTGGGATAGGAAATGATGGCAACGAAAAAAATTGACAATGGTTACAACCCTCCCTTAATTTATTCAAAATGGGGGGGGGGGAGTTTTGCCTTTTTTTAAATTTCACTTAAAAAAAGGGGGGGGGGGAGGGGACGAAGGTCCGCTTTTTCATTTAAACTAAATACATTTTAATGATTTAAAAAAAATAAAATAATTAAAAACGACACATTTGTTTAAGGATGGACAATTTATTAAGGAGGATAATGATAAACACTGTCTTGAGCTGTGTGATGCTGGGCACTGAAACATTCAACTGGAGTGTGTGCCTGGGAAAAGTCACCCCGATTCTCAGTAGGACAATGATGTATAGATAACTGAGCCAGGATGCTTTCACTTTCTGCACAATGTCCCCATTCAAACACACACCAAGCTGCATGAATAGCAGACTGCCTTCTCTTCCATTTACAGTCACTTTGTATGCAAGGCAAAATGTAGCTTCCTGTGTGTGTCATGTATTACCCTTTTTGCTACCATTTTTAACTAGAACTCGTATTTGTGAAAATTAAAGTATTTTTAAAGTGTTTTTAAAGCCCAATTTTTTTTTAATTTTTTTTTTACATTTTGGATATAATGGGAAAAGATTGGAACCTCTCACTTTAACTGTTATCCGTGGCTCGAATTGGAGAGATTTCCCCTCATTTTTTGTTAGTGACAATGTTTAACTGGTCCATGAAGTTAGGGACAATCTTCAGTAGGGGCACAAGCAGAAATAAAAAATCTGAATAATATTTTATTTTTTTAAAAGCCATCTCGCCCATTAGGATGTGGTCCCTGAACCTTGATATCACCAAAAAAACAATGATTGTGATCACCTAGGGGTGGGTAGAAAAAGAATTAATTTGAGACACCATGCAGTATAAAAGGTTACAATGTTTTATTTGATTTAATAAAAAATCTAAATCCGTAAAAAAAAAAAAAAAAAAAAAAGAAGACCCTCCTATCACAGTGATACATCTTAGCTTTTTTCTACTTGCTACAGAAGCAAAAAAAAAAATAGGGGACTGCGTCGTCCTACCAATTTTTTGATCAGATCAAAGGGCAGTTGGGTGTCAACAGACAGCGGAGTCAGTTTACTTCCATCCAGCCATACAGCAGAGCGGGGTCTGTCCATATCCGCTCTGCATAAACTGAGCAGACATGGATCTGTCATCTGCCCCGCTCTATTTTGATCAGCAGTGGATCTGTTAGTGGAATTAAAACCCCTGGCAGATTTTTCTTTCATCTGTGTCCCATTAGTAGATTCCATTTCACTTCCTGTCATACAGACACAACAGGAAGTGAGAAGGATTCTATCCAAAATGAGGAAAATACCCTCTTAGTTGTCACTGGATTAATGTCTCCTTTGTAAAATTTCACCTCTGTTCCTTTTCTGGGGACAACTAAAAATATTGGATTATCGTTCACGTTGGTCCTGAATACAAGAACATTTCTCTAGTAGGGGTACTGATGGCAATTTTTATTGACAGGGGTTCTAACCTCTCAACACTCCATCGAAAACTAAAAAATACACTTTAAAGCGATGTTCCGGGCAAAAAAAAAAAAAAAAGTTAAAAGCCAGCAGCTACACATACTGCAGCTTCTGGCTTTTAATAATGGCACACTTGCCTGTCCTGGAGTCCCTCGATGTCTGCACCGCAGCTGATGTTTTCATCAGCTGTCGGGTGCTGCCGCCGCCATTGCGGGTAAGGGAACCCGGCAGTGTAGCCTTTTGGCTTCACGCCGGGAACCCTACTGCGCATGCACAAGGCCCTGCTCCTCTCTCCTATAGGCCCGGCAGCTGGGGGAGGAGGAGGGAGCCCCGCGGTGATGTCACGGTCCGCGGCCCGGACTCCCGGAAGTGGGATACCTGGCAATTTCTTTTAATAAAGATCTCAGATTTGAAAAAAAAATATGCCACGCCTAACCTAACAATCGCCTTATCCCACTCTCTCTCTCCTTTTCAGTTGCCAAAAGTACACAGTGAACTTATCTCTCAGCACCAATAGTTGGCTCTCAATACATATCGCTTTATATGCGTACTCACATGTAATGAAGTGCAGTGCTCAAAGTGCTACTATACTAAAATGTGTCATATAATACAATAATAAATTGCAATATCTAATATTAGCTGCACCCAGGCAAAAAACTTCTTCCAGGCACGCTGGTGAAGTGAAATACTGGAGGAAAACAGTGGACATTTTTTGCACAATATTTGCATAAGGCACTTTATTCATTGGCATCACAGGGGACATTAGAAAAAGAACTTTGCCTGGGTACAGCTTATGTTAGATATTGCACTTTATTGTATTGAATTTTAATGTATTATATGACACACAGTTTAGTATAGTAGTAGTACTTTGAGCACTGCACTCTATTACGCGTGATTGCGCATATAAAGTGCTGTGTATTTAGAGCTAAACTATTTGAGTACTATTTGTGTTGCGCACAGCAGCTCTGTATATATGTTTTTATCTGGCGTGGGTGTATAAGATATATGATCTCTCTATCTCTCTATCTCTCTATCTATATTATTCTCAGCACCAATAACCACTAGTTCAAACAAACTAATCTGGAATGATTCTCCTTTTACAGCATGTTATTTATAGCTGAGTTGAAAACCCGTAAAACCTATGTAGGTTTCAGAATGCAGGTAGATCTGTTTTTCCATGCCACACCTTTTCTAAACCCCTGCAGACAGAAGTGGGATCCAGTCCAGGTGGCTATTATTTTTGGATGCTACCTACACTGCTATTATATGTGGATTTTAAAGATACTGGACTGATTGTCTAATACAGACAGGGTTTTGTTCTTTTTGAGATTACATTTCAGGACTACGTTTTATGGTTTAATAAAGTCTCATATTTTAGAACTGCCATTGTCATACTATACTAAAAATAATTTTTTACAGAACCACCACCTGTGAATAATATGAAACTGTACTCTCCTTTAAAACACGTTCAGTAACTGTAAAACCGGTTTTAAAGATGCCTGTAAATCTAATTTGACATTTTATGAAAAGCATCAGGAGCCATGACCACCTACTGCGGTTGAGAACTTGACTGGTAGCCTTGTTCTTTTTTTTCGGTTCTTCCTTTCTCCTACAAAACTATGATTTGCTGCTTCACTGACCAATAGAGAAGAGTGTTGGACCTGGGTCCAAGCTCTTGACTGTAATGCCCCATACACACGATCATTTTTCATGCCGTTAAAAATGCCATTAAAAAAAATGGCCATTAAAAATGATCGTGTGTATGCTCCAGAGCATTTTTAACGACGTGAAAAACGGGCATTAAAAATTTCGAACATGCTCTCTTTTTTCACGTCGTTTTTCATGTCGTTTTTTTTAACGACGTGAAAAACGATAGTGTGTATGCTTTAACGACGTGAAAAAAAATGCGCATGCTCAGAATCAAGTATGAGACGGGAGCGCTCGTTCTGGTAAAACTAGCGTTTGTAATGGAGATAGCACATTCGTCATGCTGTAACGGACTGAAAAGCACTAGACTGAAAAGAGCGAATCGTCTCTCAACAAACTTTACTAACATGAAGGGTGGCGCCATTCGAACGGAACTTCCCCTTTATAGTGCCGTCGTACGTGGTGTACGTCACTGTGCTTTTCTTGAACATTTTTTAAAATGATGGTGTGTACGCAAGACAGGCTTGAGAGGAAACAAGAAAAAAAATGACAAGAAAAACGTCAGTTTTAAAAATGACATTAAAAATGATCGTGTGTATGGGGCATAAGACTTGCATAATGAGACTCTCAGGAAGACATTTGATGCTGGGTATAGAAACTTTAGCCTCGTACACACGACCTACAGTATTTTCTTGGCAAGAAACTTGCTGGCAGAGCTTTCTTGCAGAGTAAATCGGTCGTGTGTACGCGGCTTTCAGGTTTCTCGTCAAGAAAACAGGCAAGAATCTCGACGAGAAAAATAGAGAACCTGCTCTCTATTTTCTCGTTGGGATTCTCGTCGGCCTGTTTTCTCTACAAGAAACCCGAGTTTGTGTACACTTACCTGTCGCCGTGGAAACCCGCGCATGCTCAAAATCACTTTGACGCATGCACGGTAGCTTCCTAAGGTAGGGTGTAGCAAGATGGCGGCGACGGCATCGAATGTGACGAGCGCACGCTCGTCGTAGTCGAGGACGTCACCGCGTTCGTGCCATTCAAAAGAACGGTGGTTCTTTTTAAAGGTACGTGTGTGCACTCGGCCGGGACAAGATTCTTGTCCAAGAATGTCATCAGGAAAAACTACAAGTTTTTTCCTGACGAGATTCTCGGTCGTGTGTACGAGGCTTCAGTGTTACTAAACCCAGGACCCTGCATTCACTATATCTGGTCACCCACAGTACACAGAACATGGAATCCAATTATTTTAGTAAATATAAACTGCTAAATACCCTTTCTCATCAGCAGTATATAACAGTCTTGTGACTTCTATCATTTCCTGGTAAAGCTTGTAGGAGGAGTTTTCATACTGCACTGAGCTGTCCTGTCAGGATCCCTGGCCATCTGTCTGGACTGTGCTGATTGGCCCTGTGCTGATCCCATGCACTCTCCCAAGGGAAAAAAAAAACCTCTCTAGCAATATACACTAAACTGAGCATGTGCAGCCTGACTCCAAAGCCTCTGTACTATCCACACCTGTTCTGGAGTCAGTGGAAGAAGGGGAGGATCAGAGAAGACAGGATCAAACAGCCTTTTTGCACAATGTGTAGGATTTACCCATTTAGGTTCCACGTTGAGTATAACGAGCATGCTTTACTGCATATACAGACTGCTGCCAGTTTACTTGTTTAAAAGGGTTACTTCACCAGTATATAATGTTTTAATTATAATTATAGCATGGTGAGCTGAGGTGGCACCTAGCTTCATAAATACCTTTTGATACCCAGACAGTGAGATTACCTTACAATAATCCTTGTTTTTGGAATCATTCCACTTTTGCCTGTTCCTGAACCTTGTGGGTAATCCAACTAATTGTTGCTTGTTCCAGCATATGCTGTTTAAATTCTCCATAAACCTATCCTAATTTGTGAAAAAAGGGATTCAGGAGATGGCAACTTCCTGTTCCGTTGGTGCAGGATTCTGTCTCCATTTGAAGATTTAGCTGAACAAAGCATGCTTCACCAACAAAATGCCACTCAGACATTTTGGCTTCTCCTTCGTATTCATGGGTCAGCACACACTTTGTTCACTTCTCAAGATATCAGAACTCCAGCATGCACAACTCTTTTCCAAGAGTCCATGTTACCAGTGAAATCTGCACCCCAGTACACACAGTTCACTCCCCAGTCCCCCTGTCACAAGTGAGATCTGCACCCCAGTATATACGCAGCTCACCTCATTCCATGTCTGCATTCCAGCACGCCTCTCAATATCAATGACACCGCAGTATATACAGTGGGGCAAAAAAAGTATTTAGTCAGCCACCAATTGTGCAAGTTCTCCCACTTAAAAAGATGAGAGAGGCCTGTAATTGTCATCATAGGTATACCTCAACTATGAGAGACAAAATGTGGAAACAAATCCAGACAATCACATTGTCTGATTTGGAAAGAATTTTTTTTTTGCAAATTATGGTGTAAAATAAGTATTTGGTCACCTGCAAACAAGCAAGATTTCTGGCTCTCACAGACCTGTATCTTCTTCTTTAAGAAGCTCCTCTGTCCTCCACTCATTACCTGTATTAATGGCACCTGTTGGAACTTGTTATCAGTATAAAAGACACCTGTCCACAACTTCAAAAAGTCACACTCCAAACTCCACTATGGGGAAGACCAAAGAGCTGTCGAAGGACACCAGAAACAAAATTGTAGACCTGCACCAGGCTGGGAAGACTGAATCTGCAATAGGCAAGCAGCTTGGTGTGAAGAAATCAACTGTGGGAGCAATAATTAGAAAATGGAAGACATACAAGACCACTGATAATCTCCCTCGATCTGGGGCTCCACGCAAGATCTCACCCTGTGGGGTCAAAATGATCACAAGAATGGGGAGCAAAAATCCCAGAACCACACAGGGGACCTAGTGAATGACCTGCAGAGAGCTGGGACCAACGTAACAAAGGCTACCATCAGTAACACACTACGCCGCCAGGGACTCAGATCCTGCAGTGCCAGACGTGTTCCCCTGCTTAAGCCAGTACATGTCCGGGCCCATCTGAGGTTTGCTAGAGAGCATTTGGATGATCCAGAAGAGGATTGGGAGAATGTCATATGGTCAGATGAAACCAAAGTAGAACTGTTTAGTAGAAACACAACTCGTCGTGTTTGGAGGAGAGAGAATGCTGAGTTGCAACCAAAGAACACCATACCTACTGTGAAGCATGGGGGTGGCAACATCATGCTTTGGGGCTGTTTCTCTGCAAAGGGAACAGGACGACTAATCTGTGTACATGAAAGAATGAATGGGGCCATGTATTGTGAGATTTTGAGTGCAAACCTCCTCCCATCAGCAAGGGCATTGAAGATGAAACGTGGCTGGGTCTTTCAGCATGACAATGATCCCAAACACTCCGCCCGGGCAACGAAGGAGTGGCTTTGTAAGAAGCATTTCAAGGTTCTGGAGTGGCCTAACCAGTCTCCAGATTTCGACCCCATAGAAAACCTTTGAAGGGAGTTGAAAGTCCGTGTTGCCCAGCGACAGCCCCAAAACATCACCGCTCTAGAGGAGATCTGCATGGAGGAATGGGCCAACATACCAGCAACAGTGTGTAACAACCTTGTGAAGACTTACAGAACACGTTTGACCTCTGTCATTGCCAACAAAGGATATATAACAAAGTATTGAGATGAACTTTTGATATTGACCAAATACTTATTTTCCACCATAATTTGCAAAAAAAAATCTTTCCAAATTGGACAATGTGATTGTCTGTCTGGATTTGTTTCCACATTTTGTCTCTCATAGTTGAGGTATACCTATGATGACAATTACAGGCCTCTCTCATCTTTTTAAGTGGGAGAACTTGCACAATTGGTGGCTGACTAAATACTTTTTTGCCCCACTGTACATAGCAAATTTCCCATCATCCCTGACACCAGCAAGATCTGTACCTCATTACACACAGCTCACATCCCCAGTATTCATGTGACCAATGAGATCAGTACATAGAAGTCACTTCCTGGACCCTCATGTCGCCAAAAAGATCTACACAGCTGCACGCAGCTCACTACCCAGTATCCATGCCACCAGTGGGATCAAAACCCCAACACCCACAGCTCACTCCCGAGTCCATACTACTAGCGATATCTACACTCCAGCACCCACAACTTACTCCCCAGTCTGTACTGATAGATTCCAGTGAGATCCAGCTACAAAGTTTGGATCTGAATCTTTTGACCATGCCTTTCCAATCCATAGTTGATTGTTTGCTTCAGTTGCACTACCAGGGATTCAAATACTCCAGGAAAGCTCTTTTCATGCTGAGCTAATCAAAATGACCACAGCTGATCACAGTTGAAAGTCAAATGGTTTTGTGTGCCATTGAGGGGGTGACGAGCTACACCTGATTAAGCTTACAAATCATTTAGATGGGGGGGGGGGGTGATCCTTTTCAACTCAGTGATTCTGTTTGTGAAGTTTTTTTTCTGACATGCTGGTGTTGTGCTTTTCACTTGGATGTTATAATGTGCACTAAGTAAATAACGCTGGATGAAACAAAACCCGCGTCTGTCTTCATTTCAGGCAACAAAATGTGATTTATTTATTTTTATGGGGGGAGGGGTAATTCTATTAATGCTCATACAGTGGGTATAGAAAATAACAATTGTATACTTTCAAATTGTAAGTCCCACAGTACAGGTTACTTGCTGAAATTGTGATTGGTACATATTGGTTACTTAGGCAACTACTGAACCAGCTGAATTATAAACCATGTATGACCAACTTTTTATTCCAAATCATACCTTCTCTAAATAAATATGTTTGGATTGCTTTAAAACAATGAAAACGGTTATTTCCAGCCCTCCAGAATGACATGTCCCTTCGATTTCTGAAGCATTTGATGTGCAACTTTCTCCCTGTATGCTGCTTGCACCTCCAATCATATTCTGTCTTTTATGATGGGGTTGAAAGTGATTTGGTAAATGTAATTCTCTGGTACTGGCATTTTTTTCCATGTGAGAGGTAGGGGTGTTCCCAGATCACCAGAGAGAGGCATAGGTTGGCACCATGCAGTGACGTCAGGATGAAAAATGGAAGAACTTGCTCCTTATTTGCGTCTCAGGAACTTGTTATCAGTTGGTCTGGAGTGTACCTTTCAGCATACCATCGGTAAATGTTGTTTCTGGTTGCTATGGGTCAGTGCACTTTGCATTTCATCGTTGTTTAAACTACGTTATTACTTCACCCCTTCTTGTCTTCAGCATGAAGCAGAAGTCCAGGAAGAATATTTTCACTGTACACTATTTTAAAGGACCCATTCAAATAACGGTCACATGTTTTCTTGTATAAAACGCAACATTTAGTAGGGGAAGAGCCCCTCATGATGATAATAGGTGTGCAGACCCAGGAAATCGGTGCAGAGATTTCAACTAGGATTCTGGAGACACCGAAGAGACTTTCTCCAACATTCCCTTTTCCCTAAGTTTTTTATTTATTTGCTACATGCCTGTTCTGAGTCTTTATTAACTCATAGCTAGGCAACTAGAATTTTCAGAAGCAGGCCAACAGTGGCAGCCTACATAATTACCCCATGCCTGCTTCTTAGACTCTAGGCTCTGCCCCTCTCCAGGTGCTACTTTTCCAAGTTTGGTGTCCTCACATTGCAGGAGTACTGGGATGCTGGGTCAAATTAAGTACTGCCCACTGCTGGAGGGAAAAAGAGAAAATGGAGGGCCCTACTCATCATGTGATAAGAGAGTAGAAAAAATAAAATGTAAATGGGATGAAGGTTGCATTGGGGGTGGAGTAGAGAATGGGATGTGGGGTGCTCTTGGGACCGAGTAGAGGACAGTTGGGGTTAAACAAAGCATCAAAGTGCACAATCTGTAATGCATATTTTATTGCAGTCTAATTGTATGTGTGCACATTGGATTTCACCAAGGAATGCTTTTGCCATCATCAGCTGGGAATGTCTATGTAAGCAAGCCAGGGTCTCTTCGAAGTAAGATGGAACAAGTCAAAATCTTGGCTGCAGTATCCAACAGTTAATTACTTTTCCAGATATTATAATAAATGGACCATTTTAGTTAATTTGTATTTCTAAGTATAAAACATCTACACTTGATAATATTGTCTAAGGCTGTAATTGTGTTCCACAGGCTCCTGGAAGCTGACTCCAAGTCACTGCGAAGTGTTACTGGATCCTGCAGGACCAGCGTCACCTCCCCGGGGCCACCACCTTTGGACCAGGACAGCTGGGAGTTATGGGGACGCATTGTCACCCACTGGGAGGAGTGGACCAGGAGAAAGGAGAAGCTGCTGAAGGTCAGTAAGAGGGGCAGGTGGTTGGAGGCTTCAGTTATGTGGGTCTGGTCAAGAATGCTGTTCTGTGTTCTGCTTGATGGGTTATACACAATAGCAGAGTAACTGGTTACATCGCTGGCAATCATTAACGTCGATCATATTCATGCTGTGAGACTGGCACGTTGTACACTGGCCCTTACTTGTGCTTTGTTAAAACAGAACTCAATGTAAATATTTAAAGCAAATTCAGTAATGTGTTCCTTTAAAATCATTAAAATTATTTAAATGCCCAACTCTTGTAAACTGACTCCTGGCAATTGTTTTAGCTAAAATGTACCCCCAGCCTGTGAACTAAATAAAAAAGCAGCTCTGGTTGCAGTACTTACCCTCAATCTGGAGTAGTCCCTTGCAGTACATCTTTTTTTACCACAAGATGCCCTCGTTTGTCTGGCTTAAATGATGGCATAAATCATTCAATGAAGTAGCCTGAGGACATTCTATGAATGCAGGGTGCCTGAGGGGCAGTGGCGTTGCTATGGGGGTGCGGGCCGCACCTGGGTGACACCCGCCAGAGGGGTGACACCGGGGCCGCCGCTACACACAGTTGTTACTTGCAGAGCGTTGCGAGTGTGCCCACCGCGCTCCTGCATCGAGCTGGCACAAGTCTTTCAGTCACTTCCCTGTCAGGCAGAGTGATCTCTGCCTGTCAGGAGCTATCTAGTTCTGGCTGACGTGACATCATGATCCATAGGCAGAGAAGCGCGGCGCGGGAATGAACATCAGTCAGCAGTAGGAAGTAAGAAAGGACTCGAGGAACCAGGAGGAGGCTGACCGCCCAGGAGAAGAAACTGGAGAGGAGGAGCCTACCTTACAGTACACAGCAGCGGCACTAAACACTCGGTCCGTGCACACACACAGCACATGCCAATTCCCTCAGCTAAAGCCTCAAGCTGTGCTGTCTGTGCCACCAGTGAAATGGCAGTGCTGGCTGTGTGCATGTACAGAATGTGCAGAAAACAGCTGAGGGGTAAAGAGCCGGGGATGGGAAAGGTGAGGAGGGGGGGAGTCTCATCCATCTCTGTCACACCCCACCCCCTCCCTCTCTGTCATCCCCCCTCTGTCACACCCCCACCCCCTCCCTCTCTGTCTCACCCCTACCCCCTCCCTCTTTGTCTCACCCCCTCCCTCTCTGTCACACCCCCACCCCCTCCCTCTCTGTCACACCCCTACCCCCTCCCTCTCTGTCTCACCCCCTCCCTCTCTGTCACACCCCCCACCCCCTCCATTTCTGTCTCACCCCCACCCCCTCCCTCTCTGTCACACCCCCACCCCCTCCATTTCTGTCTCACCCCCACCCCCTCCCTCTCTGTCACACCCCCTCCCTCTCTGTCACACCCCCACCCTCTCTGTCACACCCCCTCCCTCTCTGTCTCACCCCCTCCATCTCTGTCTCACCCCTACCTCCTTCATCTCTGTCTCACCCCCACCTCCTTCATCTCTGTCTCACCCCCGCCTCCTTCATCTCTGTCTCACCCCCGCCTCCTTCATCTCTGTCTCACCCCCACCTCCTTCATCTCTGTCTCACCCCCACCTCCTTCATCTCTGTCTCACCCCCACCTCCTTCATCTCTGTCTCACCCCCACCTCCTTCATCTCTGTCTCACCCCCACCTCCTTCATCTCTGTCTCACCCCCACCTCCTTCATCTCTGTCTCACCCCCACCTCCTTCATCTCTGTCTCACCCCCACCTCCTTCATCTCTGTCTCACCCCCACCTCCTTCATCTCTGTCTCACCCCCACCTCCTTCATCTCTGTCTCACCCCCACCTCCTTCATCTCTGTCTCACCCCCACCTCCTTCATCTCTGTCTCACCCCCACCTCATTCATCTCTGTCTCACCCCCACCTCATTCATCTCTGTCTCACCCCCACCTCATTCATCTCTGTCTCACCCCCACCTCCTTCATCTCACCCCCACCTCCTTCATCTCACCCCCACCTCCTTCATCTCACCCCCACCTCCTTCATCTCACCCCCACCTCCTTCATCTCACCCCCACCTCCTTCATCTCACCCCCACCTCCTTCATCTCTGTCTCACCCCACCCCCTCCCTCTCTGTCTCACCCCACCCCTTCCCTCTCTGTCTCACCCCCACCCCCTCTGTCACCCCCCCTCTTTTGTCACACCCCCTCCACCTCTGTCACACCCCCACCCTCTCCATCTGTCTCACCCCCACACGCTCCATCTGTCTCACCCCCACCTCCTTCATCTCTGTCTCACCCCCACCTCCTTCATCTCTGTCTCACCCCCACCTCCTTCATCTCTGTCTCACCCCCACCTCCTTCATCTCTGTCTCACCCCCACCTCCTTCATCTCTGTCTCACCCCCACCTCCTTCATCTCTGTCTCACCCCCACCTCCTTCATCTCTGTCTCACCCCCACCTCCTTCATCTCTGTCTCACCCCCACCTCCTTCATCTCTGTCTCACCCCCACCTCCTTCATCTCTGTCTCACCCCCACCTCCTTCATCTCTGTCTCACCCCCACCTCCTTCATCTCTGTCTCACCCCCACCTCCTTCATCTCTGTCTCACCCCCACCTCCTTCATCTCTGTCTCACCCCCACCTCCTCCATCTCTGTCCCACCCCCAACCCTCTCGCCCCCTCTCTCACCCCCACCCCCTTTCTCTCTCTCATCCCCCTCTCTATCACCCCCACCCTCCTTTCTCTCTCTCATCCCCCTCTCTATCACCCCCACCCTCCTTTCTCTCTCTCTCTCTCCCCCCTTCTGTCTCTAACCTTCCACCCCCTCTTTCCCTTTTAGGGCAAATTAACACTAAATCGGCATGAAATCGAAGAGCAGCTGGAGCAATTTGGCACTCCAGCCACTCTGCATTGCAGGCCACTAGGGGGCAGTATGATTAACAGTTCAGTGCATTATACTTCCCCCTCCTTTTTGTTTTTTTTTTTTGTAAAAACTTTGTTTGAAGTGTATATAATGTAAGTTTTATTCTCCAAAATGTCGGGCAGCACAGGTTCTCAAGAAAGAAATGCATTCTGTTAGTAGATTTTCCATGTTTTCTCAGTGTATAAAAAAGTTGTGGGGGGTTGGCAACGCTGTTTGGGGGAGGGGGCGCTTTAGAGTCCAGTGCCTATAGGTTCCTGAGATGTGAATTCCATCCCTGGAGAAAGAGGCAGGGGACAAAGAGAAAAAGGGAGAGAAAGAAGAAGGGATAGAAAGAACAAGAAATATGGATAGAGAGAGAGAAAGGGGGGAGAAAAAAGAGCAGAGAGAAAACAGTAGGGTAAAAAAATATTTTAAAAAAGTTATGGGGGGGGGGTTGACACCCTATTTTACCGCACCAGGTGACACCAACCCTAGTGACGCCACTGCTGAGGGGGCATCACCACGCCACCATTCCTAGAGTATCAATGCAGAGAGTGGCACGGCCACTATAAAGTCAGCTTCACCCCAACTCATTAGAGGACTGCCCAGAAATGGAGTAGAAGTGGAGGACTCGCGTTTCATGGCTCAAAAAAAACAAACAAAAGAAAAACGTACATGCAGCTGTGCTTTAAATACTGCAAGTATAAATGCCCAATTCTGCCTTTATTTTTGCTTTATGTAATTCTCTGTAAAGCAGCATATTGACTGGGAGGTGAAGAGTCACTACTATAAGTCTGTTTGCACTCCATCGCTTTGCATAGGTCTGAAAGTATAAAAAAAAAAGTGGGGTGAGCAGAGGACTGACTTCACTACTGAGCTTCTGCCCCTTTATTGTCCAATAACAGACCCGGGCAGGAGAAAGGATTGAAAGCTAAAGCTTATAAAACGTTATAATTCCTCTATACAATCTCATTTGAAACCATCAACTTCTATGCTGTACAAGTTGTACTAAGCCTACCTGACTGGATAGAGATTGATTTGATATTTAATATAGGTGTTTATATTACATAGTTCTTGTAAATCTAAAGTTAAAGTGGTTGTAAACCTCAGACATGAAATATGCATGGCATACTAACACATTATGTGACACTTACCTGCAAATGAAGCTTGCGTCGTCCAGCTGGAGGCCGCATCCATCTTCGCCCGCCTGCCTTCCGGGTCCGCGGACTCCGGCTGTGTGACTGGCCGGAGCCCCGTGACCTCACTCCCACACATGCGCGCAGAAGCCGCCATTCACGGCACACGCGTCTGAAGAAACGGCCGTTCCTTCAGAGCACATGCGGCGATGACATCATCGGCGCAGTATACAGTAAATATCTCCTAAACGGCGCACCTTTAGGAGATCTTTACAGTACCTATAGGCAAGCCTTATTCTAGACTTACCTATAGGTACAAATTATACAGGAAGGTTTACTTCCTCTTTAATTAGGAGCACTAAGTGTCATTTCTGTCTGCTGCTTCCTTCCTTTGCTATCACCATGAGTAACTTCTAACAAGTTTTCCTGATACTAAGAGAACAGGGAAAGGATTTTCAGCAGATTGACAGCCTCAGCTCTGTTCCTGTGTGCTGTGTGAATGGGGGCGTGTCCATTCCCTCCAATCGGCTCCCCTCACTGAGCTCTGCAGAGTGTAACTTCAGCTCTCTTCCCCTTTTTGCTTACCGCTCAGACAAGCTTTAAAAATTCAGCACTTTGAACAGATGTAGAGAACCGAAGACTGCAGGTAAACAGGTACAACTTGTATAGGAGGATTTGTTTAATCTGTGTATAATCTGAGGCCAGTCACTTTACTGGTATATGTGAGGGTTTACAACCATTTTAACAAAGACTGTATAGTTAGATTGTATTGTGTATGGTGAACCTAAAGAAGCATGGGCAAGCCATTGTGAACGAATGGTTGTATTTATTAAGTAAAGTAAGGTATGGCATATATGTGGGATTGAGAATCTAAGATTATTTTAATGTTTTAATTTTTTTTCCCAGGTGTTTTGTCATTAATGAGTTGCTTTTCAGTCCCTTTTTGTAATTGACACATCACCACCATACTGCATGGCCAGGAGGAGACAGGTTTTTCCTGATTACAGTTACAGAACTCATTGGTGTCACCTACCCACTCCATAGTGTAGTATACTTACAGTGACTCTGAACTCTGATATTAAAAAATAAGTCTATTCAAGTATGTATGATTAACCCTCCAAAAATAATTTGTTTATCTTTCTCAACCTTCTCCAAATCTTCAACCCCCCGCCCAGGGGAGGGCTGGGCCAGGGGGCAGGGTGGCAATTGCCTCCCAGGCCACCCTAACTTATGTTCAAAATGGCCGGCAGCCGCTGCTCGCTACCATTTTATTTTTTATTCTGGTCTAGGAAGTCGGGCCGGGGGCATGGCCTTGGCGGCCGACCACTAGCTGTTGCACTCCGGGAGTTGTATTCCGCACTCAAGCTTCTGGTGGGTGGAAAACACAGCAGCGCAGAGGAAACTACAACTCAGGGTGTGCCAGGGAGTCGGGACACAGGGCTGCAGGGCTGGGCGCTGGCTGCAACTTGACCCCAGGATCAGGAGCATTACCCCCCCCCCAGGAAACCGTGGCATGCAAGTACCTGCTGAGCTGAGATTGCTGAGGTGAGAGACCCTGACACCCCTAGCTGACCCCCCATCTCCCCCCCACATACACCCCATGTAACCTGCCCCAGTGATCAGGCTGCATTGATGGGCACTGGAGTTGGCTGCACTGATGGGCACTGGTGAGGCTGCATTGAAAAACCAGGTGGGCCATGGATGGTGAGCTGATTCGGCAGTTCAATGGGCCACTTGACTGGACTTGTCCCCCAGGCCTAAGGCCGCCAGCCCTCCCCTGCCCCCCCCCTTTTTTTTTTTTTATTGTACATGGAGGCAGAAAAGCACAGTGAGAAACGATTTAATGGAAAATGGACTACAGAGCCATTAACTAGTGAATGTTTATGGATTCATTTTGGAGAATGACGATAGTGTCGTGCCCCTTTAAAACCCACTCTATCCTTTAAAAAAACAATATATAAAAAAACAAATAAAGGCAACTCCATGCAGTTGCCCTTTCCAATTGAATATGCGTTCTCCTGGCCACTCCTTCCAAAGCATTTTGTTATCCAGGACTTTGATGGCAAGGAGAGGGCATGCAAAATGACCTAGCTGGCCTTGTGAAGGGTGCAGCTGCATGGGCTCGCTTTTAGTGTATAAAGTGACTGAGCTTTATATCAGTGGCAAACAACCAACCCCCCCCCCCCCCCCAGCGGCACCTCCCTCGCCCCCCCTCACCTGCCCACTCGCTGTCTTTCACTTACTAGGTGGCAGGCAGCAGGCATCAGCTCCTGTGTCCTCTCCTCCCCCTCATTTCAGCCGCGTGTCTTCTCCCCTCCTCCTAGGCGTCCAATAGGATCGTCTGTCCTTCCAGCCGAGACCCGCTTCCTGATTGGCCTGGAGGAGGATCAGTGTTGTAATAGTGAATATTTATTCACTTTTGTAACACACCTCGGTGGGCTTGGTTTTGCATTCTCTGCGCCCCAAGCCCACCCTACTTTGAAGCCTATTAGAGCCTCTGGCTCTAATAAGGTGCTTCAAGAAAACACCCCCCCCCCCCTTTTGAAATTCATGCATCCGGAATCCTGAAAGGGGCCGGACGCATGCATGTGGGGCGGCGCCCGTGCACTCTGTGCCTCCCCTGCTTTATATACTGGTGCATTTTAATGCACCATAAAGTATATCTTGGCTTTTTTTTTTTTTTTAATTAACAAAGTGATTTTAAATCTACTACACTGCGTGGCACCTTCCTTTTTTATTCTGTTTTAAGAAAAAAGGATTTTGATAAGAGTGGAGGAGAGGCTGGCCATACATTATACAATTATTATTTTCTATAGATTTCCTTTTAGATTTTCCAAAACCATATAATAGAAGGTCAAATCTAAACACTTTGAATTTGTATGCAATCAGGCAGGCTCTTCTACTACACAGGTAAAGGTAAATCTAAAGGAAATTGAATAAGAAAATTGTATGGTGTATGGCCAGCTTAAGAGTTTCCAGATCTGGGAGTTTTCTGTGGAGAAATGGGAAATGCTCCGTATAAAGTGTTGGAGGAGGTTATGCATAACGGAGTCCCCAATTCACAAGCTCTCAATACATTTTATTATGTAAAGGTCATATGGTTCCGGTGAGTCATTTGTGTGCACAGTGGGTGAAGTTTTGCACAGTGTGCATTATTGGGAGCACAGAGGCGAAGATCTACACAGTACTAAAAGGATCGAAGACTGATGCACTTTATTCATGAACAGTCAATTCATGTTTACATTTTATTGAAGGCATTTCTAAACCTTCCTACCTGCACCTTGTGTTTGTCACCCGCATAAGATGAACATTGATTATGTCGTTTCATTTTGTCTTTTGTTGCCCTGTAAGCACAGCCTATAGTAGAGCAAATCTTCACATTCCGGTGCCAGAAGTTTCTGTTTGTGCATGGTACTACACAAATTACTGCATGACCTCTGTCTGTAGTCTAATGCCGCGTACACACGATCGTGATTCACGGCGGTGAAAACACCGCCGTGAATCACGGCATGAAAAAAAATGAAAAACGAGGGAACGGCATGTTCCCCCACACACGACCGTTTTTCCCGTCATTTTTTTCTTTGACGAGAAAAACGACCGTCTGTGGGCTCCGCGGCAGTGTCTCCCTATGGGAAAACTGCCGCGGAAAAAAATGATGGAAAAAACGATGACAAAATTTAGAACATGTTCTAATTTTTCTCGTCGTTTTTCCTGCCGTTTTTCTCAACGAGAAAAACGGCATAAAGCCCACAGACGATCGTTTTTCTCGGCGAAAAAAAAAATGTCATTTTTCCCGACGGGAAAAATGATCGTGTGTACGCGGCATAAGAATTCACACTTCCTACATATCCTACAATTCCTGGGTCTCTCACTCTAGTGTTCTGCAGGTTAGAGCAACACAGTAATTGGATCTGACACAGAGACAAACAGGCAGAGCAATTAATGGAGAGATCACCATACAGTCGTTCATCATAGCCTGCAGCCTGGGCATTGGAGCCCCCTTTTCTATGGTTTAAGCCCTGGTTCACACCGGAGCGTTTTGACATGTCAAATCGGCGTCAATTTCCGTCAATAGCACTGTCCTAATCGGTGCGACACTGCGCCAATTTCAAAAAGTAGTTTCTGTACTACTTTTTGCGATTTCAGGCTGCGATTTACATTGACATCTGTGCAGAAACCTGCACAGATGTCTCAGAAATTGCGGCCGAAATCGGGACTGACAAGCGGGAGTGAAATTGTGCGAGTTCAGCTGAACTGGCAGGGCTTCATTCCCGCAGCTCAGTGTAAACCTGGGCTTAAGCTCTTGTTTTCATGTTACACAAGATTTGATTTCTCTGGTTGTCATTGTGGTATCCACAATGGACTTTTTGAGGAAGAAATTTTGTCAACATAAAGATAAATGTGTTTGTCCTATAGTTCACACCTGTTCTTTCCTGGTTCCCTGGTTGTATTCTATTTAGAAGTCATTTAATTCTGGTGATACAGCGATGCCTCCATAGCAATGAAGCAAAGGATATTTCTATAAATCTGTAGCCAAAGTTGATGTGTGGCCAATAGTTTGTCTATTATTTTACTTCCCCTTTTTAAACTTCCTCACCTAACACCGCACATTAGTGATGTCCATAAACCGCTCTGGCAGTCAGTTTTTAAGCTACGTATATTTATATCAACAGCTGCACAGCCCTCCTATGACTTGCACCCATTGGCTGCTTTCAATTTTATCCTGACACCCATTGGTTAAATTCAAATTAATAACCTAAAGAGATCTCTACAACATTAAAGTGGTAGTAATCCCCAAACCAAAATGTAATATTGCAGCTAACTAATCATTAGATGTGGTGGCTGCCTTAGTTTTATTTATTTATTTATTTATTTATTTATTTATTTATTTATTAATTTTTTCCCCCCTCTGTTTTCACCTGGTGATCTGGCCAGTAACACACCTCCTGTATTAAGCCTCGTACATACGATATTCCGACAACAATTGTGTGATGGACGTGTTTTGTCAGATAATCCGACCGTCTGTACGCTCCATTGGACAGTTGTTGTCAGAATTTCCGACAACAAATGTTGGATAGCCATGCTCTCAAATTGTCCGACAACAAATGTGTTCCGTTGGATTATCCGATCGTGTACACAAGTCCGTCGGACTAAAATCCAAAGTACAAACACGCATGCTCCGAATCAATGCTAACCATAGCACAACATTAGCAGACGTTGCCCAAAGGGTGGCGCTAAAGAGCAGAAAAACCACATGGTTTTGTGAATGTTGGCTGAAAAATTTCTGCCGTCTGTATGCAGAACAAGTTCACCGCCAACGCCCTTCGGACAAAAGTCCACGGATTTGTCCAATGGAAATCCGATCTTGTGTACGAAGGCTTAAGAGTGCCTGCACTCTGGATGCAGGAGAACAGGGGGCATCTTTTGGAAAGGAGCATTGTCAGTCTGGAGACTCGGGAGTTACACTAACAAACTAAAGCCAAACTCCAGCTAATAAACCGTTACAGCAGCACAGTTTTTTTTTTTTTGAGATAAAGGTTTTATATGAATAAAATAAGGGCGATCACTGGAAGCACTCGTGTCAGTGGTAAATGGTTTGTCGCATCCTTGTAACGAATACATTTGGAAGAGAGCTTGTTTTCAAAAAACAGACTTACTGGCTGGGTCACCAGGTGAAAATCGAAGGAAGCCTAAGAAAGAAAATTAAGGCAGCCATCACATCTAAGAATTAATGCTTGTTTACACTAGCAGTTAGGGGGGGCTGTAAAACCATGTGAGCTGCATTTTTACTGCCCACATCCACTCCCCCTTTAGCTGCAAAGGCAGCGACTTGGGGTGTACACATGCTATGCTGGTTTGCTTTGTAGCTGTGGCAGGAATTCTACCCCCAAGTAAATGGGGCAATGCTGCTCATTTGGCAGAGGAGCGGCAGTCCTTGCTGTAGCTGTAAACGAGTCCTTAAAGTGAGCATATATTGTGTGGTCATCTACCCATCCTCCTTCTTCCTTTTTTCTGACCTGGGTATTTATTACTATGTTTTCCTTACAGGAGCTGATTCGGAAGGGGATCCCACATCACTTCAGAGTCATAGTATGGCAGATGTTGTGTAACGCAACAGACATGCCAGTGAAGAAGCAATATGCCGACCTACTGAGAATGTCCTCACCTTGTGAGAAGCTGATCCGCAGAGATATCGCTCGAACCTACCCTGAACATGACTTTTTTAGGGGACAGGACAGCTTAGGGCAGGAGGGGCTGTTCAATGTCATGAAGGTAATGCTGTTTTTTTTATCTTACATGTGCCGTATCCTAGAGCTTCATGATTAATCGTCAAGAATCGTTATCGCAATTTTTTCCCCGTTGCAATCTTGACAAAGTATTTCTTGATCTTTCTATGCAGAGAATTCTCTCTGCTCTGCTGAAGCCACAGCTGTCAAAAGAAAGGAAAAAAAATCTGGGCAGTCTGCCAAGTATCACAACATTCTTAGGCTCCATGTACACTAAAGCTGATAAACTGCAGTTTATTGGCGTTTTGACGTTTTTTTAAAAACCCATTAACTGCACTCTATGTTAGCCTATGTGTTCATGTACACATAGCGTTTTTTAGCGTTAATGAGCAGTGGAGTTAATGGGCTTTTTTCTGAACGCAAGAAATTCGCGGTCAAAGTGCCGTTTTTCGGCTGGCCGCGAGCGTGTTTTTTGGTCCATTGAAAAAAATAAAAAACGAAAAAACGCTACACTGAAAAACGCTAATAAAAGCTATTAAAAAAACGCTGATAAAAGCTACCTTTTTCTGCTGCTTTAAAAACGACCGTTTTTGAGCTTCTGTGTACATGGAGCCTTAAAGTGGTTGTAAACCCACTTTGTAAACAAACACCTACAGGTAAGCCTAGATTAAGGCTTACCTGTAGGTACAAAAAATATCTCCTAAACCTGCACGGTTTAGGAGATATTTGCAAAAAAATACATGCACCGATGTCTACGGCGCATGCGCGCCGTAGACAACGGTGCATTCACAGGGTTAATCCCATTCAGAATTCCGGCTCTGCCGGAATAGAAAGCTCCAGCGCGCATGCGCGGAGTGACGTCTTCGCTGCTCCGGCCAATCACAGCGCCGGAGCGGCGCTGTGATTGGCTGGAGCGGCGATACCCGGAAGTAACCTTCCGGGTATCTGAGGAGCGATGGCTGGAGCGGGGGACGAGGATGGCTTCGGGGGTCCCGATCTAAGGTAAGTGATTCATAATGAGCTAGTATGCTAGTCATACTAGCTCATTATGGCTTTTTCTTGCATTTTGCCTGGGTTTACAACCGCTTTAAGCAGGGGAACTTAAGTCTAAACATTGTAACAATTTTTCCTTTACATCAAAGAAATAGACTTATGTGTTAGGCCCCTTTCACACATGCGGACCCTATGTCCGCTTTTTCATCCATCCGTTTACGGATGAAAAAGGGACATACATTGGTCCCTATGAGATCGCGGGTGTCAGCGGATGAAACATCCGTTGAAACCCGATCTCCTCCGTGCCCGCAATGCTCCGTTTTTCTGGATAGAAAAATTCCTATTTTTCTATCCGTCTGCGGAGCGGATCGGATGAACACGGACAGACGGTCCATGTTCATCCGATCCCCCCATAGGGGAGAGCAGAGATCTGACAGGGCGGTCCCTGCACAGTGTGCGGGGACCGCCCTGTCATCCGCCGGCTCAGCGGGAATCAACGGAGCGATCCTCGCTGAGCAAACGGAGGTTCACGGGGCGGATCATTACTGATCTGTCCCGTGTGAAAGGGGCCTAAATGAGGAAAGTTTAAACACTAAACCTTTTTCTGACATTTGTTGGTTTCAAGATAAAAGCATTTTTTTTTGCTAGAAAATTACTTCGAACCCCCAAACATATATTTTATATATATATATATATATATATATATATATATATATATATATATATATATATATATATATATATATAATATATTTTTTTTTAGTAGAGACCCTAGAGAATAAAATGATGGTTGTTGCAATATTTTATGTCACACTGCATTTGCGCAGCGGTCTTTCAAATGCATTTTTTGGGGAAAAAATTACTTTAATGAATTAAAAAAAAAAAAAAAATAACCAGTAGAGTTAGCCCAAATTTTTTGTATAATGTGAAAGATTTTACGCAGCGAGAATCACGAGAGAATCGTGATCTTTATTCTAAGCAAACAAATCGTGACTCTCATTTTGTTCAGAATCGTGCAGCTCTATCGTATCCCCATTCCTGGTTTTTCCCTGGTGTTCGGGCAATCTGATTGAATTACACCAGTTTCGCATGTTCTGGCGGTCCTGTTGTCTAAGTATAGAGATGAACATGCACAGTCATTTGCAGTTGCATGATTTTTTCCATTACAGGGTGCAATTTTTGGTTGATTATTGCCATCTGTATCCCCACTGGGGAGATTTGCCCCTTACTATCTGCCCAGTGACCGCATTGAATATCTGTACAGGTGTGGGAACTTTACATATACAGCTTGAATCCTAAGACTACATAGTCTTTAGTAGCGCTAGATTCATAACGCCGAATGTATGGGGTTATGAAATATTCAGCTGTTGTGAGATTTCCTCTGAAGCATGAGGAAGTAAACCATTAGACCGTTATGTGAAAAGACATCCAGAGAATCTAAATTAAAGTGAAATTCCAGCTTAACACTAACAATGCTTAAAAATGACCAACCAAAAAATAAAATAAGTTGTGTATGTATGCTTACCTATTTTAAGGGCTCTTTCACACGGAGGTCCGTTCAGGTCCGCCTGTCAGTTTTTTAGGCGGACCTGAAACGGATCCTCCATGCACCCCTATGGAAGCACGGATGTCAGCGGTGACATGTCCACTGACATCCGCTCCGCTCCGAAAAAGTGTGACGGAGGAAAATCCTATTTTTCCTTCCGTCTGCGGAGCGGATCGGATGACAACGGACTCTACGGTCCGTCGTCATCCGATTCCCAATAGGGGAGAGCGACGCTCTGACAGGGCGGTCCCTGCACAGTGTGAGGGGACCGCCCAGTCATCCGCCGGCTCAGCGGGGATCAACGGAGCGATCCCCGCTGAGCAAGCGGAGCTTCACGGGGCGGATCTGCACGGATCCGCCCCGTGTGAAAGAGGCCAAAGTCTGGTTCGGTCACATGATCCCTTGGATCAGCAGTGAGCGGTGACTACAGGGGAATAAAGAGTGCCTGACAATGACTGGGAATTCTGGGGCACTCTCATATCCCAGCCGTTGTTGGTGCTCCATTCTCTCTCCTGCAGCTGCCACTCATTGTGAATATTATTAAAAGAGAAGTATGGAAACTAATAAAAAATAAATAAACCTTCATACTCACCTAGGTGGATGCAGCATCGATCCATGCTGCATGTGTGCCCTGCTGGGGCTCTAAGACCGAGAACTGAGCTATCAAAGACCTCTGATCGCTCAGTTCTCAGTGTTTAGTGAGCAGAGATCTGGTGACTGTCATTCACCGGCTCTCTGCTCTGCCACTCCAGCACTCACTGGAGCACTGGGCTGAGGAGGGGGCGGGAGCGGCTGGCTCGGGCTCTCACCAATTTTAAAGTCTGCTTCTTTCCTGAGCATGGACCGGCTGAGTGACAAAGCCCACTGTTTATTGAAACTGGATGACAGGAGTGCAGAATGAAGTGCACGCCTGTGACACATAGGAGGAGTATAGTCCAAAATAGCTTTGGCCATTCTTCTCCTTTTAACAGTTCTTTAAGGGCTTGACCACACCAGATACTGTACATTGGGCTGTGCTGATCAGCATTGATCTGTGAACCCATACAAAGAAAATAAGGGTCCTTATATGCTGACAGCTGTTGAGTGAGCGAGAATAGGGTTGTGATGTGATGGTAGCGATGGGATTTTTCCATATATATTTTAGTAGCAATAAATGTGCCATTGTATTTCTATAGGAATACCAAACAAACTCGATCAAGTTCTCAGTATTGACATTTAGAAATGAGCCTATTTAAAAACCACATTAAAACCCTACTTGGATAAATAAGACCTCTCAGTCTTACCAGACTTTCAATCCAGAATATTCAATTGACACAGTCCTTCTAAGGAATATGTTGGCACAGATGCAAAGTCACTTTTACATTTTCCCCCCCGATACTCCTCTCTCATTACTTCCATTTACAACGCTCACAGTTCTTATGTTATCTTGTGCAGAGAAGGAATATTTATTGGAGTTAAAGTTAAACTCTAGGCAGATATAAATGACACAAATGAATGCAGCTCTGTAATACATTAAAGTAGAATTCCAGCCTAAACCCAATTACAGTAAAACTTAGGTTTGAGAGTAACTTGGTTTAGGAGCGTTTTTGCAGGACAAGCAAAAATTTTTTAATGCATTTTGACTTGATATACAAGTAGCGTCATGTCACAACTGAGTTTAAAAGAGAAGAGAGGCGCCTCTAAGTGTAGCAATATGGTTACATTTAATGAAGGTACAACATTTAGTAACATATTGCTACACTTAGAGGCGCCTCTCTTCTCTTTTAATACTCAGTAGCTCCTGCTGGATTTTTCTTCTAATCCCCTTGTGGAGGCTTCCATTTGTGGATGGACATTTTATGGTTACACAACCTGGTCACATTGCTATAATCTTTTTATATGGACTATAAACTGAAGGACCTATGTGGAACGAATCATTTGAGTTTCCTTTATTTCTTATGGGGAAATTTGCTTTAATATACAAGTGCTTTGGATTACAAGCATGTTTTCTGGAACGAATTATGCTCGCAATCCAAGGTTTTACTGTACTCTTAAAAATGCTCCCTCCCCCTCCTAAGACCTATACTGACTATCCCTGTGTAAGAAAGATGTAAACGCTTACTGTGACAAACCCAACTAGGACCGAAGATTTTGGAGGGGACTGCAGGATAGCCACTTGCCTACTGACTATGGGCCCTGGCTTTTGAAGGGGCTCTATTCCAGCAATGACTGCTTCACCCCCCCAGACTCAGGCTGCATTCACCTGGGCGTTTCAAAGTTGCGTGTTTTTACCGTGATTTTGCCACGTTTTTGCCGCAATTTTGTTCGGGTCACCAATGTAAAAGGCAGAAAAACGCCTGTACTCTGCCCCAAAGAAGCTGTTCTTTTTTGAGCTTAGGGCGTTTTTCAGGAGTTTTGCTTCAGGTGACAAAACGCTCAGATGTGAACAGGTGCCATTAAAATGAATGGGATTTTGCTTGTTTGGCGTTTTTCAGGCGTTTTACGTGCGTTTTATGAGCTGAAAACGCTCAGGTGTGAATGCAGCCTCAGATGTTAATCATCTCAAAACAACCTGATGCTGGGGTCTCCTACTATAATCTGTTTTTTAAGGTGGCTCTCACTCATGGTATAATTCCCCCATTGTGTGCCTTCTAGGTGTGGATTCCCACTGTTAATTGAGTCACCTATTGTTGAGGTCTGTCTGCTAGTATTGTGTCCACCTCGCCTCGTTACAAAACTATTGTGGGAAGGTTTATGGTAATTAGATTACTGTTTTTTTAGATCACTGTATGTTAGATGTACTAACATTACTGTTTATAGTTTGCATCATTTAGGATAATGTGACCAAGCTCCTACCTGATTTTGTACAGTATATATTCTGTGTGAGTTTACAGTAACCTCAGTTCCAGTTTGCACCTAAGCTAGTAACGTTTAGCAATTCTCAGCTATAATACCTAGTTCCAGAGTTGAGGAAGCTGTATATTAACGGAGGCACCCAGGCGGTCTTTCACACTTGCCTAATTTTCAGGACACTCTGGTCCGGTTATGTGATTTCCTGTGTCAGCCAGCGATGGCTGCAGGGGAGAGGAGGAATGCAGACAACGGATGTGCAATTGAAGCCTATGAGTGAAGTCACTGCTTCCAGATTTCCCATCCATTGTCAATCACTTTCTCCTCTCTCCTGCAGCTGCTGCTGAGTGACACAGGGGATCACGTGACCGGACATTGCAGTCTGAGAATAGGTGAGTAACACAGGTTAGTCAGCATAGTAGGGGGGAGGGGACATATTTAAGAGTAGTTGGGTTGAGACTGGAATTCCACTTTAATACATTGTTAAATGTATTTTAGAAATGCAAGCATTTTAAGTACCTACATTTAAGCTGTTCTTAGCCTCTTGTAGTCTCTGTACAGCAGGCCTGACATGTGAGAGGAAGAAGCAATAGAAGGAGCCAGTCAGAACATGTGCTGACAAGAAGCTTGCTGATTGGGGGAGAAAGGAAAGTGACCCAAAGATGAGCTTCTCATTGTGCTGCTTCTCCATTTACTATCCAATCACAGGCTAGAGGTGGGTCCAGGATGACCTGGGCTCAGAGGAAGTGGGTAGAATGATGCTGGCCATTAGACTGAAGACCTCCTAGCTGCATAAAAAAAGACTAGGAGGGGGGGGTGTAATCTTTGCATTGAAGGTGAATGTGACAGCAATGTTTAGATTTCAGTGTTGATTTTCGATAAATGTGACAGAACAGGAAAAGATTATGACCTGAATTATGTAGATGTGTATTCCTTTCTTCTACAGGCATATTCACTGATAGACCGGGAAGTGGGTTACTGCCAGGGCAGTGCCTTCATTGTGGGCCTTCTTCTTATGCAGGTAATTGTCCAGATTCTATAGATCATATTATACAGAAGCCTCATCTCACATACATTATAATTGGACTGTATTGTCATCTATATTAAAAATCCTATTGTATAAAAATCGAATAATCTAGGTTCTCCGCCTTCGAGAGACCAGGGTCTGGTAAATTCCTCCAAAACTTTTCATGCCTCCCAAAAACAAAAATTACGGCTCCCAGGGTAGAATAGCCCCTCGATTCATCATCCAATCCCCCAGTTGTCCAGTCTGAATCTGGTGTGGCATCAGCTGCTGTCGGGGCAGATAGGAAGCCACATCCCGGCAGGAGGGAGGCCATAGCCCCATGGTTGAGAAACGCTAATCTAGGTTCAGTAGACCTATTACAGACTGATTGTACAGTTCTGAATATAATATTTATATATATATTCTGGTGAATTGCATCCCTGCAATTATAGTCATTTTCATCCAGGGGTCATTTTAATTCATGATCATAAACATGGATACTGTCATAAGAATATAGTTTGGTGGGATGGACTTCCTTTTGGTTGTCCTTCCCCTGGTAGGACCGTTCCTCTTTCCCCTTGTGTTCTCCATCTGCCATTTTTAGGAGTATGGACTATGGTGAAAATTTTGAACACAATGTACTAATATGGTGGCACAAGGAAGCAACCAGTTGTGATGCAGATCAGTTACCCCACTTGTGGAAACTCTGGGGCATAATACTTAAGGCAATACAATCGCATACAATTGTGTTATCTATATGGGACGTGGTTGGGCAAATTGTTTACACTTTGTAGACTTTGAAGACCTTATGGCTATCCAGGTTATTTCTAAAGCCTCGTACACGATCGGATTTTCATCAGACAAAGCGTAGGACTTTTGTCCGAAGGGCGTTGGCCGTGAACTTGTATTGCATACAAACGTCAAAGAATTGTCGGCCAACGAAACAACGTGTTTTTTCAGCTCTTTAACGCCACCCTTTGGGCAACTTCTGGTAAAGTTGTGTTTATGGTGAGCATTGCTTCTGAGCATGCGTGTTTGTACGTTGGATTTTTGTCCGACGGACTTTGTGTACACACGATCGGAAAATCCGACAAGACACATTTGTTGTCGGAAAAATTTAAAGCATGCTATCCCACATTTGTTGGTGGAAAATCCGACAACAATTGTCCGATGGGGCATACAAACGGTCGGATTTTCCGACAACAGTCTATCATCACACAATTCTTGTCGGATAATCCGATCGTGTGTACGGGACTTTAGAGGCAGCATTGATCCAACTGGGGGAATTCGGTTGCCATCTTCTGGGCTATTGTTGCAAATGTGCATTTTAACTATGGCTGGCTATTCCTTGGTGACATGTGGTATATTATGCATACAATGTTACTCTTCTTAGGAAGTGGCTGATGTAGTCTACAAAACGCGTCAAATCATCCTTTCTCCCTCACTGTGTACATGGAAGATTTGTGGATATGCTTGTAGATAATTGAAGTGTGTGATTATTATTCAGGAGCGATAATGAGGGACGGGATGAAACTACCGTATTTATCGGTGTATAACACGCACCCTAACTTTAAGAGGGAAGTTTCAGGGAAAAAACTTTCCACAGCCCCCTGCGTATAACACGCAGGCACAGTTTACCCTCTATTTTCAGGGTAAAAAAGTGAGTTTTATACGCCAATAAATACAGTATATAAAACGTTTTTGGCTTTGTGTTTAATAATATTGTGTCAGCTTCAATACCTTTTTAACATAAGTCTTTTATGGAGGATAAATAAAATTATGAATTTTATGAATGAGTATTGTGCTTTGGTACCTAAAAAGTCCTAAATTTATTATGTTGGTGCTGTAATTTCTGTAAGGGATGTTGGTACCTTTCCTATAATGGATCAGATACTCTCCCGAGGTTCCTGCTTTTTCTCTTAACCATCAAATTTGCTGTTACTCCTTTTTAATGAATGAAAAGCTTAACCACTTCCATATCGGGCCTATTCTGGCACTCCTCTCCTACATGTAAAAATCATAATTTTTTTTTTTTTTTTCTGCTAGAAAATTTCCCAGAACCCCCAAATTTTATATGTGTTGTTGTTGTTTTAGCCATCACCCTAGGGAATAAAATGGTGGTCGTTGCAACTTTTTATGTCACACGGTATTTGCGCAACAATGTTTCAAACGTGTTTCATGAATTAAAAAATAACAAAAATGTAAAGTTAGTCCTATTCGTTTGTATAATGTGAAAGATGATGTTACGCCGAGTAAATAAATACCTAACATGTCACGCTTCAAAATTGCGCACACTTGTGGAATGGCACCAAACTTTGGTACTTAAAAATCTTCATAGGTGATGCTTTAATTTTTTTTAAAGGTTACCAGTTTAGAGTTAGAGGAGGTCTAGTGCTAGAATTGTTGCTCTTGCTCTAACGCACACGGCGATACCTCACATGTGTGATTTAAACTGCATTTATATATGCAGGCACGACTTGCACGTGCGTTCGCTTCTGAGTGCGAGCACACGGGGACGCTTTAATTACCGATTTCTTTCTTTCCAGCCGAAAGCCTGGGCCTCCGACGGTCATGAGCCTCGTACACACGATCGGATTATCCAAAGGGAATTGTGTGATGACAGGCTGTTGTCGGAAAATCTGACCGTTTGTACGCTTCATCGGACAATTGTTGTCAGATTTTCCACCAACAAATGTTCGATAGCATGCTTTAAAATTTTCCAACAACAATTGTGTGGCCGACAATTCTTTGCCGTTTGTATGCAATACAAGTTCACGGCCAACGCCCTTCAGACAAACGTCCTACGCTTTGTCCAATGAAAATCCGATCGTGTGTGCGAGGCTATAGAGTTGACTGGGGACCATCTTATAACTGAAGAGCTCTATGATCCTCATACAGCGGCGGCAGATTCTTTTTCTGGTTCGCCGATCGCACTGTTCAGCCGCTTAATCGTTCGTTCTTACAGGCAGTTGGAGGGGACATAATACCCCCCGCTGTCCTCTGGTGCGTCTCTGGGTTCGCCCGTCCGATCGGCGAACCAGAGAGAGAATCTGCCGCCGCTGTACGAGAATCATTGTTCCTACGGTGCACAGAATCGCTAGCTCTAAAAGATGATATCAACACAGCTCTCTGAATCAATACACTATGAATGAGGGGTGTAGCGGTGAGGCCTCCTTACGAGGCGGGGTTATGATGCCCCGCATTCATAGCAAGTACTCGGTCAATCATGTGATGCAAAAGAAGTAATGTGGCGGGCTCCTCCACAACGACTCTAAATATTACAACTTTTATTTTTAATTTCTAGCATTCTTGGGGTGCATTTTATTATAAAAATAATCGCTGCAAACAAGAATTCTGATTGGTTGCTTAAGACAACACCCTAAGTTTTTTGTGCTCATTTTTCTTTCACCAGTGTTAAGGAATCTGGCCCCTTGACACCTGGGACTTCATTGTATTGGTCAGAGTATCTGAAAGTCAGAAATATTTTAGTGTAGTCTAATGATCTTCAAAAAAATAAAAAATTATCTGTAACCTCACTCTCTTATTACTTTTCATCTTTTTGTATTTTTCTGTTTTCCCTGTCAGATGCCGGAGGAAGAAGCCTTTTGTGTGTTTGTGCGACTGATGCAGGAATATAGGTTACGGGAACTCTTTAAACCCAGTATGGCTGAGCTGGGCCTATGTATATATCAGCTGGAGTATATGTTACAGGTACGTTCTTTTGATTTCTGTCCTAAATAAAATTGTACTAATTGAAGTTGAGCCTATTAAAGGTTTTGCAAAATATAACAATATTTGCTGCAATGATATTTTGCAGCAGATGATATTCTGCAAAGAATTGGAGAATTATGAGAAATTCTGTAGTGATTATTACAGTGGTGTTGGTTTCCTCCACATTTACAAGTAAGCACTGTGCTTGCAGGTTAGATTGTGAAAAAGTTTGTCCATTGTAGCATTGGTCTATATAAAAAAAAAAATATGGATATCAAATCGGCGGCATTTGCCGGCAATGACACCGTCCTAATCGGTGCGACGCCGCATCTGCGGCGCTGCACCGATTTCAAAAAGTAGTTTCTGTACTACTTTTTGCGATTTCGGCCTGCGATTTACATTGACATCTGCACAGATGTCTCTATAATCACAGCCGAAATCGGGACTGCCATCGGGAGTGAAATCGTGCAAGTTCAGCTGAACTTGCACGACTTCACTCCCGCAGCCCAGTGTGAACCTGTGCTTTAAAGTGATACTAAACACAAACTGTTTAATTTACATTATCCCTTCTATTTCTGTATATGAATGATGGCACTGTATTTATTTTAATTTAAAAAAAATCTAAGTACCTTTTTCCTAATCAATTTACAGCTATCATATGACCCAGCTCTTTCCCAGCCTGTCTGCAGGGAACCCGTGGCAGGAGGAGCTTCTAGTCCTCTGCTGCTGCAGGAGGAGCTTCTAGTCCTCTGCTGCTGGTCACGTGTTAAAAAAAAAATCATCATCCCTTGGGAGACAGAGTAAAATTAATAAAATCAATAAACTGTTTTAAGAAATCAAATATTTATTATTTATGGCAATAACATAGTGTGGGCAGATTTCTGCCAGTCACTGTCTGTGTCACGCCCCTCCAGCCTGTGTCTTAGAATAACAGGAAGATAAAGCCTCCACCAATCAAGATGTAATATCCCACCGCCAGTGTGTTTAGCTGGTTAGTGGGTATGGAGGGAGTGGGCTTGACATTTACCTCTGTGTATACGCCCACATGTGTGACTCTATAATCACATGGGCTGCTCAGATGTGATAGGGAGGAAATGCTCAGGGTAGAAAATACACTGAAAACTGAGCATGTGCACTAGCTTCATACACTGCTCTTAAAAATTCCCAACTGCAGTGGAGACATGGACAGAAGGGGGAGAGAGAGAGAGCAGCAGGATGAATCGGTTATTTTGCAGAATACAGAAACCTATTCCCATAGTGACTGTACATGTAATACGGCATTTGTTGATCGTTTTTAGTGATGTGGGTTTAATGACAATTTCAGTTTTATGCAGCACTTTAGCAGGGGGCAGGGGGGCAACACTTAATAAGCGTTCCTTTCTTGGCGTGTAAGATCTGTTTAACCACTTGCCAACTGCGTAATGTACTTGTACTGCGGCAAAGTGGCTCTATTGCGTGAAATCATGTACCTGTACGAAATTTCGTGCAATAGCCTCTAGGGGGTGCGCCACCGGAGACTCAATTGCACGCTGATTGGACAGAGGGGGAGCCAATCAGCGGTTCCGGTGGACCCGATGTTCGCCGGCCATCCGTGATCGTTCCTGAGCGAGGCAGAACAGCGATCTGTAAACAAGGCAGATCGCCATACTGAAAGGGGAGAAGATGGAGATCTTTTGCTTCTACTAAACGGGAACACGGATCTGTCTTCACCCAGACAGAGCATCCCCTGCATAGATAGCAAACACTCCCAGGGAACACATTTAACTCTATCATCGCCCCTATGTTATTCACTTCCCTGCCAGTGTCATAAGTACAGTGACGGTGCATTTTTTTTTAGCACCGATCACCTGTATTGGTGTCATTGTTCCCCAAAAAGTGTCACTTAGTGTCAGATTTGTCAGCTGCAATGTCGCAGTCCAGCTAAAAATCGCTGACCGCCGCCATTACTATTAAAAAAAAATACAAATTCCATAAATCTATCCCATAGTTTGTAGGCGCTATAACTTTTGCACAAACCAATCAATATACACGTAATTTTTTTTTCTTTACCAAAAATATGTAGCAGAAAGTAAAAAATAACCGCAGAGGTGATCAAATACCACCAAAAGAAAGCTCTAATTGTGGGAAAAATACGACATCAATTTTATTTGGGTACATCGTAACACGACCGCGCAATTGTCAGTTAAAGTAACGCAGTGCCGTATTGCAAAAAATGGCCTGGTAATGAAGGGGGGTAAAACCTTTCCGGAGCTGAAGTGGTTAAAGTGTATTTAAAGCTTAAAATTGATATTACATGAATGTGTTTCTTCAATGTTGGTGAAATGTTTCTTGTGTCACTACAGTTCCATTTACTTTGAAATATCTAGTGATCTTGCCAGTTCCTCATGCTCATATATAATTCTGACCACTCTATGCATAGATGCAGATATTTGCTGATGTGGTCACTTTACATGCCAGAATCATAACTAGAACTCAGGGGCGACCCGTCCTTTAAAGGTGCACGGGCGCCGCCCCCCCCTGTCCATCGCCGCCTCCTCTAATCATGCGTCCAATAGGCTTCAATATAGGGTGGGTTAGGGTCTCAGAGAGTGCGCATCGAGCCCACCCAGGTGTGTTACAACAGCGAATCAATATTCACTGTTGTAACACTGATCCTCCTCCCGGCCAATGGGGAAGCTGAATTTGACACCGGTCACCCGATTGGCTGAAAGGACAGGTGATCCTATTGGATGCCTAAGAGGAGGGAGGAGCTGCATGGTGGAAGCCAGCGTGATGCAGAGAGGACACAGGAGCCGCCGCCCGTAGGAACCCGCAACCCACCACCCATAGGAGCCCGCAACCCGCCAGGGGTGCCGCTGACCGACCAGGGTGGTCTAAATTGATAGCGGTTCCTAGTAGGGGCTTTGCTGTCAAAGTAGGGAACGCATTTCTCTGATATCCATGGTGTAATTCCATTGCATGCCCTCAGGCAGTGGGGACACCCCCTCTCCCACACTTATGAAAATTGCCAAGAAGGGGCACCATGTGATCACATGACCATGGAATAATGATTAAATCAAAGGTATAAAAAGCATTAAAAAATCTACGTAATGTATAGAACATTTATTGGAAGGGGACAATATGCTTTTACTTCATTAACTTTACATATTTTATTTAAAGCCTCACCCATAATGTAATGTGTATTTCACAGGACCAGCTCCCGGAGCTTAATCTACACTTCCGCTCTCACTGTTTCCACACCTCAATGTATTCCTCTTCCTGGTTTTTAACCCTGTTTCTCACCACCTTCCCCCTGCCTGTGGCGACTCGTATCTTTGATATCTTCATTTATGAGGTAAGTGGCAACCCTTATTTGGTATTAGATGGAAGCCATATGTAAGACTTGGAATTTTCGGTAATTCTATAATTTTTTGTCACTTTTGCAGGGACTGGAGGTCATATTCCGAGTAGGGATGGCAATACTCACTGTAAACCAGACGGAGCTCATGCAGCTGGACATGGAAGGGATGTCACAGGTAGGGACTGTCATCTGCTTTGTATAATACATGTAGAAAGGGTTAAGAAGCCAGTCTACATCCACACAGTAGTAAGATATACACTCACCGGCCACTTTATTAGGTGCACCTGTTCAATTGCTTGGTAACACAAATTGCTACTCAGCCAATCACATGGCAGCAACTCAATGCATTTAGGCATCTAGGCGTGGGGAAGACGACTTGCTGAAGTTCAAAACGAGCATCAGAATGGGGAAGAAAGGGTATTTAAGTGACTTTGAATGTCACATGGTTGTTGGTGCCAGACGGGCTGGTCTGAGTATTTCAAAAACTGCTGATCTACTGGGATTTTCATGCGCAAACATCTCTAGGACTTACAGAGATTGGTCCGAAAAAGAGAAAATATCCAGTAAGCGGTAGTTGTGTGGAACGAAAATGGCTTGTTAAGGTCAGAGGATAATGGGCAGACTGGTTTGAGATGATAGAAAGGCAACAGTAACTCAAATAACCACTCGTTACACCCAAGGTATGCAGAATACCATCTCTGAATGCACAACACATCAAACCTTGAAGAAAATGGGCTACAGCAGCAGAAGACCACACCGGGTGCCACTCCTGTCAGCTAAGAACATTAAACTGAGGCTACAATTCGCACAGGCTCACCAAAATTGGGCAATAGAAGATTGGAAAAACGTTCAGATGGTAGGGTCAGAGTTTGACGTGAAAGCATGGATCTATCCTGCCTTGTATCAATGGTTCAGGCTGGTGGTGGTGTAATGGTTTGGGGGATATTTTCTTGGCACGCTTTGGGCTCCTTAGTATCAATTCAGCATCGTTTAAACGCCACGGCCTACCTGAGTATTGTTGCTGCCCATGTCCATCCCTTTATGATTACAGTGTACCCATCTTCTGATGGCTCCTTCCAGCAGGATAATGCACCATGTCACAAAGCTCAAATCGTCTCACCACTGGTTTCTTGAACATGGCAATGAGGTCACTATACTCCAATGGCCTCCACAGTCACCAGATCTCAATCCAATAGAGCACCTTTTTGATGTGGTGCATGGATGAGCAGCTGACAATGTTTCCAACACCTTGTTGAATCTATGAAAGCATGAAGGCAGTTCTCATGGCAAAAGGGGGTCCACCCGGTATTGGGAAGGTGTACCTAATAAAGTGGCCGGTCAGTGTATTTAAGTGGAAAAGTCCTTGCTGCTCATTGAGGGATCTTGTTGCCAAAAGAGTGAAACAAAGGCATCCTGTTTTATTTATAGTGAGATACTCATGAGGCATATTCTCTTCTAAATGGGTGAAGATATTGCAGCTTTTCTTATTACAACACTGAGATTGCGTATGTGTCTTTTAATGAGATCCTCCCATTCAGGAATCCATGAAGATATGATAAAACAAATGGCTGTTTTATAGAACAGGGGTCAGCAACCCACGGGCCGCACCCGGCCCACCACTGCTAGATGTCCGGCCCGTCAGTGCCCATGAATAATTCACAGGCACCCGCCGTCCAATGGACATTTTCGCCACTGTCCTCTTCATTGTCCCTTCTACATCAGTTTCTATAAGAGAAGCATTTTCTAACCCCAAACTCTAGATGGCACTGTAATATCCTACAAGCCATGGTTCAAATATATCAAAAGCTCAAGCTATAGTTAATCCCTATTGACCTAGCTGCGGGTCCAATATTTGAAAAAGGTCCCCCAAAACAATGACAATTAAAAAATGTGTACTTCCCCATTGTGTTAGAAGACAGCATGTACAAACTTTATTCCAATGGCGTTTGAGAGAAAACTGTTGTTTACTCCTAAAAGTAACAAATCTGTTTAAGTCTGAAACATCACAGAACCTATAGCATAATCATCTAAAGAGTATTTTTTTTTAACAAAAATCAAGTTCCACTTTAAGGCTCAATTCACACTTGTGCAACTTGTCATGCGACTTTGGACTAAAAAAAGTCGATATTTGCCAGCACACCAAGGATCGGCACAATGTGGCGTCCAAACGGGTAGTTTATTGCATGATCACAATACAAGAAAGGTGCAATGTTTTGGAGTCACGCAGGACCCCTTCGTCAGGCATGTGATAAACATGGGGTAACAGTGAAAAGAATTAAAAAAAAACATCAACCAATCAGAAAAAGAAAACCAGAGCTCCTCCCACCCCCAGACAGGTATGACGTCACAAATCCCGCAAAAAGACTCCAAAAAACACTAAAGTCGCATAAGTCACACCCCATGTTTTTCAATGACTACCGTTCAAATTTGTGCAACTTAATTCTCAGTGACTTTAAAAAGGTTCCTGCACTACTTCGGTCCAACTTTCATGCGACTGGCTTGCCACAGACTGCAATGTAAAGTCTCACCTGAATGTTATGCATGCAACAGTTGTTCATTATCATTGGGCAAAGCCAAAGTGGCATCCAAGCCGTACCCACCCAAAGTTGCGTCAAAGTGTCACTCCAAAGTCCTGCGACTTTGGAGTCATATAGGTGTGAATGGAGCCTCATGGTCTGTGTTAGCGGGCTTTTGTTTGTCAGAACTGCGTATACACATCTATAGGAATGCAACACATGGTTTGAAGTAGGTCAAGTGCAGGTCAGAAATCCAATTGAGCTCAGAAACATCTGAAACTGATGTCAAAGCATGCTGCAGTTCCCATCGGCACAAGCCCAAAGCCCGCCAACACAGGACTTAAAAGACCAACAAGACTCTGGAACGCAAATGGTCAATATCTGTATAGTGAGGGGCTCACATGTTCATTCACAAGGCCTCTACTAGTGATCTGTCTGTTAAATACCGTATAAGGCGGCTGGGCATATAAGACGACCCCCTAATTTAAAATTTTAAATGGTGGTATTGTGCTATACTCACCGTATAAGACGACCCCCTTCCGACTAGTCTGTCAGCCTGCGGGATGTGCGGTAATGCTGTCTCACAGTATGCATGCAGTGTACCGCGCTGGGCCAGTCACGGCGAGCTATGCGTTCTGTTGTTAAGTGCAGGGCCTGCTCGGATTGGCAGAGGCTGTGACATCATCAGCCCGTGCCTCTGACTGTCACAGCCAATCCGAGCGGGCTACTGTATATAGCCTGCCAGCTCTGTATTCATTGGTGGAGTGCGTCACTCGCCGGGATTGGCTCGGCGGTGTATGCTGTATGTATACAGTGTTCTCGCACACTCAGCGAGCATCCGGAGGGCTAAATATCCAACGGGCGTATAAGACGACCCCCGCTTTATACCCAGCGTATAAGACGACCCCCGCTTTTTGCCCATTTTTTGGGGGGGTAAAAGGTTGTCTTATACGGCGGAAAATACGGTATATGTTTATGAAAGATTAAAAGATATGTTCACCTTTTTGTAACATGTTACACCCATATTCAGGGTGTAAAATGTTGGGAACGGACCAGCCCCTGCACCTCCCTGATCCGACAGCTAGCGGGAATCTGCTAATCGCTGGTTCAATTTTTTGCAGGCTCAAAATAAATATAAATGCACCTTTTTACCTGCAAAAAAGAGTGCATTTATTTATTTCTAAAACACGACTTTCTCCCTTTAAAGACAAAATATGTGTACTGAGACATCTTGAATAAAATGCAGTTATCCACAGATATTGCAGCCAATTCAACCCAGCCAGTATTTATTTTCTTTTGACCTAAGATGTACTGCAGATCCCATGGAACCAAAGTTTAATTTCTGCATATTTTCAGTATTTTCAGAAGGTTATCCCACACCAGTTTGAAAGCTGCCCTGATAAACTGATCCTCAAGGCCTACCAAGTCAAGTACAATCCAAAGAGAATGAAGCGGTATGAAGATGTGATTGAGCTATTAATGGGGTAACTTGTTGCTCTGGAGTAGGCTTTAAAGCTGAAATATTCTGTCCTTCCCTATTTAGACTGGAAAAAGAATATGCTGCTATTAAAAGTAAGGAGATGGAGGAGCAAATTGAAATCAAGGTGAGTACCTACTTCAAATTACCAAATGTGTTAATCCCATTCGCAGTCTGTAGTTTAGCGTTCTCCTACACCAGGGGTAGGCAACTTCGGTCCTCCAGCTGTTTTGAAACTATAAGTCCCATGAGACATTGCAAGACCCTGACAATCACAGGCATTACCCCCAGAGGCAGAGGCATGATGGGATTTGTATTTTCACCACAGCTGGAATGCCGAGATTGCCTACCCCTGTCCTACATGATGCTACATCAGTCTACATTCCAGCATTGAGAGTGTGCAGCACTACTAGCTTTCAGGCCACACTATCACTGACCGTGCTACTAGTCTCAAATGTTCGAACGTTAGGAAACCAGCACGGACATCATGGAGTGTGCAGCACTGCTTAGCATTGCGTGCCCCTAGCTTTCAGGCCACACTGTCACTGACGGTGCTACTAGTGTCAAACGTTAGGAAACCATACTGATTGGCAATCCCTACTAACGTTTCAGAAGCAATTGGTTTGGTCCCTTGGCATTTAATCACCATGTAAACTATAACCTGGTGATCACATGGCTTTGTTAGTAAACAGCTGCCAGTGCATTTCTTTGTCTTTGCGCTCAGCAAGGACCAGGCTATTACTTTTGTACAATGTTTAAAAGGGTTGGTTCACCTTTCCAAAAAAAAAAACTGCCTATATAAACAAGGGGTGCCTGTAGAGAAAAACAAACCATGCAGCTCTGCCTAAAGTTGAATAATGCTCTTGCTATAGGTGTAATGCCGCGTACACACGACCATTTTTATAGTCGGGAAAAATTTAATTTTTTCTCTTTGACGAGAAAAACGACCGTGTGTGGGCTTTTGGTCATTTTTCCCGACGAGAAAAACGGCATTAATCACGACGAGAAAAATTAGAACGTGCTCTAATTTTTCTTGTCGTGATTCACGGCATTTTTTTCCGCGGCAGTTTTCCCATAGGGAAACACTGCCGGGGAGCCTACACACGATCGTTTTTCTCGACCAAGAGAAAAAATGGCAGGAAAAACGGCTGTGTGTAGGGGAACAAGCTGTTCCTCGTTTTTCCAATCGATTTTCTTGACGGTGTTTTCACCGTCGAGAAAATCGATTGTGTGTACACGGCATAAGGCCATTTACATACCTTATAAAGACTGACTGGAATAGTTCTAGGTCATTGGTAAGAAATGCCTACCTCTTCTCAGCTTCACCATCACAGGACTGAGATCTTTCTCAACCCTCCCCACATATGCACTTTTTCTTTCCTGATGAGTTCAGCATTTGAGAGTTCACTCCAGTGATGGAGGAGGTAAGTAGTAATGACTAGGCCTCTCTTAGCAACGTCCTGGACGTATTCTAGTCAGAATCCAGAAGGTAAGTAAATGGCCTGCATCTATAGCAAGAGCTGCACAGTTTGTTTGTATCTAGAGACGCCCCTTATCTGCACAGGCCATTTTGTGATGAAGGTGAACCAAATACCTGCTTAGATTAGGGTAAAAATAGTAAAAAAAAAAATATTAAACTTTGCCTTTTATTATATTTTTGGAACAACGTACTGCCTCCTTTTAATATATATTTCATATAATTTAGATATGAATAGTACCAGTAGACCTAATAGAATGAAACTGTGGTCCTTGAAATGTAGACAAGAATGGGCTGAAAAGTAAATGGAGCCGAGCCCTTCTGATGCCGTGTACACACGATCGAGTTTCACGGTGGTGAAAACACCGCTGTGAAACCCGATGGGAAAAACGAGGACCGGCTTGGTCCCCTACACACGGCCGTTTTTCACGACATGTTTTCTCTTGGTCGAGAAAACCGGCCGTGTGTAGGCTCCCTAGCAGTGTTTCCCTATGGGAAAACTGCCGCGGAAAAAAATGCCGCATTTCGCGACGAGAAAAATTAGAGCATGTTCTAATTTTTCTCGTCGTGATTCTTGACGTTTTTCTCATCGGGAAAAATGCTGGAAAGCCTACACACGGGCGCGAGAAAAGTGATCGTGTGTACGCGGCATAACCCTCTTACCTTGCCTTGTATTGTAACTACTGTCTGCCTAGACTTTGAAAAGCACTGTACAAACTGTTGGTGCTATATAAATCCTGTATAATAATATTTATAATAGTGTTCCTCTAGATCAAGGCCAAGGTAATGGTAAAAATAGAGGCCAAGGCCTCCTACATCGACATTCAACTCATTAGGTTTACTACCCTCAGGATCCAGAGGAGGGACATTGTAAAAAAAAAAAAAAAAAAAAGTATGGAATCTTCCACAACTACGGAAGAGTGAACATTTCGAAATCTGTTCTTGGCTTAAAGGATTGGTTCACCTTTTGTAACATGTTACACCCATATATAGAGTGTAACATGTTACTGTACTCCAGTCCCTGCAGCCCCCCGATCTCCCATTGTGACAGCGGGCGGGGGATCCTCTCCCCGCACCTGCTGTCACAATTTGAAAACGGGACGGCCGTGTTATTCATTCAGTTCCCTGTGAATGAATAGGCTACTACTACCATAAGTCACCGTGGCGGATGGCTTGTAGTTCTCAATAAACTGTGCGGGCACTGGTGAGCATCCTCGTAGTTCATTGGACTTCCTGCTCTCAAGTAGCTGCCTGACTGTATCCAAGGTATTCTGAGAGTCTGCAGGACCCGAACATCGCACCCGCGATCTGCTGATAGTGGGTGCAATGCTCTGCAGGCTCCTTGGAAAATTAAAATGTGAGGTTTTTATCATTATTTTTAAAAGGTGAAACCTATAACAAAAAGTAATTCTGGTCCCTCTAAATGTAAAGAAGAGTGAAAGCATGGTAACTTCTTTTTGCATATCTCCTATTTCATAGAGGTACAACTCTAATTCATTCAGTCTTGCTTGGCTAAATCCAAAAATATCTATTTTGTCAGATCACACGGCAAATAATTGATCTTTGTGGCCTTGAACTTAAGTTTTTTTTTCACATGACATCTGTTCTGTGTGTGTCGCCACTATATGCAGAGATTAAGAACAGAGAATAGACTTCTGAAGCAACGTATTGAAACTCTAGAAAAGGTAAGATTTGTGGTGTTGTTTATATTTAGCTGCACCCTTTTTGCTCATCACATGGTCTATAGTACTGCCATCTTGCTCCTATCCCCTTTTTCCCTCCACACATCACATTTAAAGATGGCTGCTTAACTTTTTTTGCAATTTGAACTTCTATCAATAGCAGTTTTTTCTTAAATATCTTTCTTGAAGATTCCTTTTTTTAAAAGTGGTTCTCCACTTTAAATTTAATACTTTTCACTCAGACCATAAAACAATTTCAGACTTGATCATCTCAGGTTGTGCAAGAAAATATTGCAGTTCATATATTTGAATATAAAAGCTCACTTCTAAAACCTTTACTTGATATAGATAGATTCCACCTGTTGATGTGTAAACTTGTGAGGGGAATGTAGGAAAGGACAACTTGTATGAAGTTGGGGTCAAATTTTAAAATCCAGCAGAGGACCTTGATTAAAGCAGCCATTTTTAAATTCTATTAGGGTGATATTGCAGTAATTTAATGTAGCAGCCTTTTTAGATAGACCTGTCTAACTCAGTCCTGCTTCTTGTAGTGCGGTGGTGGTTACCTTTTTTCTTTCTCTCTCTCCCCTTTGCTCTCTCTCTCTCTCTCTCTCTGGTTCTTTTTTGCTTTACCTCTTTCCTTCCCGTCTCCTCGTCCTTGTGGACTGTCTCATAGGAGAGTGCTGCATTAGCGGACAGGCTCATCCAGGTACAGTTTTCGATCTTCTTGCCTTTTAGGTGTTCAGGGTCATTCCCCTATAATTTCCTTCTTTCCCCGGTGTATTTTTTCCTGTCATAACAGCAGAAAATGGGAGCTGGGTGGCAATAATACCTCCTCCAATTGTTAGAATATAGGGAAAAAATCTATAAATGGTAAATGTAGGTGAACCTGAGTACTTGGGTCATACTACCAATATTTACATGTTTTAGACCTAGTGGGTTAAGGAACAGTGATCAGCATAACAGATTGGGTACCAGGGGCCAAACAGATGTCTCCTGAACATGGGCAGTGTGCGGCTTGACCAATAGGGGAAACTCGCACTGGCCCGCAGCCAAATCGCAAAGCAGATGGAGCGATTTAGTGCGTTGCCGGCTGGCTAGGGGGCAGTGTGGTGCACGATTCACTGTCCCCCCTTTTCACATAAAAGTTAATATTTTAAGAAAGTGTAAAAAACGTACACTTCATACACTGTAGTGTTGGATAGCCCGATGCGCTGCATGACATTGCAGTACAATTCAGGCAGGTGCACTGCGATAAAATGCAGCATGCTGCGGCACAACGCTAGGCTGTGTTGCAGTGTGAATGGGACACATAGGAATCGTTTCCTGTGTGTTTCTGCGGTGACAGATGTTTTACTATGCAGTAAAACGTCTGTCACCGCATATAGTGTAGATTGTCCCTAAATCTAAAGGATAATCAGACCCGAAGGTATGGTCCAATCCCCCCTAGACAGGATGGACACCAACATGTTTCATAAATTGTGCACTTACAGTGAGGGGAAAAAAGTATTTGATCCCCTGCTGATTTTGAACGTTTGCCCACTGACAAAGAAATGATCAGTCTATAATTTTAATGGTATATTTATTTTAACAGCGAGAGACAAAATAACACATATATCCAGAAAAACGCATTTCAAAAAAGTTATAAATTGATTTGCATTTTAATGAGTTAAATAAGTATTTGATCCCCTATCAGTCTGCAAGATTTCTGGCTTCCAGGTGTCTTCTATACAGGTAACGAGCTGAGATTAGGAGCACTCTCTCTTAAAGGGAGTGCTCCTAATCTTAGCTTGTTACCTGGAGAGCGGGAGAAGAAGAAGGCGACGGAGAAGACCGGGCCCCGCTAGCAAAAGAGCTGGAAGAAGATAGCGGAGGCCCGGCAGAAGAAAGAACCGGAGAGCGCGGAGACCCCCGGAGCTGTGCAATAAATGAATTTAAAAAGCTGTGTTGTGTTTTTATTGACATTTTTTCCACCAGGTGAATGGGTAGGGGTACGATGTACCCCATACTCATTCACATAGGGTGGGGGGCCGGGATCTGGGGGCTCCCGGATTCCGATAAGCCCCCCGCCCGCAGACCCCGACAACCAACGGCCAGGGTTGTCGGGAAGAGGCCCTGTTCTCATCAACATGGGGACAGGGTGCTTTGGTGTGGGGGGGCCGCAGGTCGCCCCCCTGCCCCAGAGCACCAAACCCCCCATGTTGAGGGCATGCGGCCTGGTACGGTTCAGGAGGGAGGGGGGCCGCTCTCTCGTCCCCACCTCTTCCCCTGCGGCCTGCCAGGTTGCGTGCTCGGATAAGGGTCTGGTTTGGATTTTGGGGGGGACCCCCACGCCGTTTTTCTTTCTCATACATCACGGGACACAGAGCGGCATAGTCATTACTATGTGGGTTATATAGATACCTTCAGGTGCTGGCACTGGCAACTTCCAAAACTGGAAGTACTCTCCCCTATATAAGCCCCTCCCATCCGGGAGCACCTCAGTTTTTTGCCAGTGTCTAAGGTGTTGGCCAAGAAGTAACATGTGTTTTTCACTGAGCTTGCGTACAGGTTCTTTTGGGCCTCAGTAAGCTATTCCGGATCCGACCAAAAAAGCTTCATAGCTAAACGGTCGGTACCCGGGCCTTGCAAGAGAAGAGCAAGGTTTTGCCTGTAATGCCTCTCTTAGGAGGGCTGGAACCTGGGATCCAGAGCTCTGGTCATACCCACGACCAAGATGTTTTCTGTGCAGGGTGCTATACAGGTCCAGGGGAGTGGAATCCTTGGGAACCCGGTCCCTGAAGGTTTAATTACAATGCCTGCCGTGATAGGTGAAGTTTGGGCTTCTGTGGACCAAACAGAGTCCTGCGGCGAGGAAAAGGTAAGTGGGGGCCCTCAGGAACTTGGTTCATTGAGGGACCCCCAAGCCTATTTTGTCTTTCTGCCTGTTACCTAAGGTATTCCCGCTAATATTCTGTGTATGCCTGTTACTACTGAGAAAATGTAAAAATTGTAATAGTAGGCAAGAAAAAAAAAAAAAAAAAAAATGTAAGACCGCGGTACCTGTGTTAGACACTAGAGGCCGCTATGGTTCTTTTTCTTGTAATGTGGATTTTTTTCTTCCAAAATCAAATCCAGGCAGTTGGTAAGTTCTCTGCTGGGAAGCTGTCTCCTCTGCCCTGTTGCTGCGCTCATCCATCCCCGGGCCCTGCGGCAGGGACCCTGGCTCCCATCTAGCTCCTTGTTTTTTTCAAAAAAGGCGCCGAAGGCGCACGTGCCCGCGCGCGTGCGCGTGCCTCTATATATAGAGGCGATCTGGAAAAAGGGGCGGAGCGGGTGGATGACGCTCGGTGTGCGCTACTGCGCATGTGCGGGCGTCCAGCGTGTTTTAAAGCACAATCATAGCTGGCTATTGAAGTGCACAGACAGAGCTAGCAACAGTATAAAGGCACACAGAGGCGGTTGATGCAGGCATCCCCTAGAAAGGCACTTTAGTAGACACCAACTGTTATATAGCAGCAATTGTGCTAGACTATTCTCAGTAAAAGTGGTGTATTACGGCTGGAATACCTCAGCTTTAGGCTTAGGAATATGCCGTCCAGAAGCTCCGGAACTGAATCTTCCAGGAAGCGAAGGGGGTCTCATCGGGCTCTGAGGATCTTGGGCATGCTTCTGCTGCACCAGTCTCCCCTGAAGTTCAGAGGTAAGTGACCGTAGAGACCCCGCAGGGGTACTTGGTACTGTGGCTGTCCTCAGTTCACCTGCTCCTGTGTATGTAATAGAGGAGGTTTTTTCCACAGCTCTGGGAGGATTAGAGAGAGATTGTCAACATTGATCGCTGCCTCCCTGTCAGGGAAAGCACGCCCGATCTCCGTCTCCTCCTTCAGAGTGCCTGTTAGCAGAGCAACAGTCCCATACAGGGATCGACCTGCCTGAAGGGGATCAGGATGAGGTTGATTCTGTTATAGAGGAATCAACAGTGGAGGAACCTTTTCTCAGCATCTCAAGCTGAAAGATTATGGGTTCAGTCTCTGACTAACATGGTCCGATCAGCATTTAAAAATGCACCTTGCGGAACCATCAACCACTACTGTATCCTCGTTGGGGTCGCTAGAAGCCCCCAGACTGTCTGTTCTTTTCCACTTCACCCTTTACTGAAAGGGCTCATTTACCAGGATTGGGAACATCCTGAGAAAATATTTATTCCCCCCAAGAGATTTCCGGTGGTCTATCCCATGGAGGATAAGTTCATGAAAAAATGGAAGGTCCCTACAGTGGACGCAGCCATCTCTTGTGTGTATAAATCACTGACATGTCCAGTGGATAATGTCCAAATGTTCAAGAACCCAATAGATAAAAGTCCTTATGAAAATCTGCTTCTTTCTACAGCAAGCTTGGTGACACAACCAGCAGTGGGGTCTGCTAAGCAGTGAAGGATCAGTTGAAACAGGTCTTGAGGGACTTGACAGATCAGCAGGCCCTTGCCCTAGCTGATCTACCTAGAGCCTTAGGCTTTGCGGTTGACGCCATAAAGGATTCAATCCATCAGGCCTCCCGCCTTACGCTGTCTGTAGTACATATGCGTAGGCTTCTATGGCTCAAAAACTGGTCTGCTGAAGCTCCCTGTAAAGAATGGCTGGTTAGCGTCCCATTTCATGGTGAACGCTTATTCAGGGAAGACCTGGACAAATATATGCAGAAAATTTCCAGCGGTAAAAATACACTCTTGCCGGTTAAAAACAGAGTTAGAGGTCCCTCTTTAAGAGGCCTGCTTCTCCAGTCCCTGGGGCATCGGCTGTGTAACAGTTCCGACGGCCTCCTCGGTCAATTCCCGGGGGTAAAAAACAGGGACAATCACAGGGTAATAAGAAACCCTGGGTCAGGGGAGGTACAAAACCTCCCCCAAAGTTAAATTCATTGAAGGGTTGCCCCCACTCAGTCGGGTGGGGGGAGGACTCCAGTTGGTCGCAAGAGACCTGGCGGGACACGATCAAAACAGATAGGTGCTCTCCGCAGTATGTTTGGGATACAGATTGGAGTTAAAAGACTCTCCTCCTTCCCATTTTTGAGGTCAAACGTGCCAAGGGATCCCCGGAAGAGAGAGTCCCTCCTGTTGGCACTAGAACAACTATTGCTCCAAGGAGTAATTATGGAGGTTCCCCTGGAAGAATGGGGGTTCGGGTTTTACTCAAACCTCTTTAGAGTCCCCAAGCAAACGGGGACGGGAGGCCCATATTAATTCTAAATGGGCTAAACAAATTCCTGTATATCAGGACTTTCCGATGGAGTCGATCCGATCGGTGGCCACTGCCCTACAAGGGGAGGATTGGTTAGCCGCGATCGACATCAAAGATTCTTATTTGCACATTCCCATCTTTCCAGTCCACCAAAAATCTCTAATCCTGTGGTATCTACCATGATCAATGCCAGGAAGCCGGTATCCAGGCAGATCTACTATAGAATCTGGAAGGCGTACATCGCGTGGTGTGAGGCCAAGAAATGGCATCCACATAAGTACGTAATAGGTAGGAGTCTGGACTTCCTACAGTGGGCTGTAGATAGGAAGCTTGCCTTGAGTACTATCAAAGGTCAGTTTTCGGCCTTGTCAATATTTTTTCAAAGGCCCTTGGCTTCGCATTCACTAGTCAAAGCCTTTAGACAAGGAGTGATGCGTATTAGTCCTCCGGTTAATATTCCCATATGTCCATGGGATCTAAACCTGGTTCTGTCGGTTCTACAGAAACAACCATTTGAACCATTACAGCATAGTTCCTTGGTTCTTCTCACCAGGAAATTGTTTTTTCTAGTAGCCATTTGTTCGGCTAAAAGAGTGTCGGAATTAGCAGCTATGTCCTGTAAAGAGCCATTTCTGGTTATCCATAAGGACAGAGTAGTGTTACGTCCTCATCCAGCCTTTCTTCCTAAGGTGGTATCGAGGTTTCATTTGAACCAAGATGTGGTTCTTCCTTCTTTTTTCCCCAAACCTTGTTTCGGTAGAGGAAAAGTTATTGCATTCTTTGGATGTAGTAAGAGCAGTTAAAGCTTATCTAAAAGCCACTGCTCAGATTCGCAGAACGGATACTTTGTTTATTCTGCCGGAAGGCCCCAGAAAGGGTCAGGCAGCGTCAAAATCTACTTTAGCCAAGTGGATTCGACAGGTCATAATGCAAGCCTATGGCTTGAGAAGGAGACCGCCTCCGTTCAAAGTTAGGGCGCACTCCACGAGAGGAGTTGGAACTTCATGGGCAGTGCATCACCAGGCCTCCCTGGCTCAAATCTGTAAGGCCGCAACGTGGTCTTCAGTACACACGTTTTACTAGGTTCTACCAGGTGGACGTTAGAAGTCAGGAGGATGTCGCCTTTGGGCGCAGTGTGTTGCAGGCCGCAAAAGATCCTCATGTCTGATAGCGCTCAGCTTATGTATGGTGTATCCCCCCCCCCCTCATTGGGCATTGCTTTAGGACATCCCACATAGTAATGACTATGCCGCTCTGTGTCCCGTGATGTACGAGAAAGAAAATAGGATTTTTATAACAGCTTACCTGTAAAATCCTTTTCTTGGAGTACATCACGGGACACAGAGCTCCCACCCCTCTTTGGGGACACTTATTGCTTTGCTACAAAACTGAGGTGCTCCCGGATGGGAGGGGCTTATATAGGGGAGGGTACTTCCGGTTTTGGAAGTTGCCAGTGCCAGCACCTGAAGGTATCTATATAACCCACATAGTAATGACTATGCCGCTCTGTGTCCCGTGATGTACTCCAAGAAAAGGATTTTACAGGTAAGCTGTTATAAAAATCCTATTTTTCGGCATAGGGGTTCCCCTTCAAATCCAGACCAGACCCAAGGGCCTGGTATGCTCTTGGAGGGGAAACCCATGCCGGTTTTTTATTTAAAATTTGGCCTGGAGTTCCCCCTCAAGAGCAGCAGAGCACAAGTCGCATGCCAAAGTCGGATCATGCAAGACTGCGGTCCGACTTTGATCCGACTTCAATGATAGTCAATGGGCTGAAGTCGGATCAAAGTCGGACCGAAGTAGTACAGGGAGCAATTTCAAAGTCGGACCGACATGTGTCGGACCAGTTAAGACGGCTCCCATAGGGAAACATTGATTTTCACACGTCATGCGACATGAGCGCCCAATGTCGGAGCGTTTGTCGCCCCAGTGTGAACCCGGCCTCAAGAGAGAGTGCTCCTAATCTCAGCTCGTTACCTGTATAGAAGACACCTGGGAGCCAGAAATCTTGCCGATTTGATAGGGGATCAAATACTTATTTAACTCATTAAAATGCAAATCAATTTATAACTTTTTTGAAATGTGTTTTTCTGAAAATATTTGTTATTCTGTCTCTAGCTGTTAAAATAAATCTACCATTAAAATTATAGACTGATCATTTCTTTGTCAGTGGGCAAACATACAAAATCAGCAGGGGATCAAATACTTTTCCCTGACTGTATCTTAGCCAAGCATACAAGCTTATATCAACAAAGAGTAGTGAGGCATGGGAAGACCGATTCATGGTCCGCTTATATGCAGGGGAAAAGTCAAAATGAGTCCTTCCTTTGCTGAGGCTTTCAGACCATGCCACAGACATGATATTTTCCTCCCCTTTTGGTAGACATTGCCTAAATCAGAAGTTTATCTTATATTTACAACCAGGTTTATGAATCTAGCAGATCTGGATTTTGCTAGAGCAGATCTGGATAGTAGGCAAATTCATTCCAGGAATTATGCTAGGAAAATGAGAGGGACAGTAGTGACCTGTAAGAAGTCCATGTACCACCATCCTAAAGCCTTGAACACATGGGCTTTATAGCAGACATGCATGTAGGAAATGTTTCTACAATGCACTCAAATGAAGCATTTCCAGCATTGCATATCAGACCGACACCAGTGTCCCCCAAACAGATCATTGATGGGGTTTTTTTTTTTCGAAAAGTGGTTAGTTGGTGATATGCAAAAAAAATAAAAAATCTTAGGGAAAATCTTACCATACTGTATCAGGACTATTGGATAAAATTTACTTGGTTTTACTGGCTACCTCCATCAGGGTCAGGTGACACGGGCGCAGGAGGCAGAGGAGAACTACGCCATAAAGCGAGAGCTGGCTGTAGTAAAGCAGCAATATTACACAGCAACTGAAAATCTACAGAGTGCCCAGAACCAAATTCGGCAGCTACAGGATAAACAGGTGAGATACACACCAGAGGCAAGACTTTGTAACTAGACTCCCAAACAAGTTGGGGAATTGTGTCATTTTATATAAAGAAGCATTTTTTGTGTAAATTTGACACATAACACAGCCTTGTATTGTCTTCTACAACCTACAAGTCTGTGAAAAATATATTTGATTATGCTTCTTACTTCAGGCTTAAGGCGGCCATACACGGTTCGAATTTTCGAAATAATTTTCTTTCGAAAATCGTATCAAATAATTTTCGTACGAATTTCGCACCGTTGGTGGGCTGCAGCAACATCCGATTTCCGTGCGGCAATCAAATTCGAGGAATCGGACATGTTGGAAATTTTTTGAAAAACAAACAATTTTCGAATCAATGATGGGAGAATCGTGCGAGAAATGTAGTAGAAAAAAAAATGCGCATGTGCAAGAAAAGAATATTCTCGGAGAGAAAAGAATATTCCCGGCCGAATTTCGAAAATCAATGGTGGCATCATCAGATCACAAAAAAGAACGAACTTTCTGATTTTGAAAATAAAATTTGTTCGAAATTCGACCGTGTATGGCCTGCTTTAAACGGAGTTCCACCCATTTCAAAGTCAGCAGCTACAAAAGAGTAGCTGCTGACTTTTAATAATCAGACACTCATCTGTCCCACGGTCCGCCGATGCGGGCGTACGAAGCCTCGCTCCCCACCGCGGTGCCAGCAGTCTAACTGTCGGCGCCCGGCTGTGGCTTCACAGCCACGCACCACTGCGCATGTGCGAGTCACGCTGTGAATGGCAGGGCAATCTTCTGGGACCTGTGGCGTGTCCCAGAATATTGGGGGGAGAGGTGATCTTCCTTCCAGCGCTGTGGCGCCAGGGGTGGAAGTAGGAGCTGGGTGCCTGTAAAACAGGGTACCCGCTCCTCCCCCCAAAAAATGACATGCCAAATGTGGCATGTCAGGGGGTCACCAGCACTTAAAGCGGAAGTTCCATTTTTGGGTTGAACTCCGCTTTAACAACGGGATTTCTGTTATGACCCCTTTCACACGGAGAAGTTTTTGCGTTAAAAAAAAAAAAAAGAGCGCCTGAAAAATCTCACAAAAACTGCTTCCCATTAAAATCAATGGATGCTTTCACGCTGGCGGGGAGGTGAAAAAAAAATCCTGCAAGCAGCATCTTTGGAGCATGTTTGGAGAGCTAAAAAAAAGGCACGTCAAAAGCGCCCCTCTCCATTGAAATGAATGGAAAGCGCCTCAAAATGGTTCTTGTAGTTTTTATAGGCAGTTTTCAGTGTGAAAGGGGTCTTAAGTTTTGGGTATAGATGCTTTTTCTCCTATATATAATTTCTTTGTATAACTACAACTTACACTCCGTATAACCTGTATACCTACAACATACACAAAGTACACCCTGTATATTATGACCTGCAAAACTACTACATACAGTATACAGGTTTTAACATGCAGGGTGTACTTTGTGTAACTACAACCTTCATATAGTACACCATATAGCTCATAACCTGTATAATTACCAAATACACAATGCACCTTCAACATCATAACATATATAAGTACAGCATACACCATGTATATCGTAATTATACAGATTATGATGTACAACATACACATGGTGCACCCTGTACATCATAACCTGTATACCCATAACCTACACATATTATAACCTGTATAATTACAACCTACACATAGTGAACTCTATACACCATGTAAGAATACCACCTACACATAGTGCACCCTGTTCATGATGATAACCTGTATAATTGCAGTATACACAGAGTACACCCTGCATATTATAACCTGTAGAACTACAGCCTACACATAGTAAACCATGTAGATTATAACCTGCGTCCTACACATCGTACATCAGAACCTGTATAACTACAACATACATACATATAGTATACCACCATGTACATCAGAACCTGTATAATTACAGCTTACACATAGTACAATCTGTACATCATGATCTCTATAACCACAACCTACACATAGTACAACCTGTACACATAGTACACCCTGTTCCTTATCTGTATAATTCCAACCTACACATAGTACACCATGTACATCATAACCTGTATAAGCACAGCATACATCATGTAAATCATAACCTGTATAATTTCAACCTACACATGGTGCACCCTGTACATCATATCCTGTATATAAGTGACTGTGTTTGGCTGCTGTTGTTTAATGGGCATGTTAAACTTTGTGTACACATTACAGAATGATCCAAGGGGGACTTCGGAGTTAGTCAGCCATTTGGAGTCGGAAGTGGAGAAGGCACGGCTAAGAGAAGCTGAGACTTTGGAAGCACTGAAAGAAATGCAGGACAAAGTGGTGGAGCTGGAAAAGGTGAAACTCTGTCACAACCAGTACATAGTAGGGATCGACAGAAATTCCCCAATGCCTCCATTGTACATATTTAGAACCAGACTGTGTGACAGACCTCTGCAGAGCACATTGGGCCCCTCTCTACAGCATGCCGGCAGGGGACACGCTTCTTCTACTCAGATTGTGTCTGCTTTCATAATAAAATGATCTGTAATACTTAGCACATCTTTTGCGATGCACCTGGAATACATTTAGCCTTTACACAAGTCTAATTGAGATTTAAAAGTTTAAAATGAAGTTCAGGGGCGAGGCGAGGTGCTTCTGAGTCTCTGCCAGGGGCGAGGTGAGGTGCTAAGTGAACTTCTATGACCATAGTGCTTCTGCTGAGAGTTTGAGATTGACTTGCTTCTCAGAGCTTGCAGCTACAGAGGTCAGTGAGGGCTTATTTTAAAGCTCATTTATTGCTTGTTAAGCCCTTCCATCCAGCTGAACTCCTACATGTGGCAGTGCATAGGGGGGCCTTATTCTATGCTGCCACATATGTGTCCATGTTGTGTGCTTGGAGCACCACAGCGGCAGCTCCTGATCACATATCGGGAGTGAGAAAAAACTGTTGTAAATGCTAAAACTTGAGCATGTGCGTGCGTGTGGTATATATATTTTCTTTGGGTGGGGTGGGGAATCCTTTGTCCCCTTTGGAGAGATTTATCCTCTCTTATTGCCCTAATAACCATTGTCACTGGGACAGAAAGTGAAGGAAAACCTCCCTAACACCACACAGATGGCAACTAAACTAAATACACCTGATGAAGTTTGAACTCTTTACTACTCTGTCTCATGCCGCGTACACACGCTCGATTTTTTCGACGGTGAAAAACGAGGAACAGCTTGTTCCCCCCACACACGGCCGTTTTAAAAAAAATTTTGGCCGAAAAAAACGACCGTGTGTGGGCTCCGCAGCAGTGTTTCCCTATGGGAAAACTGCCGCGGAAAAAAACGACGGGAATCACGACGAGAAAAATTAGAGCATGTTCTAATTTTTCTCGTCGTGATAATGTCGTTTTTCTCGACGAGAAAAACGACAAAAAGCCCACAGGCGGTCGTTTTTCTCGTACAAAGGAAAAAATTTCATTTTTCTCGACGGGAAAAACAGTCGTGTGTACGCGGCATAAGACTTCAAAAAACTTTTTCTTCTTCTCTTTTTTTTTTTTTTTTTTTGCCTTAAATACAGATCAGTAACAAGTAACTGACCAGTGTAAGAATGTTTCATTTCATTTCTGCCTTTAACATTGATAGAAAAGTTTATTTTTCTGCAGCGGAACAGCGCTCTACCAGATGAAAACAATGTTGCAATGCTCCAGGATGAGGTCCAGATTCTGCGGAGAAGAGAGGCTCATGCTCTACAGGTCATGCGTGAGGGACAGCAACAAGTGACTGAACTGACAGACCGTTGGCAGGTAAGTTCTCTATTATCGTATATTCCCGTGCACAGAACCTTCCACTATCATCCAACTTAAATAAATCTAACTAGGGGGTCATTTGTAATTGAGAGAGAAAATTGCTATCTGCTTTCATTTATACTTTGCAGGCTTGCAGACACCACAATCTTTATTTTACTGCCCATTCATAAAATGCAGACCTTTTGTAAGGTAATGTGACCAGATTTTTATAATGAAAACCGGGGACATATTTTTTTTTTTTTAATAGTAATGGAGGCAATCAGCGTCTCAATGCCCGTCGCCACTGCCACCCGCCTCACAGCCCGTCAAGTCTAAAGCCTCATACACACGATTGGATTTTCCGACGGGAATTGTGTGATGACAGGCTGTTGTCCAAAAATCTGACCGTTTGTACGCTCTATCGGACAATTGTTGTCGGATTTTCTGCCAACAAATGTTGGATAGCCATGCTTTAAAATTTGCCGACAACAAATGTGTGTTGTCGGATTATGCGATCGTGTGTACACAAGTCAACATTGGACAAAACTCCAAAGTACAAACACGCATGCTCAGAAGCAATGCTAACCATAGCACAACATTAGCAGAAGTTGCCCAAAGGGTGGCGCTAAAGAGCTAAAAAAACACATAGTTTTGTGTTTGTTGGCCAACAATTGTGTGCCGTTTGTATGCTAGACAAATTCCTGGCCAACGCCCTTCGGACAAAAGTCCTACACTTTGTCCGTGGAAAATCCGATTGTGTGTACCAGGCTTTACTCTCCGGGCCCCGGCTACTACTGAGTGGGGAGTGGAGGAAGATCACTCTGCCAGGGAAGGCAAGGAGATAAGCAGGCAGGCGGCTGGCCGGGACTTGAGCCAAAGCAGAAGAACACGCGAGCGGAGCTGAATGGGCATGCACCTGGAACTGAAGAAATATCCCCTCCGCTCCGACCAGCACATGATCATCAGAAAGGGGCACCGATAATGGGGAAAAAAATACACCCCCCTAAGCTAGTAGGAGCAGCGGAGTGGGGGTGTGTAATTAAGATTTTAATTTTTTTTTAATTCTGCACTTACTGTCTCTAATATTGCCCCAGCCCATGTTCAAATCCAATCTGGGGACAAAACCGGGAACAGACTTGGTCCGGGGACAGTGTCCTCAATCTGGGGACTGTCCCCGGAAACCGGGATGTCTGGTCACCCTATTGTATGGAGCCTGTAGTGCCCCACAAAGTTCTCTTTAAGGCAGCAGAAGAGCGCTCCATGATTGGAGGAGAGCCAATTATATGACTTTGTATGCTGTCCATTCATTTTAATAGAGCTCCACTGGCCTAAGAGTCCCTGGCTGGTAGAGCGCTAAGCACATGGCTGTGCTTTATAAAAATCTGGTATTTATGGTTTATTTTTTAAAGTAGCTGTATGACCGTTGTAAGGCTATACCACTGCTTTATAAATAGTCCCATGAATGTCATTCATTTGGAGTCTAAATGTACAAACAGACACCACTTCAGGCACTCTTAGCTAACTCTCCAAACCTAGGTGCAGGCTAAATTGGGCCCTTTCATTCCCAATGCACCAAATGTAAATGTATAAAGCCACATCTGTCATGTATTTTTTTTTTTTTTTTTTTTTTCCGTTTTTCAAAAAGCTTTATTACTACTTGAATAGATGTACACCAGGTCAAAGCACATAGTGCCCTGAGGGGGTATTCTCTTGGTAAGGACCTCCCCCACTACAAAACTCAAGCCCTTATGAACGCTAACCACTTCTGTCATAACTGGGGTTACATAGGGCGTAACTGTATCTTTATTTTGTACCCTATGTTAGTTGTGTACCCTTGTACAACTGAAGTCATGTACACTTTCGTTACTCGGATAATATAATACTTGATCAAAAAATTTTATTGAAACAGAAAAAAGTATTGACAGAGGTGTGGCTTTTTTCATTTACATAGGGGTTACATCTACTTTAGGATGCCAGTAGTATGCACCTGGTGGTGTCTCCTCTCCCTGTGTATGGTTAATTTATGAAAATCATTTTGGTGACAGATTTGATTTAAAATGATTGTAAAGTCTAGTTTTTTTTTTTTCTATTAAGATAACAAACATGTTACCATCTCTGTGCAGTGAATTTGCTCAGGGCAGCCCAGATCCTCCTCTTCTCGGGGCCCTAGCTGGAGCTCCTGGCCCCCTCCCTCCTTTTGAGTGCCCCCACAGCAAGCAGCTTGCTATGGGGGCACCTGAGCCGAGCTGCAGCTCCGTGTATCCATTCAGACACGGCGCTGCGGTTTTGCCCCGCCCCTCTCTCTCCTGATTGGCTAACTGAGTTTGACCGCAATGGGTGCCAATAGTGTCGTTGCTGTGTCTCAGTCAGGAGGGAGCTTCCCGGACTGACGAGGCACTTGTGGACATCGCTGGTTAGAGATGGGGCTTGGGTAAGTATTGGAGGAGTTGGAAGAGAGACAGTGCACACAGTTGGGAACTCGCAGTCCAATTTGCAAGATCCTCTTTCCGGGGGTCAGGCTCAGTGTGTTTTTGCACACTACAGCAGAAACAAGTACAGCAGAAGCCGGCAACTCTGTAGTCCATGTAGCGATTTTTAATGGTTGGGTACAAAAAGTGACAAGCATAACGTGTCACACGTTTCAGCAACAGCCGAACTACGACCAAGGCTGTTGCTGAAACACGTTAGCTGCTTTGCGTGTCACTTTTTGTATCCAACCATTAAAATGGACTACAGGGTTGCTGGCTCAATTCTTTTACTTATTTAAAGTGGAGGTGCAGCAAAAAAAAAAAAAAGTCAGCAGCTACTAACAGTGTAGCTGCTGACTTTTAATAAGGACACTTACCTGTCCTACTCACCCGTGAGGTCGGTCCCGCCACGGTGATCGATCGCTGATGGCAGGTCCCGGCTCCTCCATCCTGAGTAAGGGAAACAGGCAGTGAAGCCGTAAAGGCTTCACTGCCCGTTTCCTACTGCGCATGCGCCACTCACACGGGATACACACAGTTCCCAGAAGGCAGCGCGGCCCATTCACAAGAAGAGGAAGCGGAAGGAGACCCACCGCGGACGAGAAGAGGAACATTAGAGGCAGATTAGGGGACTTCCGCATAGCAACAGGCATTTAGGGTGAGTATTAATTTTCTTTTTCTTTTTTAGGATTTTTAATGTAAAGATTTTTTCAGGGTGGACCTCCGCTTTAAGTATTAGGGGGCCTGAGGGGGGCTGCTGCACACTGAAGGCTTTTTATCCCAATGCATAGAATGCATTTAGAGAAAAAAAAACTTCCGACTTTACAACCACTTTTTAATAAAGGTGTTCTTCACCCGCCCATAAATGTTTGATTTACCTGTAAGTTGTCTCTTAAAAAATGTGTGTGTTTTGCTACAACACTTTTCATGGCATAATTCTACTTGCTCTACTGTGTTGTAGTTGGCTATCTGTGTTGGCAATTTATTGAGATATCCTTTCACAAAACAAAAAGAAAATGTTCTCTGCTGGATAATGGAAAAATTCAATACAAGTTTCAAGAGACGCCTTAGCTGCAAGGAACCTGGAAACATTCTTTATTCATTCTTTTATCTATTTTAATCTCTTTCCCATCTTCATGTAGGCCCTGTCTTCACGGGGAGGTGGCATTTGGAAAGACTCGCCTCGTAAGAGCGCCACTGGTGACCTGCAGGATGAAGTCATGTCTTCTCGGTTAAGAGAAGTCCAGGCTCAGAGCGAAACCCGTGAACTTCGCCAGAGGGTACTCATTCTGGAAAGTCAGGTGACCTCGCACTTCCCGTCAGTGGTCGTCTGCTGTATTGAACTATGTGTAGTATATTTCATTCATTCAGGGTTCAGACAGAATTACATGGACAAGTCAAATAGGATTGTTTTTGTAATAAGCTGCTGCTAAGTAAAAGCATTGGAGCCAAATTACAATACATGAACTTTGTTGACATAAGGATGCAGGTTTAAAAACGATCTACTACTTGGATAACCGTGTATAAGTGGTAAAATGAAAACCGGTTGCTTACACATAATCTACACTATATAGGCAGAAGTTTGGAGGTTTGTGGACCTCTGCCCATCACACTTATATGAGCTTGCTGGATGTTCCATTTCAAAGCAGTGAATATTAATATAAAGTTGCGCCCAATTTTTTTTTATTTTCTTTTTAGTGCAAGTGTGGCTATTCAGCAAAAAAGAAAAAAATTCAGTAAAAATTTCTGAGATCAGCTACTTGTTAGCTGGGAAGGCCTTGGTTCACAATAAGAACTTCAATTCACCCCAAAGTGTTCAGTGGGATTGAGGTCAGGGACACTTGAGTTTCTCTACACCAAACTCATCAAAGCACGTCTTTATAGATCTGGCTTCGGGTAAAAAGGCACATGAATGCTAGGACAGAAAATGGGCTCCCAGATCTCCAGCAAAAGTCAACTGGATTGGTGCACTATAACTATGCCTGGATAGAAAGGGCCCAGAGAAGGTTCGATTTAAAGCGGTAGCAAAGTTCTAGAGAAAAATGGGCCCCTGGGTGGTGTGAGGGGGTTAGCTCGGCAGCGGGTGTGTGTGACCCCCGGGATGGGCTCCCCACACAAAAACAGGCCCAGCAAACGGAGGTTGTGGTTTTCAAAATCAAAAAAAAAGGTGCGGTTTATTTTCTATTTACAGTGACAAAACACAGCAAAGCCAAAAGAAACATATAAACAAAATAAATCCTGGTCAACTTGACCTCTGACTAAACATACAGGTTTCCTAACTAACAACTGGGATCAGCCTAGTGCTGTCCTAGTCCCTAAGTCCCTGGTTTTAAATGTCCAAGCAAATAGCCACACAGGCTTTGTCTCACCGCACAGGGGTTCACTCTCCCTAGACAGTCCACACAGGTCTGGTTCCAGGCATGAGCTAACACCTAATGAATCTGGGAGTTCTTATAGAGGCCTAAATGAGCTGACAAGCTTCAGCTGGCCTCATCAACTCCCTGTCTGTACGACGCCCCACACTCTCCCTAGAGGTATGAGTCATCCATGAGCCTTCTAGCCTCAGCTGGGCTTATACAACTCTCCACCCTAGTTGTATAAGTCAGCATAAAGCCTGAATCTGGGAGAAATATATCTACCCCCCTGGATGCAACCAGGTGACTTTACCTTCCTGCTGTCACATACCCCCCCTCTTGTTTTAACCTCGGGGTTGGAACACCAGCAATCAGGCATTCATGTACTCGAGACAAAGCATCCACATTCCCCATTTGAACGCCAGGGCGATGCTTTACTGTGAAGTTGAATTCCTGGAGGGCCAGGAACCACCTATTCACTCTTCTATTTGTTTCCTTGTTTTGAGCCATCCACTTTAACGGAGCGTGATCCGTAACCATGTCAAAGTGCCTACCTAGCAGGTAGTACCGAAGGGAATCTAGAGCCCACTTCACCGCTAAACACTCCTTTTCAACGGTGGCGTAATTTACCTCATGGGACTTCAACTTCCTGCTGAGGTAAATGACTGGGTGCTCTTCCCCGTTCCAGACCTGGGACAATACTGCTCCTAACCCCACATCTGACGCATCACTTTGTACGACAAAGTCTTTAGAGAAGTCGGGTGAGTACAACACTGGCTGGCTACATAAGGCTTGTTTCAAGAATTGGAATGCTGCCTCAGCCTCGGGGGTCCATTTAATCATGACCGACCCTTTCCCCTTCGTTAGGTTGGTTAGGGGCACAGCCTTAGAAGCAAAGTGGGGAATGAATCGCCGATAATACCCAGCGATTCCCAGAAAGGCTCGTACCTGCTTCTTGCTGTTGGGACGTGGCCAACTCTGGATGGCCTCGACTTTGTTGAGTTGGGGTTTTATTACTCCCCTCCCAATGGTGTACCCAAGATATTTGGCCTCCTCCTGCCCAATGGTACACTTCTTGGGGTTAGCCGTAAACCCCGCTTCCCGAACAGAGTCCAGGACTGCTTGCACTTTTGGCAGATGTGAGGCCCAATCTGTGCTATGGACAATTACGTCATCCAGGTAAGCCGCAGCATACTTCCGATGGGGCCTCAGCATCTGGTCCATTTTCCGCTGGAATGTGGCCGGCGCATTCTGTAACCCGAACGGCATTCTTTTATATTGGAACGCCCCGTCTGGGGTTACAAATGCGGTTTTCTCTTTGGCCAATTTGGCCAGGGGGATTTGCCAATACCCTTTTGTGAGGTCAAGAGTCGTCATGTATCGGGCTGTTCCCAGCCGGTCGATCAACTCATCTATACGTGGCATGGGGTAGGTGTCAAATTTTGTAACTTTGTTCAACTGACGAAAATCGTTACAAAATCGCCAGCTCCCATCCGGTTTAGGCACCAACACAATGGGACTAGACCAATCACTTTGGGACTCCTCTATCACCCCTAAGTTCAGCATTTTCTGTACTTCCTCCCGTATTGCCTCCCGTCGGGCCTCTGGGATCCGATAGGGTTTTAACTTCACCCTTTCACCGGGCGGGGTAATGATGTCATGCTCTACCCCAAATGTTTGTCCCGGCAGCTCAGAGAATACCTCCTTGTTGCGAAGCACAAACTCCTTAACCTCCTGTTGTTGGGGTTGTGACAAGGTGGCTGCTATTCCAACCTCAGGAATCACGCAACCAGTTTGAGCTGGTGACCAAGTGTCTGCGACTAGGGACTCTCTATCCCTCCAGGCTTTCAACAGATTAACGTGATAGATCTGTTCGGGCTTTCGCCTTCCTGGTTGTCTGACCTTGTAATTCACTTCACTCACTTTTTCCATTATCTCGTAGGGGCCTTGCCATTTGGCAAGGAATTTACTTTCAACCGTAGGGACAAGTACCAGTATCCTATCCCCCGGGGAAAAGGTACGGGTCTTGGCTCCACGGTTGTACACTCTCTGCTGTGCTAACTGCGCTTGGGCCAAATGTTCCTTCACGATGGGCATTACCTGTGCAATTCGGTCTTGCATCAGGGCGACATGCTCAATCACACTCCTGTGGGGAGAACTCTCACTTTCCCAAGTTTCCTTGGCAATATCCAACAGCCCTCTTGGGTGTCTCCCATACAGTAACTCAAAGGGGGAGAATCCCGTAGAGGATTGGGGCACCTCCCTAATAGCAAACATCAGATAAGGAAGTAGACAGTCCCAATCCTTTCCATCTCTATCCACCACTTTCTTCAACATTTGTTTTAGGGTTTTGTTGAATCTTTCAACCAGCCCATCGGTTTGGGGGTGATACACAGATGTACGTAATTGCGTCACTTTGAACAATTTACACAGCTCCTTCATAACCCGGGACATAAAGGGTGTACCTTGGTCCGTAAGCAGTTCTTTACAAATACCCACCCGGCTAAACACAAGAGATAGCTCTTTGGCTATGGTTTTGGCCGAGGTATTTCGGAGAGGGATCGCTTCTGGATAACGGGTGGCATAGTCCATTATAACTAATATGTACTGGTGCCCCCTAGCGGACTTGATTATAGGACCTACCAAATCCATGGCGATCCTCTCAAACGGGACCTCAATGATGGGTAGAGGGACCAGCGGGCTACGGAAATGTGGCATCGGGGCCGACCTCTGACACACAGGGCAGGAGGAACAATAATTTTCTATGTCCTTCATCACCCCCGGCCAATAGAATCTCTGTAATACCCTCTCTCGGGTTTTCTCTGTCCCCAGATGACCTCCAAGAATGTGCCCATGGGCCAACTCCAACACCAACTTCCTGTAAGGTTTGGGCACCACAAGCTGCTCAACGGTTTCTTCTGCCCTTTTTGCCACCCGATACAGTAGGTCCTTCTCTACGCTGAAGTATGGGTAAGTGCAGGTATTATCTGGGTTCACTAACTCGCCATCTATTTTCACTACGTTTTCGCGTGCCTTTATTAGGGCGGGGTCTTTCAACTGTTCTGTGGCAAAGTTTTCCCTGTGAACCTCAAGATCAGAAAACTCCACAGACGGTAGGTTTTCGTCTGAGGAGGTGGGCTCCTCTCCAGTTTCTTGAGTCTCCCCTGCCAATACTGATAAGGGAAATTCCGGAGAGTCCTCACCACTCTCAGGGGAGTTCTGGCTATCACATTCCTGGTACATAGGGGCACCAGTGGGGGGCTCAGGATCATCCCACAGTTCCCAGAACTTCGGAAAATCCCTTCCCACAATGGCGTCATACGGTAACTGAGATACTAAGCCCACTGGATGAGAGAGGGTACCTTTGGGGGTCTCGAAACACACTGTAGTCACTGGATACTCTCGGGTGTCCCCATGCACACAAATAACAGCTACCTTGCTATTCCCAGAGACCTCTTTTTTAACTAACTCAGCCTTTATCAGGGTCACAAGGCTACCTGAATCCAGCAATACCACAACATTTCTACCATTAACACACATTTTGCATAAATGTTTCTCAGTTCCTCGAATGGCAGTGCATGCGACTGTCGCACACAGCGACTGACGTCTGCCCGTCAGAAAGTCACACTGCATGGGTTCCTCCACAACCGGGCAATTGGCTGCAATATGTCCCGCTTGCCGGCAGCGGTAGCAAACGATCCTTCTTGCCGCCTCTTGAGCCGCTGATTTCCCCGGCTGTTCTCGCCAAACTTGGGGTAGAGCTCCCACCCTCTCACTCTCTCCACCCTCACCTCTTGGAATCCTCTTATCCGCCCCTGGGGATGGTCTGGTCTTAGGGTGGAAAGTCCGAGTGTCTCTGGAAGAGGCCGTCAGGTTCTCTGTAGCCAAGTATTTCTCCACACGATCCACAAGACCATCGGCCGTCTCTGGGTCTCCATGGCTTACCCACTTTTGGATGGCAGTAGGAAGAGCTCTCAAAAACCGATCCATTACAACACGTTCCACAATCTTTGGTGCGGACAAAGTCTCTGGCTGTAGCCACTTTCTGCTCAGGTGAATGAGATCATACATTTGAGACCTGGGGGGTTTTCCAAGCTGGAAAGTCCAGTTATGCACACGCTGAGCCCGGACAGCCTGGGTGACACCCAGCCTTGCCAATATCTCAGCTTTTAGCATCACATAGTCTTTTGCTTGGTCAGGCTCTAGGTCATAGTAAGCCTTCTGCGATTCACCAGTTAACAGAGGAGCCACCAGTCCAGCCCACTGCTCCTCAGGCCACTTTTCTCTTTCAGCAGTCCTTTCAAATGTGGTCAAAAATACCTCTGGATCATCCTCTCCAGTCATTTTTGTCAATAAACGACTCACCCCAAAGGACGCGGTATTAGTGGGACGGCTTTCCTCACTGGTCTGCGGACGTTGCTGCATTACTGCTTCCATTTGTTGTAGTCTCTGCTCTTGCTTCTGTAACAGGTCTATGAAGCGGGCCTCAGATTGCTGCTGGGCTTGTTGCTGAGCTTCCAGACTCTGTTGGTGAGCTTGCTGCTGGGCTGCAAGGCTCTGTTGATGAGCTGCAAGGCTCTTTTGCAAACCTGCATTTGTCTGCTGTTGATTGGCATTTGCTAGAGCCAGCTGCTTCAGTATCTCCTCCATGCTGGCTTAAAAAAAACTGCCACTGGTTCTCCACCAACTGTGAGGGGGTTAGCTCGGCAGCGGGTGTGTGTGACCCCCGGGATGGGCTCCCCACACAAAAACAGGCCCAGCAAACGGAGGTTGTGGTTTTCAAAATCAAAAAAAAAGGTGCGGTTTATTTTCTATTTACAGTGACAAAACACAGCAAAGCCAAAAGAAACATATAAACAAAATAAATCCTGGTCAACTTGACCTCTGACTAAACATACAGGTTTCCTAACTAACAACTGGGATCAGCCTAGTGCTGTCCTAGTCCCTAAGTCCCTGGTTTTAAATGTCCAAGCAAATAGCCACACAGGCTTTTTCTCACCGCACAGGGGTTCACTCTCCCTAGACAGTCCACACAGGTCTGGTTCCAGGCATGAGCTAACACCTAATGAATCTGGGAGTTCTTATAGAGGCCTAAATGAGCTGACAAGCTTCAGCTGGCCTCATCAACTCCCTGTCTGTACGACGCCCCACACTCTCCCTAGAGGTATGAGTCATCCATGAGCCTTCTAGCCTCAGCTGGGCTTATACAACTCTCCACCCTAGTTGTATAAGTCAGCATAAAGCCTGAATCTGGGAGAAATATATCTACCCCCCTGGATGCAACCAGGTGACTTTACCTTCCTGCTGTCACAGTGGTTTAAGCCATAATGTGCCAGTATGCACCACCCACTAGCACATTATGACAGACTCGCCCTAAAACTACGTCCTCTGGCAGTGCGCTATCACCGATGTCGGCACTTCCATCTTCACCCGTTCTTCCTTCCGGGTTCATGCTCTCTGCCCGTTTTGAATTAACAAACTAATTTCTAACAGTAAGTAAGGCAAACAAATTACTAACAGAACTTATTGTTAGAAATTTGTTTGCCACACTTACTAACAGTAAGTGTGGCTTTCATTTGGGAAAGTCTATTTGTTCCAAAATCGAATTTTAAAAGCAAACAAAATTTTGAAGTACTTTTTTCAAATGACATTCATCAAGTCATTGAATGTACTGAGAATTGACATACAAATTTGCATACGACTGTTCGTTTGAAAAGTTACTAAAAGCTTTTGTGCAGTTTAAAGGTCTAACTTCCATGACAGAGCTATGGGCTAGGCCAGGGATCCCCAACCTCCAGGCCGCAGACCGGTGACGGTCCACGGCCTGTTGATGACTGGGCTACACAGCAGGAGGTGAGTGACGACTGTGGTCCGCACATGGTTTTCACAGATCGCAGTCGCTTCTCACCTCCTACTGTGCGGCCATGCCGGTGTGTCCTCTCCGCCCGCCCAGCTGACTATGTCATCCTATCAGCAGGGCAGGGGGCAGGAGGAGACCTCGTAGGGCAGCCAGGGGGAGCCTGGAGAGGACAGACAGACTGATCACAGCCTCTGCCCTTTCAAAGGTAGGAGTCCCGTGCAGGGGAGGCAGAGATTAGCGATGTGTGATGTTAGAGAGGAAAGGGCGGGGGGCAGTGTGATGGAGGAGGCTGTGATTGCTAGGGGCACTGTAATATAAAGGGGACTGCACTGTAAAGAGGCACTGTAATCATTATAGTGCCCTCTTTACATCACAGTGCCCCCTTTACAGCACAGTCCCCGTTACATTAATGTAACTAGGACTGCACTGTAATGTAAAGGGGAGCTGGGATGTGAAGGGGAAATGACACTGACACTGATGTGAAGGGGGGCTGAGGACAGACTCTGTGAATATCCTATTTCCAGACCCATCAAACCAAAAATTGGCTGCCATCAAACCGTTCCCTGATTCCAAAAAGGTTTGGGACCGCTGGGCTAGGCGGAAATGTTACAGATGAGGTCCAGGCAGGCCTGGCCTGGACTGGCCATAGGGCATACCGGGCATACGCCCGGTGGGCCGCCAAGCCGCATGTCACGTCTCCCCCCGTGGACATCTGTAATGTAGGGGAGTTCTGTATTGTAGAGGGGGGTCTGTATTGTAGGGGGGGTCTGTATTGTAGGGGGGGTCTGTAATGTAGGGAGGGGGTCTGTAATGTAGGGAGGGGGTCTGTAATGTAGGGAGGGGGTCTGTATTGTAGGGAGGGGGTCTGTACTGTAGAGGGGGGTCTGTATTGTAGAGGGGGGCTGTAATGTAGGGGGGGTCTGTATTGTAGAGGGGGTCTGTACTGTAGGGAGGGGGTCTGTACTGTAGGGAAGTCTGTGTAACATGCAGGGGGTCCAGAACTGTTAGGGGGGTGTCTGTGTAACAAACTGTGGGGGGCTGTGTAATGTAAAGGGGTCCAGAGGTGCAGGGTGCTGTGTAATGTAAAGGGGTGCAGGGTGCTGTGTAATGTAAAGGGGTCTAGAGGTGCAGGGTGCTGTGTAATGTAAAGGGGTCCAGAGGTACAAGGTGCTGGAACCCCACATCCCATCATTAACCATAGCTGCGAAGTGCCGCCGCCGCGCATTCCCCCCGGGCTGCTCAGTCTAAAATGCCCGGGCCTTTTTTTTGTCCCAGTCCGGGCCTGGTTCCAGGTATGGTATATTTCATATAGTTACATTGGACTAGTGTTACTATGTATAATACCATACCTGACTAATCCCCCTTGAGGCTTGACATCGCTGAAGTAGACACCGCTACTTCAGTAATCTCTGCTTGCTTCTGGGTCCCCTGCTGATTGGCCCTCCTGATGCACTGTGAATACAGGATGTCGACCAATTGGCACAGGCACCATTCAGAGAATGTTTTGCATCCTCTGAATGAATGCAAAGCGTTCTGTGGTTGGACACGGTGGAGAATGTGTGATGTCACTGCCCCGCCTCTCCACCTTGTCAAATTAGAGAACACTTTGCATTCATTCAGGAGGTGCAAACATTCTCTAAATGGTGTTCAGGTGATGCAGCAAGACAAACCGCTGTGCACAGGATCGGAAGAAGGTGGAGATCACTGAAGTAGCGATGTCGGCTTCAGTGATTTCCAGCTTCCAGGGGCATCGGCTACGTATGTTATATACAGAGATACATTGGTCCACGCTGTACCTGTAAAAATATACCATGCCTGGAATTCTTCTTTCCTAAAATAAGTCATGCTAACGCATGTGATGACCTTTGTAGCATCATCTCTCCAACAAGCAGCAAACCTCAGAACTGGTAAAAATTCCCAAATTCCTTCTAAAAATTCCATAAAGATGAAAGATAAATTTTATAGTGTTTATTTTGTCTGAACTCGGTAAGGATGAAATCCTTCCCACTGATGCAACTAGTGTGAAGCAGTTTTTGAGTTTTGGGTCTGATGGAGTCTGTGTCCTTTTCAGGAGGTGGTGCATGAGAAACAGCTATTCCGGCTGGAGAAGGAGTGTAAGGAGCTCAGAGAGCGGTTGCAAAGCGAGGCAGCACAGAACAAGACCCTGCAGACCAAAATAAATGAAGATAAGAGGAGACATGCAGTGACGGAGTGTAAGGTGAGACACAATATAACCGGAACTCGAGATGTTGGCAAACCACGTGTATAGAGATGTATGCAGTACTCATTAAAAAGACCATGTTGCTGTTTTCAAACACAAGCCAAAGCCATGCCTGCAGAGAAAAGGACTTGTATCTATCCAACCCACTGCCAATATGTCTTCGGGAGCTACACTGGCTGAAAAAATGTTTTGCATCCCACACTCCTGACTGCATCGGATAAATGGTTCCCCAGTGCGCAATGTTTCCATCCTCCAATCGCTGTGATTTAGGACCAAATGAAGAGGGGGTACCATGCATCCGACACACCCAGAAGTGTAAGATGCAGAAGATTTTTTTTTTTTTTTTTTTTTTAGCCATTGCTGCTCCTAAAACCAGCAGATATTGGCAACACTGGCAGAAGGAGCAGTAAGTATTTTTTCTTACTGAACATGGCTTCAGTTTGGGATTTGAAAATAGCGACAGGGTCTCTTTAGGAGGGAATCCAGGTAATAGGTTCAATACACATCCTTGTAAGTGAACTGTTAAAACTAGCAGAGGATTCCCCTGCTTCCTGTTTCAGTATTGTAGCTGCATGCTCATTGGACAATGAATGAGTGACATCACTTTGATGCAGGCAGGTGACACATGAAGCGGACTAGGAAATGGACTTGGGCAGTATGTGAAGAGTGTGTGAATTTTAAGATTAAATAGACATAAAAACCATTGGGCAGGTTAGCAGTTCATATATGTGTATTTCAGTCCTGTGTTCAAGGGTTGCCTGGAGTTTTCATAAAATCCCATTGTATGCATTCCTTACCATTTATATACTGAAATATGTTTAACCACTTCAGCCCTGGAAGAATTTACCCCCATCCTGACCAGGCCATTTTTTTGCGATACTGCACTGCGTCACTTTAACTGATGATTGCATGGTCGTGCGACGTTGTACCCAAACACAATTTTTATTTTTCGTACATCACGGGACAACCGAGCTGCATAGTAATAACTATGTGGGTTATAGAGCCTAACTTCAGGTGATGGACACTGGCACACCCAAGACAGGAAGTCCCCTCCCCTATATAACCCCTCCCATACCGGGAGTACCTCCAGTTTTTTCACCAGTGTCTAAGGTGGTGGTCACGGTGAAGATGTTTTACAAGAAGCTTTGCTAAAAGGCCCTCGGATCAAGCAAGCTACATTCCGGATCCTTCCAAAGTGCCTGCATGGCCAAAGTGGATGGTATCCGGGCCTCCTTGGAGAAGAACGGGGTTTTGCCTGTAATGCCTCTCCTAGGAGGGCTGGATCCTGGTTTCCAGTGCTTTGGTCAGACCAAATACCAAAAGTCTCTGGCAGGGTGCGATACAGGTCCAGGGGAGTGGTGATCCTAGCCATGGACCCCAGTCCCTGAAGGTCTTGTGACATTGCTCGCCGTGATGGGCGAAGGTTGGGCTGTCTGTTCCCAGCAGAGCCCTGCGGTGAGGAAGGTAAGTGAAGCTCCCTGGCGAACTTGGTTAATCAGGGAGCCTTCCATTGAGCTAGTGTGTTATGTCTGTAGCTACCCCCAGGGGTATTAACATGCCTATTTCTAAAAAATGTCTGCCTGTACCAGTAAATCCTGTGAATATATTTACATTCAGGTTTTCTTATTTGGGACATATGCTGTGATACTTATATGTACCAATGGAGGGTGCTAAAGTTACCTCTTAAATGCCATACCTTGTGCAGGACAATATATGCCAGCTACAGGCAATAGGGTTCTTTACTGTGTCAATCTCAGTTCCTTGAGGCCACCTGTTTTTTATGAAGCTGCCTGTGTTACATGATAGGCGTTTTTTACTTGCCTTGCCCACTACAAGTATCGCTGTGTCTGCGGCGGCTCACTGAGCTCCTTGGCGGCTCTCTCTCTCTCTCTCTCTCTCTTTCTCTCTCTCTCTCGGCAGGCACCGACGTGCAAGCGCGTGCGAAACAGCCGGAGATGTGGTCTGAGGAGTGACGGAGGTGGGCGGAGCTTGGCGTGACGACGCTCCGGGTCCCTCCTGCTTGTTTGCGCATGTGCAGGGCGTCCTCTGCCTTAAAGACAGTCTTCTGTGAGACGCTCTGGCGGTCGGAGGGACACAGGAGTGTGGGCCATTGTAAATATTGGCAGTAAATAACTCTGTGGCATACTGACAAAGTATAACTGGTGTTACAAGCATACAGCAGGCAGTGTATACAGGAATCCCCAAGCACATTAGCTCTGCATCAGGCTGATCTTTTTAATAGCAGCTTATACGCTGGACTATAGCTCAGCAGTGCATGCGATTTGGCTGTGAGTATCTCTGCTTTGTGCTTGGGACTATGCCTTCTAAGGGCTCTGGGACTAAAAATCCTAAGAAGCTAAAGGGTTTGCCGTCGGGCTCTGAGGATCTCGGTCATGCTTCTGCTGTTCCATCCTCCCCTGATAAATCAGAGGTAGTTGCCCGGGGTGAGCCATTGGGGTTGTTAGGTGCTGCGGCTGCCCTCAGCCCTCCTGCTCCTGTGTATGTGAAGGAAGAGGTTTTTGTCTCAGCCCTGGGGGGGATTGGAACAGAGATTGGCGGCGTTGATTGCGTCCTCCCTTCCAGAGAGCGCGCCACGTCTCCCTCTCCCCCTTCGGAGTTCCGAACAGCAGAGCAATTGTCCCCAGAGGAGGTTGACTTGCCCTCAGGGGACCAGGCAGAAGGGTACTCTGATGTTTCTGCCTCTGAAGAATCAACTTTAGAGGAACCGTTTTCAGCTTCACAGACTGAAAAGTTACTGGTACAATCTCTTACAGAGATGGTTCGTTCAGCATTTAAATTGCCCCTGTCAGAGCCAGCAGCTAGCTCTGTTTCCTCTTTGGGGTCTTTGAAAGCCCCTCAGGCTAATTGCTCTTTTCCTGCTCACCCTTTACTAGAGGGACTTATTTATCAGGATTGGGAGCATCCGGATAAACTTTTTCTTCCTCCTAAGAAATTTTCTGTTCTGTATCCTATGGAGGAAAAGTTCACCAAAAAATGGAGTATACCTACAGTTGACGCTGCCATCTCCTGTGTGAACAAAACTCTGACTTGTCCAGTAGACAATGTACAGATGTTTAAAGATCCAACGGAAAAAAGATTGGAAACATTGTTGAAGACTTCCTTTGCTACGGCAGGTGCGATAGCCCAACCGGCGGTGGCAGCTTTAGGCATCTGCCAAGCTTTGAAGGATCAGATGAAGCAGGTTTTGAAAGATATTCCTGCTCAACAAGCTCAAGATTTAGCCAACTTGCCTAGAGCGTTATGTTTCGCGGTAGATGTCATTAAGGATTCGATCCATCAGGCCTCCCGCCTTACGCTCCTATTGGTACACATGTGTAGGCTACTGTGGTTGAAAAATTGGTCAGCCAAGACGCCTTGTAAAAAGCTCCTGCCTGGGTTTCCGTTCCATGGGGAACGACTATTTGGGGTTGACTTGGATAAATATATCCAGAGAATTTCTAATGGGAAAAGTACTCTTTTGCCAGTCAAGAAAAGATTCAGGCGTCCTTTAAACGATCCTCCTCTCCCGTCCTGGGAACATCAGCCTCTAAACAGTTCAGACGGCCTCCCCGGTCAGGTCCTGGAGGAAAGGCTCAGGGGCAGGCCCAGGGTCACAAGAAGCCCTGGGGACGTAAGCCTGTTAAATCAGGCCCTAAATCGGCATTATGAAGAGACGCCCCCGCTCGGTCGGGTGGGGGGGAAGGCTTCAGTTGTTCTCAGGGACTTGACGGGAGAGGATTCAGGACAACTGGGTCCTCTCCGCGGTGTCCCTGGGGTACAGGCTGGAGTTACGAGAGTTTCCTCCCCCTCGTTTTCTAACATCAAGTGTTCCAAGGGATCCAGTAAAAAGAAGGTCTCTCTTCCTGGCATTAGACCGACTGTTGTCCCAAGGTGTGATCATGGAGGTGCCTGTAGAGGAACACGGCTCAGGTTTCTACTGAAACCTCTTTACAGTTCCAAAGCCAAACGGAGATGTCAGACCCATCCTAGACCTCAAAAGTCTAAACCAGTTTCTGAATATCCGATCTTTTCGCATGGAGTCGATTCGGTCAGTAGCCTCCACCCTGCAGGAGGGGGGAGAACTGTTGGCATCAATCGACATCAAGGATGCGTATCTACACGTGCCTATTTTTGCCTTACCATCAGAAGTTCTTGCACTTCGTGGTGGAGCAGCGCCATTATCAGTTCGTGGCTTTACCCTTCAGTTGGCCACTGCTCCTCGAGTATTCACAAAAGTCTTAGCCCCTCTGTTGGCCAGACTAAGAGCTCACGGTGTATCAATAATGGCCTACTTAGACGATCTGCTGCTAGTGGATCACTCGGTTGCCAGCCTAGATCAGGCTGTGCCCGTCACGGTCAAGTACCTGGAATCCCTGGGTTGGATTCTCAACCTAGAAAAGTCAGCCTTACGACCGGTAAAAAGATTGAAATATTTAGGGCTGCTCATAGATACAGACCAAAAGAAGATTTTTTTTTTGCCCCAGGCAAAGATCTCTTCCTTAAAAGAGCTGATCCAGGCAGTCAGTGTAAAAAGAGAACCATCCATTCGTCTTTGCATGCGGTTGTTGGGAAAGATGGTGACCTCATTCGAAGCCGTCCCATATGCACAATTTCATTCAAGAAAGTTGCAGAATGCCATCCTTTCCACCTGGAACAAAAAGGTCCAAGCCTTAGATTTCCCTATGGCCCTGACCCCAGCGGTACGTCAAAGCCTCTGTTGGTGGTTGGTACCCCAAAACCTGCAAAAGGGGAAGTCCTTTATTCCAGTGATTTGAAAAGTGGTAACAACAGACGCCAGTCTTCTGGGTTGGGGGGCAGTCCTGGAAAAATGTGTCTCTCCAGGGAAGGCGGTCGGCTTCCGAAAGGTTCCTGCCCATCAAAATTCTGGAGATTTGTGCAGCACGCTTGGCCCTGAAGACGTGGACATCCGAATTACAGGGGTCCCCTGTCAGGATACAATCCGATAATGCCACCGCTGTGGCCTTATATCAATCACCAGGGGGGCACCAGAAGTCGTGCTGCCCAAAGGGAGGTGAATTAGATCTTGGTTTGGGCAGAAAGTCATGTCCCGTGCATATCCGCAGTCTTCATTCCAGGAATAGAAAATTGACAGGCAGACTTCCTAAGTCGCCAGCAGTTATTTCCAGGAGAATGGTCTCTTCACCCCGACATCTTCCTAGCCATATGTCAGAGATGGGGGACCCCGGACTCGCTTGCGGGACGGATGCGCTAGTGTTTCCGTGGGATCAGTTCTCACTGATTTATGCATTTCCCCCGTTGCAGCTGTTGTCTCGTCTCCTTCGCAGGGTTTATGATAGAGAAAAAGCCGGTAATTCTTGTAGCTCCGGCATGGCCCCGAAGGTCTTGGTACGCAGAGATTATAAGGATGTTCATGGGGGATCCATGGACCCTTCCGCTTCGTCCAGACCTGCTCTCACAAGGTCCAATATTCCATCCTTCCTTACAAACTCAAAATGTAATGGTTTGGCTATTGAATCCCACATCCTAAGGAGTAGAGGGCTCTTGAATTCTGTGGTGGCTGCCCTAATTAATGCAAGGAAGCCAGCCTCCAGACTTATTTATTATAGAGTCTGGATTGCGTATGTGACTTGGTGTGAAGCCAGAGGCTGGCACCCTCGTAAATATGTCATAGGCAGAATTCTTGACTTTCTACAGTTAGGTGTAGACATGAAATTAGCCTCGAGTCCCATCAAGGGTCAAGTCTCGGCCTTATCGATATTTTTTCAAAGGCCACTAGCCACGCATTCGCTGGTTCGATCATTTTTACAAGGTATGACTCGGATCAATCCTCCGATTAAGTCCCCCTTGTGCCCATGGGACCTGAACTTGGTCCTTTTCAGCGCTGCAAAGGCAACCCTTTGAGCCTTTGCTCTGTATTCCCTTAGTCCTTCTGACTAGGAAGTTTGTTTTCTTGGTAGCCATATCCTCAGCCAGAAGAGTATCCGAATTGGCTGCTCTTTTTTGTAAAGAGCCCTATCTGATTATACATAAGGATAGAGTGGTTTTACTCCCTCATCCGGCCTTTCTTCCTAAGGTGGTATCAAGTTTTCATTTGAACCAGGATGTGGTTCTCCCTTCTTTTTTTCCGGAACCTAGTTCTGCGAAGGAAAAATCGTTACATTCCTTGGATGTAGTGAAAGCAGTTAAGGTCTATCTTAGGGCTACTGCTCAAATTTGAAAACGGTTGTTTTGTTTGTCCTGCCAGAAGGCCCCAGAAAGGGTCAGGCAGCATCAAAATCTACTATTTAAAAGTGGATCTGGCAGCTTATTGTTCAAGCTTTATGGTTTGAAAGGAAAGGTTCCTCCGTTTTTAAAGTTAAAGCGCACTCTACAAGAGCAGTTAGTGCTTCTTGGGCAGTGCATCACCATGCTTCCATGGCTCAGATCTGCAAGGCCGCAACTTGGTCTTCAGTCGATACATTCACTAAATTCTATCAGTTGGATGTAAGAAGACATGAGGATATCGCCTTTGGGCGCAGTGTGCTGCAGGCTGAATTTAAGGTCCTCACGTCTGATGGCGCCCTGCTTTATTTATGGTGTCTCCCTCCCCTCATTTGGCATTGCTTTAGGACGTCCCACATAGTTATTACTATGCAGCTCTGTGTCCCGTGGTGTACGAAAAAGAAAATAGAATTTTTAGAACAGCTTACCTGTAAAATCCTTTTCTTGGAGTACATCACGGGACACAGAGCTCCCGCCCCTCTTTTTTGGGGATATTTATTGCTTTGCTACAGAACTGAGGTACTCCCGGTATGGGAGGGGTTATATAGGGGAGGGGACTTCCTGTCTTGGGTGTGCCAGTGTCCATCACCTGAAGGTAGGCTCTATAACCCACATAGTTATTACTATGCAGCTCTGTGTCCCGTGATGTACTCCAAGAAAATAATTTTACAGGTAAGCTGTTATAAAAATCCTATTATGTCATTTTTTTCCCCACAAATAGAGCTTTCTTTTGGTGGTATTTGATCAGCTCTGCAGTTTTTTTATTTTTTGCACTATAAACAATTTTTTTTTAATCAGTTTAGGCCAATTTGTATTCTTCTATATATTTTTGGTAAAAAAAAAATTGCAAGAAGCGCAAAAGTTACAGCGTCTAAAAAAAAAATTGCAAGAAGCGCAAAAGTTACAGCGTCTACAAAAAAATTTTTTTTTTCTTTTTTAGCGGGACTGCAACATTGTGGCGGACAGATCTGACACTTTTGACACTTTTTTGGGACCATGGACACTTATACAGTGATCAGAGCTAAAAATAGCCACTGATGACTGTATAAATGTCACTGGCAGGGAAGGGGTTAACACTGGGGGGCGATCAAGGGGTTTTTATGATGGCAGCGTCTCTTTATATGCTCAGCTCAGCCTTGCGCAGCCTTGTTTGTCCGAAAGGTGGAAATACAGATAATTTTTAGTTACTTTGTGTGTTCCTTATTAGAATAAAGAAGAGGTAATGGCGGTACGGCTGAGAGAAGCAGACAGCATGGCCGCCGTGGCTGAGATGCGTCAGAGAATAGCTGAACTGGAGATTCAGGTGAGACATTTCTATAAGTGGTGTCTAGATCTGACAATTTCCTCCCCATTTCCAACAGATCATAGAGCTAAGATAAATATCTGTCATTCCCAGATGATTCAGTCGTTAATTGTTCATTCAAAACTCTGTACCATCAATATACAATCTTTGTTGGTGATTCTCTTCATAGCTAGTGTTAGTGGTGTTTTTTTTTTTTTTTTTTTTTTTTTTTCTTATAACACTTGAAAAAGAAAGCAAGGTGCACCACATGCAAATGTACTCAACAAAACACGAGAATCAGGTCATTTTTTTTATTTTTTTTTATTGTTAAAATAAATTTCCCAAAATTATGAATCTTCACAGATCCCTTCAGTAGGCATTTGTTGGGAAGCAGTGATTGTGTTATGGCACTGCTGCTTCTGCTATGCTTTCAACCACCTCCCTATCCTTATGCCGCGTACACACGATCGATTTTCTCGATGGTGAAAACACTGTCGAGAAAATCGACGGGAAAAACGAGGAACGGCTTGTTTCCCTACACACGGCCGTTTTTCCCATCATTTTTTCTCTTGGTTGAGAAAAACGACCGTGTGTAGGCTCCCCGGCAGTGTTTCCCTATGGGAAAACTGCCGCGGAAAAAAATGCCGTGAATCACGACGAGAAAAATTAGAGCATGTTCTAATTTTTCTCGTCGTGATTAATGCCGTTTTTCTCGTTGGGAAAAATGACCAAAAGCCCACACACGGTCGTTTTTCTCGTCAAAGAGAAAAAATTTCATTTTTCCCGACGAGAAAAATGGTCGTGTGTACGCGGCATTAGTCTTTCGCTGTAAGTGCAGAATGTTCATTCCTTAAAGGTTAACTCCACTTTCGTGGGGATAAAAAATAGCAAATAAAAAAAAAAAAAAATAATAATAATAAAATGGCATATACTATTGCTAAACAATCCATATTATAATTGAATGTTATTAAAAAAAAATTACATTTATTTTTCAATCTCTATTGCTGTAATTTTCTGTAAAGTTCAATGCAATATGGCAACCTGGAGGTGTTCCGTACACCATTGGTGTGCAGAACTTTGCCAGAAATGTAATTTCCTGCTAGTGTGATTGGCTCACTGATTTTCCCCAAAGTCTGCCCTGGGTGGAATCGCCACGATTCTGGCCACGATTCGAAATAGCAGCAAATCGCGAAATGCCGTGCGATCCCCATCACTTCTAATGGCACCCCGATCGCGGCTCGATTTTCGCGCGATTCCTTAGGCGACAATCGCGGTAAAATCACGCTGCGATCGGGGTGCCATTGGAAGTAACGGGTATCGCACAGCGAACAGCGATTTGCTGTTATTTCGAATCGCAGGCAGAATTGTGGCGATTCCACCCAGGATTTGGAATGCCAAGATGTCAACGGTCGAATTTTAACAAAATCTGCAACAAAAATTAAATTTTTGGTGAAATGCTGCCAAAAGGTTAATTACCTCTAAGGGGAATGCACACCTTGTAACTTTCCTCATTACAACACTGCAAGTGCATCAGCTGAATAATGAAAAAGTCACTCTTTCAGATTCAATCTGCAGACAACAAACAGCTTTTGCTTCAGGACTCTGCAACAAAATTTGTTAAAAATCTGTGCAATATACATTGATCACCGAGAGGGTTTTTATTTTATTTTTTCTCTCAACAAAAGTGAAGTTACTATTTAACCACTTCAGCCCTGGAAGGTTTTACCCCCTTCCTGACCAGGCCATTTTTTGTGATACGGCACTGCATTGCTTTAACTGACAATTGCGCAGCCGTGCCAAATAAAATGTATGTTTTGTTTTTTTTCCCACAAATAGAGCTTTCTTTTGGTGGTATTTGATCACCCCTGCGTTCTTTTTTGTTTGTTTTTTTTGTTGTTTTGCGCTATAAACAAAAAAAAACGAAATTTTGAAAAAAAAACTATTTTTTGCTTTCTGCTATAAAACACACCCCAATTTTTTTTCATCAATTTATGTCAATATGTATTCTGCATGTGTTTGCTAAAATTAAAATCCCAGTAAGCGTATATTGATTGGTTTGCACAAAAGTTATAGCGTCTACAAACTATGGGATAGATTTATGGACTTTTTATTTTATTGTTTTTACTAGTAATGGCATCGATCAGCAGAACTGTTACATTGTGGCGGACAAATCTGACACGAAGTGACACTTTTTGGGGACCAGCGACAACAATACAGTGATCAGTGCTTAAAAAATGCACTGATGAATGTATGAATTACACTGACAGGGAAGGGGTTAAAATGGGGGCGATCAAAGGGTTAAAGCGGAAGTAAAAACCCATCCATTTAACAGTTTCAAACAACAGTTACATTTTCGGCACATCCCGGAAATGTGAAACACCCACTGGTTGTGCTCTCAACCAAACTGTTAAACCATCCAATGGCTGGTGTCTTAAAGTGGTTGTAAACCCACTGTGACAACTTGCACCTACATGTAAGCCTAGATTAAGGCTTACCTGTAGATGCAAGAAATATCTCCTCAACTTACACGGTTAAGGAGATATTTGCAGAAAACCCTGCACCGATGTCTACGGCGCATGCGCGCCATAGAACACAGCGCAGGTGCACTGAGCATGCCGGTTTTCTGAATGGGAGAATTCCGGCCCCGCGCATGCGTGTGACGTCATCGCCGCTCCAGCCAATCACAGCGCCGGAGCGGTGATACCCGGAAGACGGTCGGAGGGGACATGGTGGCGACGGAGGGGAACGAGGAGTAATTCGGAGGCTTCGATCTGAGGTAAGTGCCACATAATGAGCTAGTATGCATAGCATACTAGCTCATTATGCCTTTTTCTTGCAGGGTTTTTTTTTTCAGCAAAAAATGTTTTAGGTTTACTTCCTCTTTAACTGATCACATGTGCTGCATCATGGCAGTTTTAGATTAAACAGAGGCCAAGATGGCAGCTTCCTTGCCTGAAAACGACAGGTGGGTTCACTTCCATTTTAAGTGTGTCCCTAGGGAGTGCTTGCTAACTGTGTGGGGGGGGGGGGGGGGGGAATGTTGTGACAGGAGGAAAACAGAGATCTGTTTTTCTTAGCAGAAATACAAGATCTCAATTTTCCTCCCTGACAGAACGGCGATCTGCTTTGTTTACATAGGCAGACCGCTGTTCTGCCTGTCCTCGGAATGATTGGCGGGTTCCGTTGGCCATCACAGCTCCTGCTGCTGTCAGTTAACTCCTGTGATGAGGAAGCAAGGGGTAGAGCCTAGCTGTGCTCTCTGTGTCTATGGACTTAGGCCGTCGGCTCAGGATCGAGCCTGCAGGTGTGCCACAATAGAAAGCTGCTTCCTATGGGGACACATCAAGAAGAGAATGAGCCAGGAGCGAGGGAACTCAGAAAAACCATAGAAAAGTATCGGCAGAAAAAGACCAAGTAGTCCATAGTGTTGCCCATATTTTTTTTTTTTTTACTTTTTTTTCGTTAACTTTATAGTATAGATCTCTTTTTTTCCCAAGCATGTTTGAATCCATTTACTGTTGACTGTCTCACTACCTCTGTTGGTAGTTTATTCCAAGCATCAACTACCCTTTCAGTAAAATAATACTTTGTAAGATTAGTTTTGAACTTTCTTCCAGTTAGGTCATGTCTCTGTGTTCTTGATTTTGGTTTCATATTGAAAAAAGCTGCCTTCCTGAACATTATTCACCCTCTTGATGTGTTTAAAGGGGTTCAATCATGCCTCCCCTTTCCCTTCTTTCCTCCAGACTGTACATATAAAGTTCTTGTAGTCACTCTTGATATGTTTTATCCCCCAAACCTTTTCACCATTTTTGTTCCCCATCTCTGGACTGGTTCTATCTTCTCAATATCTTTCTGTAAGTGAGGTCTCCAGAACTAGACACAGTATTCTAAATTAGGTCTCACTAAAGATCTATATAGAGGAATCAGAACCTCCTTCCTCCTGCTGGCAATCTCTCTAGTGATACATCCTAGAATTCTATTTGCTTTTCCCACTGCCTGGTCATACTGTTTGCTCATTTTGCAACCATCTGAAATAAGTACCCCCAAATCTTTTTCCTCTTTAGTGCTGGCTAACACTGTACCCCCAATGTCGTACTCTCTCAGGGGGTTCTTTTTCCCTAGGTGCATTATTTTACATTTTGGAAAAATTTAACTGCAGTTTCCACTGCTTTGACCAATCCTTCCAGCAATGCCAAATCATGTTCCATGTTACAGACACCTCCAGGGATATAATCACTATTACACACCTTTGTGTCATCAGCAACAAGACATGCCTTGCCCAACAAACCTTTTAGTTATATCACTTGCATATAGATTAAATAGAACAGGACCTCATACAGAGCCTTGTGGTACCCCACTAGTGACTGGACTCTGTTCCGAGTGAACCCCATTTATAACCACACTCTGGTAGCTATCCTTTAGCCAATTCCATCTCCACTGACCCACCCAAGGGTTAAGTCCTAGCTTGTACAACTTTTGTATTAGATCATTATATGGCTCTGTATTAAATGCCTTGCTGAACTTAAGATATGCTATGTCCACAGCACCACCCTGTTCCAAAACATTGGTAATATAGTCAGAAAAGAAGATGATCTGGGCTGCTATGTGCAATTCTTTTGCACAGAGTAGGTAAATATAACATGTTTGTTATTTTTCTAATTCAAATTTTACAGTCACTTTAAGGTCCTTTATGACTGCCCACATGCTATACACACGGTGACAGTCATCAATATCTTCTTTTTTTATCTCCTGTCTTTGGGTCCCTTTCACTCTGTCACACTAATTTCTCCCACCTACCATAGTCTCATTTCTGACATTCTCTTGATGTTATCTTCCAGAAAGAAGAGGGGATGATCCAGGGAAAACTAAATGACTCAGACTCTTCACAGTACATCCGAGAACTGAAGGATCAAATTGATGAGCTAAGGCATGAGGTGAGCACTTTGAGAAACCTCCAGAGTGGAACTGGATAGAACTGAAGCATTTGGCAGATGAACAGTTAGCATATTCTTCTGTGTGGGTTTCTATATCCATTGTATGAGAAGCACATCGGCTGTAATTGTCAGTGGGAAGCAACAAAAATCTTGAGTACTGATTGCAAAGTTCTTTCAGCCAGATGGTCTTGCTAGAATGCAATCATCAAGAAAAAAAACAGTGCTTGTCAAGAAGAGAAAGCAGGTATTTGAAATCATGCACTTTATCATAGAAGAAAATATATTTTTAAAGCGGAGTTCCACTCAAAAACTGAACTTTCGCGTATCTATCTCCTCCCCCCTTCTGGTGCCACATTTGGCACCTTTCGTGGGGGGAGGGTTGACGTGTGCCGGTTTTTGACAGGTACCGTTTCCCACTTCCAGAGACAGCGGTCTCAGAAGTTAGCCCCCCCTTTCTCCGCCGCCGGGCCAATTAGCGCAGCACCCTTCCCACTTGCACATTAGGGAACACGCTGTGAAGCCCAAAGGCTTCACTACCAGGTTCCCTTACCAAAAATGGCGGCAGCTGCACCCAAAAGCTGATCCGAATATCGGCTGGGGTGCCGACATCGCGGTCTCCCTGGACAAGTAAGTGTTCATATATTAAAAGTCAGCAGCTGCAGTATTTGTAGCTGCTAAAAAAAAAAAAAAATTCGTGAGGGGGCTGGACCTCCTCTTTAAGTGGAAAAAAGCTTTCCACTCAGTAGTCATTAGGCAGTTAATAGATCTTCTTGTTACTAATGATGAGTGCTCTCTGTGAACTGATCTTGTATCGGGATAGAAAGCACAATAAGCCAATCTGAACTGACCAGTCCCAACTTGTTAGGTTTCATGGTTATACTGGCTGTAGACATGGGAGATTGGATGTGCAGATACAATTTGACCCTCTGCTGGTTGGCTGTTCCATGAGAATTGAGGGCTCATTCACACCATGTGTGTTGTGCTGCATTGAATAATGTCAGTTCAACGCCAGTACATTGCAAAAACATTTGCTTCTTTATAGTACATCATGGGACACAGAGCCTTAAGTAATTACTTAATGGGTTATAGGCCACCCTCAGGTGTTGACACTGGCAACCCTAATTAAAGGAAGTTTACTCCCCATATAACCCCTCCTCCTTCCAGGAGCACATCAGTTTTTTCGCCAGTGTCTAAGGTGTTGGTCACGAGTGAAAAGGTGCTCTGAAGAGCTCCAGGTGGGATCCGCAATGAATTTAAATTCCTCCACAATAAGAAGCCAGATCCATCCAGAGTGCCACTGAGGCCTAAGTGGATGGTACCTGGGACCTCGTATCCGAAGCACAAGGTTTTTGCCTGTAACGCCACTCTTTGTAGGGCTGGACCCCAGGAAACCAGGGCTTAGGTTTTGTTACATTACCTATTTGCTTCCTGATGGGGTGCTTATACATGGCCCAAGGCAGTTGGAATTCCGTTTTCACTGACCCAGTCCTTGAAGGTTTACTAAACCAGCCCGCCGGGATGGGTGAAGGCTGGATTTCTGTTAAATCAGTTCAATCCTGCGGCCAGGATAAGGTAAGGAAGAAACTTAGATATTTTTTTATGTACTTTCTTCCAGTAAAAGGAAAAAATGTTGTCATGCCTTAAAATCTTCACTAGTGGAGCCTATGCACTTTTCTTACTGTTGTCTCACTATAGCTCAGTCCGTGTCTGGCTACACAAACGTGTGAAGGGAAAAAAATTTGCAAGGTAAAATCTGCTAAAATATCTCCCCCTGATGAGACCAGAGGGTTAGATTGACAGCACCGCTGCACCCTTACATACCCCCAGCCCCCACCCCTGCCGTGGGGGATGCGGAGGTCCTGCTATACCGCTAAAACTTGTTACTGACTGTATTTCTTTCTCGTACATCACGGGACACAGAGCGACATAGTCATTACTAATGGGTTATATAGATACCGTCAGGTGCTGGCACTGGCAACTTCCAAAACCGGAAGTACCCTCCCCTATATAAGCCCCTCCCATCCGGGAGCACCTCAGTTTTTTGCCAGTGTCTAAGGTGTTGGCCAAGAAGAAACGTGTTTTTCACTGAGCTTGCGTACAGGTTCTTTTGGGCCTCAGTAAGCTATTCCGGATCCGACCAAAAAAGCTTCATAGCTAAACGGTCGGTACCCGGGCCTTGCAGAGAAGAGCAAGGTTTTGCCTGTAATGCTTCTCTTAGGAGAGCTGGACCCTGGGATCCAGAGCTCTGGTCATACCCACGACCAAGATGTTTTCTGTGCAGGGTGCTATACAGGTCCAGGGGAGTGGAATCCTTGGGAACCCGGTCCCTGAAGGTTTGATTACAATGCCTGCCGTGATAGGTGAAGTTTGGGCTTCTGTGGACCAAACAAAGTCCTGCGGCGAGGAAAAGGTAAGTGGGGGCCCTCAGGAACTTGGTTCTATTGAGGGACCCCAAGCCTATTTTGTCTTTCTGCCTGTTACCTAAGGTATTCCCGCTAATATTCTGTGTATGCCTGTTACTACTGAGAAAATGTAAAAATTTTAATAGTAGGCAAGAAAAAAAAAAAAGTAAGACCGCGGTACCTGTGTTAGACACTAGAGGCCACTATGGTTCTTTTTCTTGTAATGTGGATTTTTTTCTTCCAGAATCAAATCCAGGCAGTTGGTATGTTCTCTGCTGGGAAGCTGTCTCCTCTGCCCTGTTGCTGCGCTCATCCATCCCCGGGCCCTGCGGCAAAGGGGGCCCTGGCTCCCATCTAGCTCCTTATTGTTTTTAAAAAAGGGCGCCGAAGGCGCACGTGCCCGCGCGCGTGCGCGTGCACGCGCCTCTATTCATAGAGGCGATCTGAAAAAAGGGGCGGAGCGGGTGGATGACGCTCAGGTGTGCGCCGCGGCGCTACTGCGCATGTGCGGGCGTCCAGCGTGTTTTAAAGATAGCTGGCTATTGAATGCACAGACAGAGCTAGCAACAGATAAAGGCACACAGAGGCGGTTGATGCAGGCATCCCCTAGAAAGGCACTTTAGTAGACACCAACTGTGATATAGCAGCAATTGTGCTAGACTATTCTCAGTAAAAGTGGTGTATTACGGCTGGAATACCTCAGCTTTAGGCTTAAGAATACGCCGTCCAGAAGCTCCGGAACTGAATCTTCCAGGAAGCGAAGGGGGTCTCATCGGGCTCTGAGGTGGGCATGCTTCTGCTGCACCAGTCTCCCCTGAAGTTCAGAGGTAAGTGACCATAGAGACCCCGCAGGGGTACTTGGTACTGTGGCTGTCCTCAGTCACCTGCTCCTGTGTATGTAACAGAGGAGGTTTTTTCCTCAGCTCTGGGAGGATTAGAGAGAGATGGTCAACATTGATCGCTGCCTCCCTGTCAGGGAAAGCACGCCGATCTCCGTCTCCTCCTTCAGAGTGCCTGTTAGCAGAGCAACAGTCCCATACAGGGATCGACCTGCCTGAAGGGGATCAGGATGAGGTTGATTCTGTTATAGAGGAATCAACAGTGGAGGAACCCTTCTCAGCAGCTCAAGCTGAAAGATTATGGGTTCAGTCTCTGACTAACATGGTCCGATCGGCATTAAAAATGCACCTTGCGGAACCATCAACCACTACTGTATCCTCGTTGGGGTCACTAGAAGCCCCCAGACTGTCTGTTCTTTTCCACTTCACCCTTTTACTGAAAGGGCTTATTTACCAGGATTGGGAACGTCCTGAGAAAATATTATTCCCCCAAGAGATTTCCGGTGGTCTATCCCATGGAGGATAAGTTCATCAAAAAAAAAAAAAAAATGGAAGGTCCCTACAGTGGACGCAGCCATCTCTTGTATGTATAAATCACTGACATGTCCAGTGGATAATGTCCAAATGTTCAAGAACCCAATAGATAAAAGATTGGAGTCCTTATGAAAGTCTGCTTCTTTCTACAGCAAGCTTGGTGACACAACCAGCAGTAGCAGCTATTGGGGTCTGCTAAGCAGTGAAGGATCAGTTAAAACAGGTCTTGAGGGACTTGACAGATCAGCAGGCCTTGCCCTAGCTGATCTACCTAGAGCCTTAGGCTTTGCGGTTGACGCCATAAAGGATTCAGTCCATCAGGCCTCCCGCCTTACGCTGTCTAGAGTACATATGCGTAGGCTTCTATGGCTCAAAAACTGGTCTGCTGAAGCTCCCTGTAAGGAATGGCTGGTTAGCGTCCCATTTCATGGTGAACGCTTATTCAGGGAAAACCTGGACAAATATATTCAGAAAATTTCCAGCGGTAAAAATACGCTCTTGCCGGTTAAAAACAGAGTTAGAGGTCCCTCTTTAAGAGGCCTGCTTCTCCAGTCCCTGGGGCATCGGCTGTGTAACAGTTCCGACGGCCTCCTCGGTCAATTCCCGGGGGTAAAAAACAGGGACAATAGCAGGGTAATGAGAAACCCTGGGTCAGGGGAGGTACAAAACCTCCCCCAAAGTTAAATTCATTGAAGGGTTGCCCCCACTCAGTCGGGTGGGGGGAGGACTCCAGTTGTTCACAAGAGACCTGGCGGGACGCGATCAAGACAGATAGGTGCTCTCCGCAGTATGTTGGGGATACAGATTGGAGTTAAGAGACTCTCCTCCTTCCCATTTTTGAGGTCAAAACGTGCCAAGGGATCCCCGGAAGAGAGAGTCCCTCCTGTTGGCACTAGAACAACTATTGCTCCAAGGAGTAATTATGGAGGTTCCCCTGGAAGAATGAGGGTTCGGGTTTTACTCAAACCTCTCTACAGTCCCGAAGCAAACGCGGACGGGAGGCCCATATTAATTCTAAAAGGGCTATACAAATTCCTGTATATCAGGACTTTCCGATGAAGTCGATCCGATCGGTGGCCACTGCCCTACAAGGGGAGGATTGGTTAGCCGCGATCGACATCAAAGATGCTTATCTGCACATTCCCATCTTTCCAGTCTACCAAAAGTTTCTACGCTTTGCAGTAGAAGGGCGCCATTTTCAGTTCAGAGCCTTACCCTTCGGTTTGGCCACAGCACCACGAGTGTTTACAAAAATTCTGGCCCTTTATTGGCCAATCTAAGAACACAAGGTGTAATGATAATGGCATATCTAGATGACTTGTTGCTGATAGACCACTCAGTGAAAAAACTAGACGTGGTCGTTCACAAGACAATCAAGTATCTGGAATCTCACGGTTGGATTATCAACTGAGAAAAGTCAGCCCTAAAAACCAGTCAAAAGTCTGGAATACTTGGGGCTAAGGTTGGATTCAGGCCAGAGAAAAATATTCTTGCCTCGAGGAAAGGTGTTGTCTTTGAAAGATTTGATCCACTTAGTGGGTACAAAAAAGACAGCCGTCCATACGCCTGTGCATAAGGCTGCTGGGAAAAAGGGTGGCATCATTCGAAGCAGTACCCTACGGTCAATTCCATTCAAGGAATTTGCAGGGGGCCATACTGTCAGCCTGGAACAAAAAAGTTTAGGCCCTAGACTTACAATGTCCTTGTCCCCTTCCGTTCGCAAGAGCCTCCGTTAGTGGTTGGTTCCCCAGAATCTGGAAAAAGGGAAATCCTTCAGTCTGATTTCTTGGAAGGTGGTCACTACAGATGCCAGCCTTATAGGCTGGGGAGCAGTACTGGAGCAATAGTCTCTCCAGGGCAGATGGTCGGATGCAGAAAAGGCCCTGCCCATCAATCTCTTAGAGATACGAGCAGTCCGGTATGCCCTAGTAGCATGGACATCCAAACTCCAAGGGTCCCCTGTCAGAATTCAATCAGACAATGCCACAGCAGTGGCATATATCAATCATCAGGGGGGCACCAGGAGTCGTGCAGCCCAGAGGGAAGTAAATTACATCCTGAAATGGGCAGAAAAATATGTCCCAGCCATATCTGCGGTATTCATTCCAGGAGTGGAGAATTGGAAGGCGGACTTTCTAAGTCGCCAGCAATTAGGCCCAGAGGAAGGGTCCCTTCACCCCGAGGTTTTCTGGACAATATGTCAGCGGTGGGGAACATCGGATGTAGATCTTCTAGCATCCAGATTCAACGCAAAGGGGGACAGGTTTGTCTCTCGGACAAGGGATCCCCTAGCTTGCGGCTCGGATGCCCTAGTGTTCCCTTGGGATCAGTTCAAGCTGATATATGCATTCACACCGCCACAATGGTTACCTCGATTACTCCGCAGAATCAGGGTAGAAAAGAAACCAGTGATTCCGGTGGCTCCAGCGTGGCCCCGAAGAGCGTGGTACGCGGAGATTGTAAAATTTCAGTGGGGAGTCCTTGGACTCTCCCACGTCGTCCGGACCTGCTTTCGCAAGGACCGATATACCACCCTTCCTTACCAGTCCTAGGTTTGACGGCCTGGCTATGGAAGCCCACATTCTAAAAAAGAGAGGGCTCTCTAATCATGTGGTATCTTGGTATCTACCATGATCAATGCCAGGAAGCCAATATCCAGGCAGATCTAATATAAAATCTGGAAGGCGTACATCGCGTGGTGTGAGGCCAAGAAATGGCATCCACATAAGTACGTAATAGGTAGGATTCTGGACTTCCTACAATGGGCTGTAGATAGGAAGCTTGCCTTGAGTACTATCAAGGGTCAGATTTCGGCCTCGTCAATATTTTTTCAAAGGCCCTTGGCTTCGCATTCACTAGTCAAAGCCTTTATACAAGGAGTGATGCGTATTAGTCCTCCGGTTAATATTCCCATATGTCCATGGGATCTAAACTTGGTTCTGTCGGTTCTACAGAAACAACCATTTGAACCATTACAGCATATTTCTTTGGTGCTTCTCACCAGGAAATTGATTTTTCTAGTAGCCATTTGTTCGGCTAAAAGAGTGTCGGAATTAGCAGCTATGTCCTGTAAGGAGCCATATTTGGTTATCCATAAGGATAGAGTAGTGTTACGTCCTCATCCAGCCTTTCTTCCTAGGGTGGTATCGAGGTTTCATTTGAACCAAGATGTGGTTCTTCCTTCTTTTTTCCCCAAACCTACTTCGGTAGAGGAAAAGTTATTGCATTCTTTGGATGTAGTAAGAGCAGTTAAAGCTTATCTAAAGGCCACTGCTCAGATTCGCAGAACGGATACTTTGGTTATTCTGCCAGAAGGCCCCAGAAAGGGTCAGGCAGCGTCAAAATCTACTTTAGCCAAGTGGATTCGACAGGTCATAATACAAGCCTATGGCTTGAGAAGGAGACCGCCTCCGTTCAAAGTTAGAGCGCACTCCACGAGAGCAGTTGGAACTTCATGGGCAGTGCATCACCAGGCCTCCCTGGCTCAAATCTGTAAGGCCACAACATGGTCTTCAGTACACACGTTTACTAGGTTCTACCAGGTGGACGTTAGAAGTCAGGAGGATGTCGCCTTTGGGCGCAGTGTGTTGCAGGCCGCAAAAGATCCTCATGTCTGATAGCGCTCAGCTTATATATGGTGTATCCCCCCCCTCATTGGGCATTGCTTTAGGACATCCCATTAGTAATGACTATGTCGCTCTGTGTCCCGTGATGTACGAGAAAGAAAATAGGATTTTTATAACAGCTTACCTGTAAAATCCTTTTCTTGGAGTACATCACGGGACACAGAGCTCCCGCCCCTCTTTGGGGACACTTATTGCTTTGCTACAAAACTGAGGTGCTCCCGGATGGGAGGGGCTTATATAGGGGAGGGTACTTCCGGTTTTGGAAGTTGCCAGTGCCAGCACCTGACGGTATCTATATAACCCATTAGTAATGACTATGTCGCTCTGTGTCCCGTGATGTACTCCAAGAAAAGGATTTTACAGGTAAGCTGTTATAAAAATCCTATTTTTTTATACGTCTTTGCCTCACTGCAGGAGTTTCTGCCTTCCCTCCCTCCCTCTCGTGTTGGGTCTGGGATCCGAAAAACGCCGCACTCAGGCGCGGGCAACATTTTTAAATGTAAAAGGGGGCAGAATTTTTTCGGAGGGGGTGGGACCTAACGCAGGTGGCGTGAAATGTCCACAAAGACGCACGCCAGGCTAAAAAAGATACAACGGTGTCAGTCTCTCCTCTGCTATTGAAGAGGAAACAAGCAAGTTGCCTGCACACAGGGACACACGAGCTGTGGGACACGTATGGGTTTCAAAACTGGCATTCCTGATTCAGGAAAGACCATCTTTTCCAGCACTAGGTTGAAACTTTATAGCGGCTTTTTAAAGTCATGACTATTTTCAGCGATTTAGTGCAAATTGCATAGCGCCTCTGTTTTTTGTGCTTGGGACTATGCCTACCAAAAAAGACACCAAAAAAGGCAAAGATTTCACCCCCAGGCATTGAGATTTCAAGCTGTAATTCCATGCTGTCATTCTCGCCTGAATTACCAATTATGGCATCACAGGGTGAGCCATTGGAACAAATTGATGGTGCAACTGCCTCTCTCATTTAGCACCTTGATATGTGACTGAAGATGCCCTCTCCTCCTCCCTCCAGGGTTTGGAAGAAAGATTAGTGGCTTTAATCGCATCCTCTATTCAGAGTGATAAGAAACGTACTAGGTCCCCTTCCCCCACTTCAGCTTTGCAAGGGAAACCGTGGACTCACGATCAGGTGTTACCCTCAATCGATCAGGAAGAAAGACAAACCGATGATTCCTCCATAGAGGAGACAACGGTAGATGAACCTTTCTTTATCGTACACCACGGGACACAGAGCCTTAATCATTACATAGTGGGTTGTATGGTCACCAGAGGTGATTGGACACTGGCACAACCAATGAAGACAAGTTCCCCTCCATATAACCCCTCCCATAAGGGAAGTACATCCGTTTTTCAGCCAGTGTCTAAGGTGTTGGACGCGATTAGGATGTGCTGAAATAAGCTCTGCCAAAGAAACCCTCTGGGGGTAAAAGGGCTACACTTTCGGGTCCATCCAAGATGCCTAAATTCTTATGACAAAACTGGATGGTATCCGGGCCTCGTGGACGAGGTGTCACCTGTAATGTCTCTCCTCGGAGGACTGGGCTCTAGTGTCCAGCACTTTCGATACTATGCGCTCAAAGTCCTGGCAGAGTCTTTTACAAGGCCCAGGAAAGAGGCCTCCTTTAAGTAGGAACCCATATCCCTGAAGGTTGGCACACATACCCCGCCGTGATGGGGGAAGATTGGTTCTTAAACCTGCGGCGGGGATAAGGTAAGCAGGAAAGAGTCCCAAGTTTGAAGCTTGAGGACCTTTCCTATTTTTGTGTAGGTGTCTTTTCGTTGGCCACCACTAGAGGGAGTAAAGAACTGAGTTCTACTCACCATGCTCCATAACAGTGTCAGTTCCCTCGGACAAGCACACTCCTCCACTGCAGAGATCTGCCTTGGTTGGATGCCTTTTCCTCCTCCCAGCTCAGTGTCAGGAGGACGTTCCTCCTCAGACCGCCGCCATTAGCCCCTAGGTCACACGTGCACGGGGGCGCGCTTCATGGTAAATGGCTGAGGGGGGGCGGAGATCACAGGCGTGCACGAGAGCGTGCGGGCATGCTTTCCACATGGCAATCTCAGGCAGGAAGCTTCAAAACAGCCTCACAAGCCTGGAGCTCTCTCCTTGATGGGACACAGCAGCGTAAGGGCACGTAAGGTCTCTATGTGGCTTTGGCTGAGCACTCCCAAATAAGACACCTACTCTAGCATGAAACTGTGTGTTATTAGTTGCATACTTTTATATAATTGGCTAAACTAGCACAGTAGTATATGCGCTTTGGTACCTCGGCTCTGCTTAGTAATATGTCTTCCCAAACAAGAAATTCAGGGACTAAAAAGGACAAAAAAGCACCGCCCGCTGAGACAGAAAGCTCTAGCCGTACCTGCTCGGTACCTTCCTCTCCTGTAAGATCTGAAACACCTATACAGGATGAGCCATTGCCTCTATCAGGAGTACCATCTCATGTGCTGCCTGGGCCTGCATATGTCACTGAGGACACTTTGGCGACAGCCCTGAACAGCTTAGAAGGGAGAATTGCTGCGTTAATCGCAAAATCCTCACAAAGGGACATAAAGCTAAGCAGATCTCCTTCTGTTGTTTTAGATCTCCTGTCAGAAAAATCTGATGAGGATGAGTAGGATGTTACACCTTCTGGGCATAAGGATGATCAGGGATATCAGAGGAACATTTTTCTGCTTCCCAGATTCTAAAATCACAGGTGCAATGTTATGCTGAAGCAGTACGCTCCACATTTAAGTTACCCCCTTCGGAGTTAACTGAATCACCTATCTCCTCCCTGAGTTCATTAAAATCCCCGCAAGCTGCATGCTATTTTCCGGTTCATCCTTTACTGAAGAATCTGATTTACGCTGATTGGTTACATCCAGATAAGCGTTTTTCACCTCTTAGGAAATTTTGAGGTTCTTTATCCTATGGAGGAGAAATTTACCAAGAAGTAGAGTCTGCCCTCTGTAGATGCAGCTATTTCTTGTGTAAATAAGAACCTAACTTGTCCTGTGGACAATGCTCAGGTATTTAAAGATCCTGAAAAGTAATTGGAATCTTTACTGAAATCTTCCTTTCTCTTGGCCGGGGCAGTGGCCCAACCTGCTGTGGCGGCAGTTGGTATGTGTCAAGTTCTAAAGGAACAAGTAAGACGGGCTGAAAGAATTGCCTCCAGAGCAGATCAAACTTTGGGAGAATCTGCCTAAGGCCTTATGTTTTACAGTAGATACCATTAGAGATTCTGTTCAGCAAGCATCTCGCCTCACACTCCAGCTGGTGCATATGCGCAGGATTCTTTGGCTAAAGCATTGGTCAGCGGAATCTCCATGCAAAAAGCTTTTGGCCAGTTTCCACTTCCATGGCCAAAAGCCACTCTTTGGGGATGATTTGGAGAACTATATCCAAAAGATATCAAGCTGTAAGACTAAACTATTGCCAGAGAAGAATAAAAAAAAGCATCCTTGTTCTAAACGTTCTCTCTCCCCGGCCCCTGGAAGATCTGCCTCCAGCCAGTGGCAACAGTATCTTCAGCCAACCACTAAGGCTAAAGAAAACCAGGCCCAGAAGAGCAAGAAGCCGTGGGGTTCAAAAGCTAACAAGCAAAACCCCAAAGCCTCTTTATGAAGAGGTGCCCCCGCTCAGCCAAGTGGGAGGACGGCTTCTGCAGTTTTTAGCGGCATGGCAGGCAGAGATCCAGGACAAGTGGGTATTTTCCGCGGTATCCCTAGGATACAAACTGGAATGTCGAGAGATCCCATTTTATCGGTTCCGAAGTTCAAGGCTCTCCAAAGATCCGTTAAAAAGAAAGTCCTTCTTCAAAGGTTTGGATCACTTGATGTCCCAGGGGGTAATCATGGAAGTACCCCTAGAGGAGCAGGGTTTAGGTTTTTACTCAAACCTCTTTGTGGTTCCAAAACCAAATGGAGACGTCAAACCCATCCTGGATCTAAGATCATTGAATCAGTTTCTGAACATTCACCATTTCCGAATGGAGACTATTCGATCTGTGGTCACCAACCCTACAAGGCAGAGAATTCTTGGCGTCTAATAGACATCAAGGACGCATATTTACATGTGCCTATCCATCCCGCTCACCAAAAGTTCCTAAGGTTCGCGGTAGAACATCGTCACTTCCAGTTTGTGGCTCTGCCTTTTGGTTTGGCAACCGGGCCCTGGATGTTTACAAAGGTTCTGGCCCCTCTGTTGGCAAAGCTGAGGGCACGGGGCATAGCGGTGATGGCCAATCTAGACGATCTACTTGTGATAGATCAGTCAGTGGCAGGATTAGATCACGCAGTGCTCAATACATTAAGATACCTGGAGCATTTAGGATGGATTATAAACCTGCAGAAATCCTCTCTACAAGCCCTAAGAAGGGTAGAGTATTTGGGCATGATCATAGACCCAGCTCAAAGCAGGGTATTCCTGCCAGAGCCAAAGATCAAGTCTTTAAGAGAATTGATCCACAAGGTCAGGGCAAAGAAGGGACCATTGATTCGCCTTTGCATGAGGCTGTTAGGGAAGATGGTGGCCTTCTTCGAGGCTGTTCCTTACGCCCAGTTTCATTCAAGACTACTGCAAGGCAGCATCCTAGCTGCCTGGAACAGGAAAAGCCAAGCTCTGGATTTACCCATGCGCCTGTCTCCACAGGTGCGCCAAAACTTCAGTTGGTGGTTAAAGACCGAGAACTTGCGGAAAGTAAGGTCCTTTCTCCCAGTCACCTGGAAGGTGGTGTCTACGGATGCCAGCCTGTTTGGGCTGGGGAGCAATGTTAGAAGAAGCTTCAGCCCAGGGAACCTGGGCCAAGGTTGAAGAGAGCCTGCCCATCAACATACTGGAGATTTGGGCAGTATACTTAGCCCTCAGAACCTGGACACACAGGTTACAGGGCCACCCTGTTCGGATTCAATCCGACAATGCTACTGCAGTAGCTTATATCAATCACCAAGGAGACAACCGGAGTCGGGATGCTCAGGAGAAGGTGAATTGGATTTTGACATGGGCAGAAAAGTATGTTCCTTGTCTTTCTGCAATCTTCATTCCAGGGGTAGAAAACTGGCAAGCGGACTATCTAAGTCGCCAGCAGCTGTCACCAGGAGAGTGGTCTCTCCACCCCGATGTCTTTCAGGCAATATGCCAGAGATGGGGGACCCCAGATGTAGACCTGCTAGCTTCCAGGCTCAACAGGAAGTTGGACAACTTTGTGTCCAGGACAAGAGATCCGCTGGCCTACGGAACGGATGCTTTGATAATTTCTTGGAATCTGTTTTCACTGATCTATGCATTCCCCCCGATCCCTCTCTTACAGATATTACTGTGCAGGATTAAGAAGGAGGGAATACCAGTACTCCTAGTGGCCCCAAATTGGCCCAGGAGGTCCTGGTATGCAGAGATCATAAAGATGGCGGTAGGAAGACCTTGGGTGCTTCCACTACATCACGACCTGCTGTCACAGGGTACAGTGTTCCACTCTTCCTTACAGAAGCTAAATTTGACGGTCTGGCTACTGAGACCTACATCTTGAAGAAACGAGGGCTCTCCGGTCCAGTTCTTTCTACACTCATTAATGCTAGAAAGCCAGCCTCCAGGCTAATCTACTACAGAGTCTGGAAGGCGTATGTTTGTTTCCTGGTGTGAATCCAGAGGGTGGAATCCTCAAAAGTATGCCATAAGTAGGATTCTCGCCTTTTGCCAATTAGGAGTGGACATGAAATTAGCCCTGAGTACCATCAAGGGTCAAATATCAGCTCTATCGGTCTTTTTTCAGAGACTGCTGGCATCTCATTCCCTAGTCCGGGCATTCATTCAGGGAGTACTGCGGATAAATCCACCAGTCAAGTCTCCCTTATGTCCCTTGAACTTAGTATTATCAGTCTTGCAAAAGCAACCTTTTGAACCTATCCGCCATATTCCTTTGATTCTTTTGAGCAGTAAATTGGCCTTTTTTTATTGCTATCTCTTCTGCTAGAAGAGTATCAGAGTTAGCAGCTCTTACGTGCAAAGAGCCTTATTTAATTTGTCACAAAGACAAAATTGTACTACGCCCCCATCCTACCTTTCTTCCAAAGGCGGTGTCGGCGTTTCATTTAAATCAAGACATTGTTTTGCCTTCCTTTTTTCCTGTACCGCGGGGGAAAAGTTATTGCACTCTCTAGATGTAGTTAGAGCAGTAAAAGTTTATCTGCAGGCAACGGCTCAGATACGTAAAACAGATGTTTTGTTTATTGTGCCAGATAGTGCCAGGAAGGGCCAAGCAGCAACAAGATCCACCATTGCTAGGTGGATTTGACAAGTAATTGTTCAAGCTTATGGTTTAAGGAACAAGGTTCCTCCTTTTTCTGTTAAGGCGCACTCGACCAGGGAAATAAGTGCTTCATGGGCAGTGCATCACCAGGCTTTGATGGCTCAGATCTGTAAAACTGCAACTTGGTCTTCAGTCCATACATTTACCAAATTCTATCAAATAGATGTAAGAGAACATGAGGATTCTGGCTTCGGGCGTAGTGTGTTGCAGGCAGCGGTCTAGGGCTTCTTGTTCATTGGTGGCCTGATTGATCTTTATAGTAGAAATAGTATAGTTGCGCTAAAATCAACCTATTAAATATCAATCACATCTGTGAATACAAAAAAGTGCTGGTGCAATGTTAAATATCACATCCATAAATACATAAATATGATCAAAGAGAAAACGTCCTCAAAGCAGGTCGAGACGGACTTGTCTAATCCTAAAGCAATCACTGCAGGTGGTACCTGACATGCAGCATTCCCTGCCAAATACACGTTCATTAATGGAAGGTGCAGGTACTGTGTAACAAAGTTCCAGAGTTGCTTCAAGTCTCACGGCTCTCAGAGAAAACGGAAAGAATAGGACATAGCGCAATAAGCTAGTACTGATGAAAGCTCTGTATTATATCTTCCACTCACATGCAATCAGATGGGTAATGGCGCATAATACGGTCAGATACGATACATGACTCCTCAGCCTCCTGGGTCTCGTCACTAGGCTCCTTCCCCTACGCATTGCGTCACTTGATACGTGACTTTCTTTCTCGTACATCACAGGACACAGAGCGGCATAGTCATTACTATGTGGTTTATATAGATACCTTCAGGTGCTGGCACTGGCAACTTCCAAAACCGGAAGTACCCTCCCCTATATAAGCCCCTCCCATCCGGGAGTACCTCAGTTTTTTGCCAGTGTCTAAGGTGTTGGCCAAGAAGTAACTTGCGTTTTTCACTGAGCTTGCGTACAGGTTCTTTTGGGCCTCAGTAAGCTATTCCGGATCCAACCAAAAAAGCTTCATAGCTAAACGGTCGGTACCCGGGCCTTGCAAAGAGAAGAGCAAGGTTTTGCCTGTAATGCCTCTCTTAGGAGGGCTGGACCCTGGGATCCAGAGCTCTGGTCATACCCACGACCAAGATGTTTTCTGTGCAGGGTGCTATACAGGTCCAGGGGAGTGGAATCCTTGGGAACCCGGTCCCTGAAGGTTTAATTACAATGCCTGCCGTGATAGGTGAAGTTTGGGCTTCTGTGGACCAAACAGAGTCCTGCGGCGAGGAAAAGGTAAGTGGGGGCCCTCAGGAACTTGGTTCTATTGGGGGACCCCCAAGCCTATTTTGTCTTTCTGCCTGTTACCTAAGGTATTCCCGCTAATATTCTGTGCATGCCTGTTACTACTGAGAAAATGTAAAGATTTTAATAGTAGGCAAGAAAAAAAAAAAAAAATGTAAGACCGCGGTACCTGTGTTAACCACTAGAGGCCGCTATGGTTCTTTTTCTTGTAATGTGGATTTTTTTCTTCTTCCAAAATCAAATCCAGGCAGTTGGTAAGTTCTCTGCTGGGAAGCTGTCTCCTCTGCCCTGTTGCTGCGCTCATCCATCCCCGGGCCCTGCGGCAGGGACCCTGGCTCCCATCTAGCTCCTTATTTTTTTCAAAAAAGAGCGCCGAAGGCGCACGTGCCCGCGCGCGTGCGCGGGCACGCGCCTCTATATATAGAGGCGATCTGGAAAAAGGGGCGGAGCGGGTGGATGACGCTCGGTGTGCGCCGTGGCGCTACTGCGCATGTGCGGGCGTCCAGCGTGTTTAAAAGCAATCACAGCTGGCTATTGTGCACAGACAGAGCTAGCAACAGTAAAAAGGCACACAGAGGCGGTTGATGCAGGCATCCCCTAGAAAGGCACTTTAGTAGACACCAACTGTTATATAGCAGCAATTGTGCTAGACTATTATCAGTAAAAGTGGTGTATTACGGCTGGAATACCTCAGCTTTGGGCTTAGGAATATGCCGTCCAGAAGCTCCGGAACTAAATCTTCCAGGAAGCGAAGGGAGTCTCCATCGGGCTCTGAGGATCTTGGGCATGCTTCTGCTGCACCAGTCTCCCCTGAAAATTCAGAGGTTAGTGACCGTAGAGACCCCGCAGGAGTACCTGGTACTGTGGCTGTCCTCAGTTCACCTGCTCCTGTGTATGTAACAGAGGAGGTTTTTTCCTCAGCTCTGGGAGGATTGGAAGAGAGATTGTCAACATTGATCGCTGCCTCCCTGTCACAGGGAAAGCACGCCCGATCTCCGTCTCCTCCTTCAGAGTACCTGTTAGCGGGGCAACAGTCCCATACAGGGATCGACCTGCCTGAAGGGGATCAGGATGAGGTTGATTCTGTTATAGAGGAATCAACAGTGGAGGAACCTTTCTCAGCATCTCAAGCTGAAAGATTATGGGTTCAGTCTCTGACTAACATGGTCCGATCAGCATTTAAAATTCACCTTGCGGAACCATCAACCACTAGTGTCTCCTCGCTGGGGTCGCTAAAAGCTCCCCAGACTGTCTGTTCCTTTCCACTTCACCCTTTACTGGAAGGGCTCATTTACCAGGATTGGGAACATCCTGATAAAATATTTACTCCCCCCCAAGAGATTTCCGGTGGTCTATTCCATGGAGGATAAGTTCATCAAAAAATGGAGGGTCCCTACAGTGGACGCAGCCATCTCTTATGTGAATAAATCAATGACATGTCCAGTGGATAATGTCCAAATGTTCAAAGACCCAATAGATAAAAAATTGGAGTCCTTATTAAAATCTGCTTTTTCTACAGCAAGCTTGGTGACACAACCAGCAGTGGCAGCTATTGGGGTCTGCCAAGCAGTGGAGGATCAGTTGAAACAGGTCTTAAGGGACTTGCCAGATCAGCAGGCCCTTGCCCTAGCTGATCTACCTAGAGCCTTATGCTTTGCGGTTGACGCCATAAAGGATTCAATCCATCAGGCCTCCCGCCTTACGCTGTCTGTAGTACATATGCGCAGGCTTCTATGGCTCAAAAACTGGTCTGCTGAAGCTCCCTGTAAAAAATTGCTGGTTAGCTTCCCATTTCATGGTGAACGCTTATTCGGGGAAGACCTGGACAAATATATCCAGAAAATTTCCAGCGGTAAAAATACACTCTTGCCGGTTAAAAACAGAGTTAGAGGTCCCTCTTTTAAGAGGCCTGCTTCTCCAGTCCCTGGGGCATCGGCTGTGAAACAGTTCCGACGGCCTCCTCGGTCAAATCCCGGGGGTAAAAATCAGGGACAATCGCAGGGTAATGATGGATTGAATCCTTTATGGCGTCAACCTGCTTGGCAGACCCCAATAGCTGCTACTGCTGGTTGTGTCACCAAGCTTGCTGTAGAAAAAGCAGATTTTAATAAGGACTCCAATTTTTTATCTATTGGGTCTTTGAACATTTGGACATTATCCACTGGACATGTCAGTGATTTATTCACATAAGAGATGGCTGCGTCCACTGTAGGGACCCTCCATTTTTTGATGAACTTATCCTCCATGGAATAGACCACCGGAAATCTCTTGGGGGGGAGTAAATATTTTATCAGGATGTTCCCAATCCTGGTAAATGAGCCCTTCCAGTAAAGGGTGAAGTGGAAAGGAACAGACAGTCTGGGGAGCTTTTAGCGACCCCAGCGAGGAGACAGTAGTGGTTGATGGTTCCGCAAGGTGAATTTTAAATGCTGATCGGACCATGTTAGTCAGAGACTGAACCCATAATCTTTCAGCTTGAGATGCTGAGAAAGGTTCCTCCACTGTTGATTCCTCTATAACAGAATCAACCTCATCCTGATCCCCTTCAGGCAGGTCGATCCCTGTATGGGACTGTTGCCCCGCTAACAGGTACTCTGAAGGAGGAGACGGAGATCGGGCGTGCTTTCCCTGTGACAGGGAGGCAGCGATCAATGTTGACAATCTCTCTTCCAATCCTCCCAGAGCTGAGGAAAAAACCTCCTCTGTTACATACACAGGAGCAGGTGAACTGAGGACAGCCACAGTACCAGGTACTCCTGGGGGGTCTCTACGGTCACTAACCTCTGAATTTTCAGGGGAGACTGGTGCAGCAGAAGCATGCCCAAGATCCTCAGAGCCCGATGGAGACTCCCTTCGCTTCCTGGAAGATTTAGTTCCGGAGCTTCTGGACGGCATATTCCTAAGCCCAAAGCTGAGGTATTCCAGCCATAATACACCACTTTTACTGATAATAGTCTAGCACAATTGCTGCTATATAACAGTTGGTGTCTACTAAAGTGCCTTTCTAGGGGATGCCTGCATCAACCGCCTCTGTGTGCCTTTTTACTGTTGCTAGCTCTGTCTGTGCACAATAGCCAGCTGTGATTGCTTTTAAACACGCTGGACGCCCGCACATGCGCAGTAGCGCCGCGGCGCACACCGAGCGTCATCCACCCGCTCCGCCCCTTTTTCCAGATCGCCTCTATATATAGAGGCGCGTGCCCGCGCACGCGCGCGGGCACGTGCGCCTTCGGCGCTCTTTTTTGAAAAAAATAAGGAGCTAGATGGGAGCCAGGGTCCCTGCCGCAGGGCCCGGGGATGGATGAGCGCAGCAACAGGGCAGAGGAGACAGCTTCCCAGCAGAGAACTTACCAACTGCCTGGATTTGATTTTGGAAGAAGAAAAAAATCCACATTACAAGAAAAAGAACCATAGCGGCCTCTAGTGGTTAACACAGGTACCGCGGTCTTACATTTTTTTTTTTTTCTTGCCTACTATTAAAATCTTTACATTTTCTCAGTAGTAACAGGCATGCACAGAATATTAGCGGGAATACCTTAGGTAACAGGCAGAAAGACAAAATAGGCTTGGGGGGTCCCCCAATAGAACCAAGTTCCTGAGGGCCCCCACTTACCTTTTCCTCGCCGCAGGACTCTGTTTGGTCCACAGAAGCCCAAACTTCACCTATCACCTATCTTCATCCCGGGAGTAGAAAATTGGCAGACGGACTATTTATGTCGCCAGCAGTTATTACCAGGGGAATGGTCTCTTCACCCCAACATATTTCGGGCTGTTTGCCAAAGGTGGGGGACTCCGGACGTGGATCTTCTAGCATCCAGGTTCAACATGAAGTTGGTCAACTTTGTGACCAGAACAAGGGATCCATTCGCATACGGAACGGATGCGTTGGTAACCCCATGGGATCAGTTCCCACTGATCTATGCATTCCCCCCTATTCAGTTGCTGCCTCAACTTCTTTGCAGGATCAAACTGGAAAGAAACCCGATAATCCTGGTGGCACCAGTATGGCCCAGAAGGTCATGGTACGCAGAAATCATAAAGATGGCAGTGGAGGGCCCATGGCCCCTCCCACTACGGCCAGATCTGCTCTCGCAGGGACCAATACTCCATCCTTCCTTACTGTCTCTAAATTTAACGGCTTGGCTATTGAAACCCACATTCTAAGAAAACGTGGGCATTCCGGGTCAGTTATCTCTACCCTGATTAATGCTAGGAAACCAGCTTCCAGAACTATATATTATAGAGTCTGGAAGGCTTATGTTTCCTGGTGTGAAACCAAGGGTTGGCACACTCGGAGATATATATCTTAGGCAGAATTCTTGCCTTTCTACAATTAGGGGTAGAAAAGAAATTGGCCTTGAGTACTATTAAAAGGCCAAGTCTCTCGGCTTTATAGTTCGGGGCTTTATACAAGGGGTAACGCGGCTTAATTCACCCGTCAAACCTCCCTTGAACCCTTTGGGCTTAAACATAGTTTTGTTTGTGTTACAAAAACAGCCATTTGAACCGATACAACATATTCCCCTAGTCATTCTGACAAGGAAGTTGGTATTTTTGGTTGCTATATCCTCAACAAGGAGGGTTTCGTAATTGGCTGCTCTTTCTTGTAAAGAGCCATATTTAATTTTTCATGAAGACAGAGTGGTGTCACGCCCTCATCCAGGCTTTTTGCCAAAAGTGGTCTCAGGTTTTCACCTGAACCAAGATATTGTCCTGTCATCGTTTTTTCCAAAACCATGTTACAGAGAAGAAAAGTCACTACATTGTCTTGATGTGGTGAGAGCAGTGAAAATCTATTTAAAGAAAACTGCTCAGATTCGTAAGACTGATGTCTTATTTATTCTGCCGGAGGGTCCTAAGAAAGGACAGGCAGCGTTGAAATCCACTGTCGCTAAGTGGATACGGCAAGTTCTAATTCAAACTTATGATTTGAGGGGTAAAATTCCCCCCGTTTTCAAGTTAAGGCGCATTCTACCAGGTCGGTTAGTGCTTCTTGGGCAGTGCGTCATCAGGCCTCCATGGCTCAGATCTGTAAGGCCGAAACTTGGTCTTCAGTGCATACATTCACAACATTTTATCAGGTGGAAGTAAGGAGGTATGAGGATATCGCCTTCGGGCGCATTGTGCGGCAAGCAGCAGTATAGATCCTCAAGTCTGGGTGTACCCTGCGGGTTGTTTCTCCCACCCCACAAGTGGCATTGCTATGGGACGTCCCATTAAGTAATTACTTAAGGCTCTGTGTCCCATGATGTACGATAAAGAAAATAGGATTTTTATTTCAGCTTGCCTGTAAAATCCTTTTCTTGGAGTACATCATGGGACACAGAGGTCCCTCTCCTCTTTTTTGGGATTTAAGTGTATTGCTTTGCTACAAAAACTGATGTGCTCCTGGAAGGAGGAGGGGTTATATTGGGAGTAAACTTCCTTTAATTAGGGTTACCAGTGTCAACACCTGAAGGTGGCCTATAGCCCATTAAGTAATTACTTAAGGCTCTGTGTCCCATGATGTACTCCAAGAAAAGGATTTTACAGGCAAGCTGTAATAAAAATACTATTTTTTATTTTTTTGCCCTGTTCACACCAAACAAGGGCGCACGTCTGCATTTTTATGCAGCGTACAACACACATCAGTGTATCACCATAAACGCACCTATGCCATTTGAGCAAACAAAATGTTATAGTTTTCCTCTACTTTAAAAACGGAGTTCCAGTCGTTTTTGTGTTTATTAAAAGTCAGCAGCTACAAAAAGTGTAGCTGCTAACTTTTAATAAACACACACTCGCCTGTCCCAGGATTCAGCGATGCAGCTGCCCGAACCCTCTCTTCTCTCCCCGGCGCCGGCATTACAAGTGTAGGCACCCACCCAACTGTGACAGCTTGCGGCCTTTACAGCTGGGTGTGCGCTGTGCATACGCGAGTCGCGCTGCGCGTCCACAATGGTTGGGCAAGTTTCTGGTACCTGGTGTCCCAGAAGTTTGCAGTGTAGGAGGGGGAGAGTAGAACTTCCGCCTGTGCGGTCCGAGTGGAAGTGGGTACCTGTCAATACTAGGTACCCGCTCACCCCCCCAAAAAATAAACAATGACATGCCAAATTTGGCATGAGGGGGAGGAGTGCTTAAAGCGAAATTTCCCCTTTTTGGTGGAGCTCTGCTTTAAAGATTAAAGTGATTTAAAGCTTTTATGTTTAATATTTTAATGAAACATTTTTTTTTATACTTGCCTTCTCTGTGCCGTGGTTTTGCACAGAGTGGCGCTGATCCTTACCTTATCGGGTCCCATGCTGGCGCTCGTGGCTCCTCCCACCTGTCGGGTACCCCCACAGCAAGCAGTTTGCTATGGCGGCACCCGGGCTGAGCCGCTACACTGTGTGCCCATTCAGAAACTGAGCCACAGTTCGGGCCCGCCCCCTCCATTTTATGATTGGCTCATTGGCCAATGGCTCCCACTGCTGCCAATAGCCAATCAGGAGTGGGAGTCCCTGGCAAGACTCTCGTGGACATCGCTGGATTGAGAGGGGGCTCAGGTAAGTATTAAGGGGGGGGTGCTGCACACAGGTTTTTTACCTTCATGCATGAAGGTAAAAAACCTTGTGCCTTTTACAACCACTTTCATTTCTAGGCGTAAATTCCGCCTGCTAAAGCACTAGAAAGGTTTACAGCCACTGAATATTAAAGTTGTTATAAACCTGAGGCATGAAATATGAACAAAGCATATCCCTGTCTAGCGTGTACTTGTCTCAATTCAGAGCATGAAGTGTCATTTTTGTCTGCTACCTCATTTAAGCATGAGTCACTTTTGACAAGTTTTCCTGACGCCAAGAGAAAAAAGGCGACAGCGTAGGGATCTCCGGCAGATTGACAGCCTCAGCTCTATTCCTGTGTGCTGTGTGAAGGGGGTGTGTCCCTTCCCTCTAATCAGCACTCAGAGCTCTCCTCACTGAAGTAATTTCATCTCTCTTCCCCATGATTTTCAGAGCTGAGAAATCCTGTGTAAATTCTGCACTTTAAGGGGAAAGAGGCGGTAGATAAACAGGTTCAAATTATGTAGGAGGATTTGTCTCATCTCTGTATCGCCCAAGGCAGTCATTTCACTGGGTATATGTGAGGGACATCTCATTCAAAAACAATGGGCCTTAATATGCAGATGGCCCCCTTTTGCAGATGTAACAGCCTCAGCTCTTCCCGGGAATGCTTTCCATGAGATTTTAGGATGTGTCTGTGCGGAATTTTGTGCCCATTTAGTCAAGACAATTTATGAGGTCAGGTATATATTGGATGAGAAGACCTGGCTTCCAATCAGCATTCCAATTCAGCCCAAACGTGTTCAGTAGAATTTAGGTCAGGGCTCTGTGCAGGGCATTCAAGTGCCTCCACACCATACTCACCAAAGCATCTCTTTAACCCCTTCAATACTGGGCACTTTCACCCCCTTCCTGCCCAGGCCATTTTTCAGCTTTCAGCACTGTTGCACTTTGAATGACAATTGCGTGGCCATGCAACGCTGTACCCAAATGACATTTTTATCATTATTTTGAGACGGCGCTTTCTTTTGGTGGTATTTAACCACCACTGTTTTTTTTTGCTAAAGAAAATATAATAAAAATACAGAAAATTTTGAAAAAAAAGTTTTGAAAATAAGTACTTTTTCCCCTCCACTGAAGGCACTGATGAGGAGGCACTAATGGGCGCTGATGAGCGCTGATGAGGAGGCACTAATATGCAGCACTGATGGGCACTGAAAGGCAGCACTGACTGACATCACTGCTGGGCACTGTTGGTGCTGCCCTGATTTTCTTTATCGTACATCATGGGACACAGAGCCTTAAGTAATTTACTTAATGGGTAATAGGCCTACCTTCAGGTGTTGACACTGGTAAACCCTAATTAAGGAAGTTTACTCCCTATATAACCCCTCCTCCTTCCAGGAGCACATCAGTTTTTTCGCCAGTGTCTAAAGGTGTTGGTCACGAGTGAAGATGTGCTCTGAGGAGCTCCAGGAGGGATCCATGCTGGATTTAAATTCCTCCATAAAAAGAAGCCAGATCCACCACAGTGCCACTGTGGCCTAAATGGATGGTACCTGGGACCTCGTATCCGAAGCACGAGGTTTTGCCTTTAACGCCTCTCTTTGTAGGGCTGGACCCCAGGAAACCAGGGCTTAGGTCTTGTTACATTACCTGATGGGGTGCTATACATGGCCCAAGGCAGTGGAAATCCCTTTTCAGGGACCCCCGTCCTTGAAGGTTTGGCTAAACACAGCCCACCGTGATGGGTGAAAGCTGGATTTTTTCTGTTAATTCAGAAAAATCTTGCGACGATGATAAGGTAAGGAAGAAACGTAGGTATTTTCAATGTCTATGTATTTCTTCCATTAAGGAAAAGAGATTGTCATACCTTAAAGTCTCCACTAGAGGGAGCCTATGCACTTACCATACTCTGTCATCTTCACTAAGCTCAGTCCGTGCTTGATTGGTACAGCAGGTGGAGGGGATATTCTTACCAAGGTAAGATGAATCCTTTTAAAATAGTTTTTTCCCCCCTCTGATGGAACCAGTGGGTTAGGGAGACAGCAGCGCTGCACCCCCCTTACTTTACCCCCTCCCCCCGCCGTGGGGGACGCAGAGGTCCCGCTATGTACCACAATAGGAATGTCTGGCTGTTTTTTTGTTTCTCTGCCTCATTGCAGTCTCTGCTCCCCCCCCTCCCCTTCTCTTGTTTAGTCAGGGATCCATAAAAAAAAAATCCTTTTTTTTTTAAATGGAAAAAGGGGGCGGAATTTTTTCAGGAGGGGGCGGAGCCTAAACGCAGTACCGCGAAAATGGGAAACATATAGCCAAGTCAGTCTCTCCTCCGCTGCTGAGGAGAAAGCATACACAGAGACACACGAGCTGTGAGACACGTATGGGTTGCACTGGCATTCCTGATTCAGGAAAGACACTCTTTTCAGCACTAGGCTGAAACTTTATAGCCACTTTTAAAGTCATGACTATTTTCAGCGATTTAGTGCAAATTGTATAGCGCCTCTGTTTTTGTACTTAGGACTATGCCTACCAAAAAAGACACGTCAAAAGCCAAAAAAGCAAAGATTTCACCCCCAGGCATTGAGATTACTAGCTGTAATTCCGTGTTGTCATTCTCGCCTGAATTACCAATCATGGCAACACAGGGTGAGCCATTGGAACAAATTGATGGTGCAACTGCCTCTCACATCTCAGCACCTAGATATGTGACTGAAGATGCCCTCTCCTCCTCCCTCCAGGGTATGGAAGAAAGATTAGCGGCTTTAATCGCATCCTCTATTCAGAGTGATAAGAAACGTACTAGCCCTTCCCCCACTTTAGCTTTACTAGGGGAACAGTGGACTCACAATGAGGTGTTACCCTCAATCGATCAGGAAGAAAGACAAACCGATGATTCCTCCTTAGAGACAACGGTAGATGAACCTTTTTCAGCTTCCCAAACTGAGAAATTGCTGATACAATCTCTTACAGAAATGGTTCGCTCCACCTTCGTGCTGCCTCTAACAGAGTCTCATGAAAACCCGGCCTCTTCCTTAGGTTCTTTGAAACCTTCCCATGCTTTGCATGCGTTTCCAGCACATGCATTGCTAGAACAGCTTATTTTTTCGGAATGGGATCATCCGGATAAACATTTTCTCCCTCCTAAGAGTTTTGCAAATCGCTATCCTCTGGAGGAAAGATTCTCCAAAAGATGAAAAGTACCAGCAGTTGACGCTGCGATTTCCAATGTGAATAATAACTTGACTTGTCCTGTAGACAATGCACAAATGCTTAAGGATCCAACAGATAAGAAGTTGGAATCCCTGCTAAAATCTGCCTTTTCCATAGCAGGTGCCGTCACTCAGCCAGCAGTCACCGCAATAGGCGTCTGCCAATCCCTAAAGGACCAATTTAAATTGGCCCTTAGAGAACTTCCTACACAACAAGCTCGGGATTTGGCTGTACTACCTAAGGCATTATGTTTTGCCATAGATGCCATTAAAGATTCCATTCACCAGGCATCCCGCCTTACGCTTATGCTTGTACATATGTGCAGGATCCTGTGGCTAAAGAATTGGTCAGCTGAAACACCATGTAAGAACCTCCTAACTGGGTTTCTCTTCCATGGGGAGCGACTTTTCGGAGAGGACTTGGATAAATATATCAAGACAATTTCTAGTGGGAAAAGCACGCTTTTACCCGTCAAAAGAAAATACAAACGCCCTTCATTTAAACGGGCCCTTTCCCCTGCGCCAAGGGCTTCCGCCTCTAAGCAGTGGCAACAGGCTACGCCATCAGACTCTAGAGGAAGACCTCAGAGTCAGACCCAGGCTCAAAAGAAGCCCTGGGGTAGGAAATCTGCAAAACAGAATCCTAAAGCCTCGTCATGAAGAGGCAACCCCCCTCACCAAGGTGGGGGGAAGACTTCTGCATTTTTCAGAAGTCTGGAAAAAGGAAATTCGGGACACATGGGTCATCTCCACGGTAACGCTGGGATACAAGCTGGAATTCCGGAACTTTCCACCATGTCGATTCCTAAGATCAAGCGTACCCAAGGATCCAGAGAAGAAACAATCTCTGTTTCAAGCACTAGACCGATTAAGATCTCAAGGGGTGATCATACAGATCCCCACAAGGGAACAAGGTCTGGGGTTTTATTCAAATCTTTTCATGGTACCAAAACCAAATGGAGACGTCAGACCCATTCTAGATCTAAGAAAGCTAAATCAATTCCTGAAGATCCGCTCCTTTCGCATGGAGACAATCAGATCAGTAGTTTATATCCTTCTAGGAGGAGAACTTCTTGCGTCAATCGACATCAGGGATGCATATCTGCATATCCCTATATTCCCTGCTCCATCAAAAATTTCTGTGGTTCGAATTAGAACAACAGCATTTCCAGTTTGTAGATCTGCCCTTCGGGCTAGCCACAGCACCCCGGGTGTTCACCAAGGTGCTGGCCCCACCTCTAGCCAGGTTAAGGGCACAGGGCATAACAATCATAGCGTACCTAGACCATCTATTACTTATAGATCAATCAGTGATTCGCTTGGAGCAAGCTGTACGCACTACAACCGACTATCTGAAAGCATTGGGTTGGATTCTCAATCTGGAGAAATCTTCCTTAATACCGCTAAAAAGACTGGAGTACTTGGGTCTGATCATAGACACAGCCCAGGAAAAGGTGTTCTTGCCTCTAGCAAAGATCAACTCCATAAAAGAATTGGTACGGCGGGGCGGGTCAGGTCAAATGGCAATCCCTCCATTCGCCTCTGCATGAGGTTACTAGGAACCATGGTGGCTTCATTCGAAGCAGTTCCTTTTGCCCAGTTCCATTTAAGAATGTTGCAAAACAGTATCCTGTCTGCTTGGAACAAAACAATTCAAGCCTTAGACTCGCCAATGCGGCTGTCCCCAAGAGTGGCCCAAAGCCTCACTTGGTGGTTACTAACCCAGAATCTGCTGAAAGGAAGATCCTTCAGACCAGTTATCTGGAAGGTCGTAACGACGGATGCCAGCCTCTCAGGCAGGGGAGCAGTACTAGAAAGGACAACTGTCCAAGGACAATGGTCAAGGACCGAAAGAGGCTTGCCCATCAATATCCTAGAGATTCCGTCAGTACATCTGGCTCTAAAGGCCTGGACTTCCAGGCTAAAGAATTACCGTCAGGATTCAATCCGACAATGCCACAGCTGTGGCCTATATCAATCACCAAGGGGGCACCAAGAGTCTCTCAGCGCAGAGAGAGGTGAACCATATTCTAACTTGGGCAGAAAGAAATGTTCCTTGCCCTTCTGCAATATTCATTCCCGGAGTAGAGAATTGGCAGGTGGACTACTTAAGTCGCCAGCAGTTATTCCCAGGGGAATGGTCGCTTCACCCCGACATATTTCGGGCTGTTTGCCAAAGATGGGGGACTCCGGACGTAGATCTCCTAGCATCCAGATTCAATACAAAGTTGGTCAACTTTGTGGCCAGAACAAGGGATCCATTCGCGTGTGGAACGGATGCGTTGGTGACCCCATGGGATCAGTTCTCACTGATGTATGCATTTCCCCCCATCCAGTTGCTGCCTCGACTTCTTTGCAGAATCAAGCTGGAAAGGAAGCCGATTATTCTGGTAGCACCAGCATGGCCCAGAAGGTCATGGTATGCAGAAATCGTAAAGATGGCAGTGGAGGGCCCATGGTCCCTCCCACTACGGTCAGATCTGCTCTCTCAGGGACCGATATTCCATCCTTCCTTTCGGTCTCTAAATTTAACGGCTTGGCTATTGAAACCCACATTCTAAAGAGATGTGGGCTTTCCGGGTCAGTTATCCTCCACCCTGATCAATGCCAGGAAGCCAGCTTCCAGAACAATATATTATAGAGTCTGGAAGGCTTATGTTTCCTGGTGTGAATCCAAGGGTTGGCACCCTCGGAGATATATCATAGGCAGAATTCTTGCCTTTCTACAATTAGGGGTAGAGATGAAATTGGCCTTAAGTACTATTAAGGGCCAAGTCTCAGCTTTATCGGTCTTATTTCAGAGACCACTTGCTACTTGTTCTTTAGTCCAGGGCCTTATACAAGGAGTAACACGGCTTAATCCGCCCGTCAAACCTCCCTTGAATCCCTGGGACTTAAATTTAGTTTTGTCTGTGTTACAAAACCAGCCATTTGAACCGATACAACATATTCCCCTAGTCCTTCTGACAAAGAAGTTTGGTATTTTTGGTTGCTATATCCTCAGCAAGGAGGGTATCAGAGTTGGCTGCTCTTTCTTGTAAAGAGCCGTATTTAATTTTTCATGAGGACAGAGTGGTACTACGCCCTCGTCCAGGCTTTTTGCCAAAAGTAATTTCAGGTTTTCACCTGAACCAAGATATTGTCCTGCCATCGTTTTTTCCAAAACCATGTTCCAGGGAAGAAAAGTCACTACATTGTCTTGATGTGGTGAGAGCAGTGAAAATCTATTAAAAAAAAACTGCTCAGATTCGTAAGACTGATGTCTTATTTATTCTGCCGGAGGGTCCTAAGAAGGGACAGGCAGCGTCGAAATCCACTGTCGCTAAGTGGATTCGGCAAGTGATAATTCAAACTTATGATTTAAGGGGCAAGATTCCCCCGTTTCGAGTTAAGGCGCACTCTACCAGGTCGGTTAGTGCTTCTTGGGCAGTGCGTCATCAGGCCTCCATGGCTCAGATCTGTAAGGCCGCAACTTGGTCTTCAGTGCATACATTCACAACATTTTATCAGGTGGATGTAAGGATGTATGAGGATATCGCCTTCGGGCGCAGTGTGCTGCAAGCAGCAGTGTAGATCCTCAAGTCTGGGTGTACCCTGCGGGTTGTTTCTCCCACCCCTCAAGTGGCATTGCTATGGGACATCCCATTAAGTAAATTACTTAACCACTTAAGCCCCGGACCATTTGGTAGCTAAAGGACCAGAGGTGAATTCAGAATTTTGCACTGCGCTGCTTTAACTGTAAATTGTGCGGACATGCAATGTTGTACCCAAACGAAATTTGCGTCCTTTTCTTCCCACAAATAGAGCTTTCTTTTAATGGTATTTGATTGCCTCTGCGATTTTTATTTTTTGCGATATAAACGGAAAAAGACCGAAAATTTTGAAAAAAAATGATATTTTCTACTTTTTGTTATAAGAAAAATCGAATAAACTCAATTGTAGTCATACATTTAGGCCAAAATGTATTCAGCCACATGTTTTTAGTAAAAAAAATGTCAATAAGCGTATATTTATTGGTTTGCGCAAAAGTTATAGAGTTTACAAACTAGGGTACATTTTCTGAAATTTACACAGCTTTAAATTCATGACTGCCTATCTCATTTCTTGAGGTGCTAAAATGACAGGGCAGTACAAACCCCCCCCCCCCCAAATGACCCCATTTTGGAAAGTAGACACCCCAAGGAAATTGCTGAGAGGCATGTTGAGCCCATTGAATTTTTTTTTTTTTTGTCCCAAGTGATTAAATAATGACTAAAAAAAAAAAAAAATTACAAAAAGTTGTCACTAAATGATATATTGCTCACACATGCCATGGTTATATGTGGAATTTCACCCCAAATGACATTTTGCTGCTTCTCCTGAGTACGGGGATACCACATGTGTGGGACTTTTTGGGAGCCTAGCCGCGTACGGGACCCCGGAAACCAAGCACCGCCTTCAGGATTTCTAAGGGCGCAAATTTTTGATTTCACTCCTCACTACCTATCACAGTTTCGAAGGCCATAAAATGCCAAAATCGCACAAAACCCCCCCAAATGACCCCATTTTGGAATATAGACACCCCAAGCTATTTGCTGAGAGGAATGGCGAGTATTTTACAGCTCTCATTTGTTTTTGAAAATGAAGAAAGAAAATATATATATATATATATATATATTTTTTTTTTTTCAATTTTCAAAACTTTGACAAAAAGCGAGATCTGCAAAATACTCAACATACCTCTCAGCAAATAGCTTGGGGTGTCTACTTTCCAAAATGGGGTCATTTGGGGGGGTTTTGTGCCATCTGGGCATTCCATGGCCTCCGAAACTGTGATAGGCAGTGAGAAGTAAAATCAAAAATTTACACCCTTAGAAAGCCTGAAGGCGGTGCTTGGTTTTTGGGGTCCCGTACGTGGCTAGGCTCCCAAAAAGTCTCACACATGTGGTATCCTCATACTCAGGAGAAGCAACAGAATGTATTTTGGGGTGTAATTCCACATATGCCCATGGCATGTTTGAGCAATATATCATTTAGTGACAACTTTGTGCAAAAAAAAAAAAAAAAATTGTCGTTTTTCCGCAACTTGTGTCAACATATAAAATATTCCATGGACTCGACATGCCTCTCAGTATATAGCTTGGGGTGTCTACTTTCCAAAATGGGGTCATTTGGGGGGGGGTTTGAACTGTTCTGGCATTTTATACACAACATTAGGAAGCTTACATCCACTCTTCTAACCACTTGAAGACAAAGCCCTTTTTGACACTTTTTGTTTACATGAAAACATTTTTTTTTTTTGCAAGAAAATTATGTTGAACCCCCAAACATTATATATATATTTTTAAAGCAAAGGCCCTACAGATTAAAATGGTGGGTGTTGCATTTTTTTTTTCTACACAGTATTTGCGCAGCGATTTTTCAAACGCATTTTTTGGGTTAAAAAATACACTTTTTTTAATTTTAATGCACTAAAACACACTATATTGCCCAAATGTTTGATGAAATAAAAAAGATGATCTTAGGCCGAGTACATAGATACCAAACACGACATGCTTTAAAATTTCGCACAAACGCGCATTGGCGACAAACTACATACATTTTTAAAAGCCTTTAAAAGTCTTTACAGGTTACCCCAGTAGATTTACAGAGGAGGTCTACTGCTAAAATGATTGCCCTCGATCTGACCTTCGCGGTGATACCTCACATGCATGGTGCAATTGCTGTTTACATATGACGCCAGACCGACGCTTGCGTTCGCCATTGGGCAAGAGCAGGGCAGGACAGGGGTGCTTTTTTTTTTTTTCTTTTTTTTTTTTATTATTAATTTTGCTTTTTTATTTTATTTTTAAATTGTTCCTTCCAAGTATTTTTTTTTTTTATCATTTTTATTGTTATCTCAGGGAATGTAAATATCCCCTATGATAGCAATAGGTAGTGACAGGTACTCTTTTTTTGAAAAAACTGGGGAGATCGGTGTGATAAAATGCTTTCCCAATTTCCCAATGGCGCTTTTTATATCCGGGGGGGGGGCATTCCCTCCCACTGCTTGTAAAAGCAGTCCAGAGGCTAATTAGCCGCTAGGATTGCTTTTACATGAAAGCCGGCCGCAGGCTGAAAAGAATGATACCAAGATGATACCTAAACCCGCAGGCATCATTCTGGTATAAACATTCAAAGTCCAGCAACATACCAGTACGTTGCTGGTCCTTGTTGGACATGTATTGTAATCCTTTTTTTTTCATGCAGCCAGTTGGCTGAACGAAAAAAGAGATTGATCGGTGGGTATGCCCACCATTAGAATACCGCCCTTCATCCACCCACTTCCAATGATGGGCATACACGCACCATTTATATATGCCGAAGCATGGGGGCATCCTCCCGCAAAAAAGTTATGCCGCACACACATGGTCGGACTTTTCCACGGGCAAGCCTCCGTCGGAATTTCGACCGTATGTACGCGGCATTAGGAGCAAAATCGCTCCTCCGCCCCTGCTGCCCCAATGCTTCGGCATATATGCTTTTTTTTTTTAACTGTGGTGGTGAAATCACCTCCTACAGCACTGGAGTCGCAGGAATCAGGCCTGTCTCTGCGAACGCTGCAGTTATGTGTGTTTTTGTTTTGTAAGTGACAGTGATCGATCGATACTGCACTTGGGTGGCCTGGGCTGGACGGAGGGGCAAAACGCAGGTGCCAGCAGGTATCTGGGCTGATCCCACTAACACTGCGTTTTTGGGAACCCTAAACTGCTGGGGACGCTAGTATAGATCTGATCAGATGAGATATTGATCTGTTCAGATACTATACCACTAAGGGGGGTGTATGCTTCACGCGTGGGTGTTAGCGTTACTGGCACTAACCTGACGCTGCCTGGGGTGTGACTCAGACCCTCTCTGACGCTAAAACCTAATTGATATCACCCGCCGGGCGATCAGGGGGTTAAACCTTTATTGGGTTATATACACGGCGGGTGCCCTGACACTATAAAAAGCAAACTAACTAACAAGCGTCACCCGTAACACTTATATGGTGATCACTGGTGAAAGGGTTAACTAGGGGCAATCAGGGGGTTAAAACCTTTATTAGATAATATATGGGGGTACCTGACGCTATAAAAACCTGCGGCGAACCTAAAAAAAATTACCAGCTACCGATCTGCATCACCGACACTAAGACAGCGTTTAGAAAAACGATCGCTTAGCGACAGTGGTGATGGGGGTGAAAGGGTTACCTGGGGGGCGATCAAGGGGGTTAAACCTTTATTAGATAATATATTGGGGTACCTGACGCTATAAAAACATGCGGCAAACCTAAAAAAAATTACTGGCTACCGATCTGCATCACCGACACTAAGACAGCGTTTAGAAAAACGATCGCTTAGCGACAGTGGTGATAGGGGGTGAAAGGGTTACCTGGGGGGCGATCAAGGGGGTTAAACCTTTATTAGATAATATATTGGGGTACCTGACGCTATAAAAACATGCGGCGAACCTAAAAAAAATTACTGGCTACCGATCTGCATCACCGACACTAAGACAGCGTTTAGAAAAACAATTGCTTAGCGACAGTGGTGATAGGGGGTGAAAGGGTTACCTGGGGGGCGATCAAGGGGGTTAAACCTTTATTAGATAATATATTGGGGTACCTGACGCTATAAAAACCTGCGGCGAACCTAAAAAAAATTACCGGCTACCGATCTGCATCACAGACACTAAGACAGCGTTTAGAAAAACGATCGCTTAGTGACAGTGGTGATAGGGGGTGAAAGGGTTACCTGGGGGGCGATCAAGGGGGTTAAACCTTTATTAGATAATATATTGGGGTACCTGACGCTATAAAAACATGCGGCGAACCTAAAAAAAATTACTGGCTGCCGATCGGCATCACTGACGCTAAGACAGCGATCAGAAAAATGATCGCTTAGCGACAGTGGTGATAGGGGGTGAAAGGGTTATCTGGGGAGTGATCAGGGGGTTAAACCTTTATTAGGGGGGGTTAGGGGGCTACACTGGACCTAAGACTAAACTTTGGTGACACTTTTACAGTCACAAATGTCACTGATTGCAGTGATCACTAAATAAATGGTCACTGCAATCAGTGACACTGTGACTGGGGGCTGGGGGGGTGATCTGGGGGGGCGATTTATGTCCCTATGTGTCCTGGTGTCAGTGTAGTGTTGTGTGCACTGACCTGATGTCTTGTACGGCGCTCGGTATATGTGAGCGCCGCACCAGAGATGACATCACTTCCTCCTGCTCCCTCTGTCTGACACAGACAGAGGGGGCATTTCCATTCGCCGGGAGCGATCGTGAGGGGGTGGCCAGAAACGAATGGCTGCCCCCTCATCCCGGAACGCTCCCGGACACTTAGCCACCGCTCACTGTATAGGAGGGGGGTCCGATTGGACCCCCCAACTTTACAAAGGCAATCACGTACACTCTACGTGATTGTGCCTGTCGGTGCCATTCTGCCGACGTATATATACAGTGAGCGGTCGTTAAGTGGTTAAGGCTCTGTGTCCCGTGATGTACGATAAAGAAAATAGGATTTTTATTACAGCTTACCTGTAAAATCCTTTTCTTGGAGTACATCATGGGACACAGAGGTCCCTCCCCTCTTTTGGGATTTAGACATCTTGCTTTGCTACAAAAACTGATGTGCTCCTGGAAGGAGGAGGGGTTATATAGGGAGTAAACTTCCTTAATTAGGGTTTACCAGTGTCAACACCTGAAGGTAGGCCTATTACCCATTAAGAAAATTACTTAAGGCTCTGTGTCCCATGATGTACTCCAAGAAAAGGATTTTACAGGTAAGCTGTAATAAAAATCCTATTATCTGTGCAGGTTTCTCCTGTGAGAAAATGCTGCTGATGAGCCATCCTCTTCTCACATGCTGTCAGTGTGAGGAGAGGAAAGCCAATAACCGGCATTTCCTTGTTTTACATGTGATCAGCTGTGATTGGACACTGCTAATCACATGGGTCATCTCCTCTTTACCGAGATCGGGGATGCACCGTGTCCCAGGGACACAGCACACCACAGATCTCCGCGCTGTGTGCCGGCGCACAAGCGCAGCGAGAGTGGAACAATGTCATATGACGTCGTCCCAGAACGAGAGAGCCACCCCGCCGCCGTTATTTGTCTATATTGCGGGCAGAAGGGAGGGTGGTTAAAGACCGGACTTTCTGCACAGTCAGGTTGGAACCGAAAAAGACACATCCCAAATTATTGCCACAGAATTGGAATAGCACAGTTGTCCAAAATAGTTTTTTATGCTGTAACAATAACAGTACATTTCATTGGAAACACCAGAGCTTAATAATTTTGAGGGTGTCCACATATTTTTGGAAATATGTATGTTAGCACCCACTCTTTTGGAGTATTCTTGATCTGAAAAATTGCCTACTTTGACCGATCCATTTTAAGACCTTGCTCACTTGGGTGTACTACAGTGTAGCGACTCTCCATGTAGGCAGTCCCATCCATGTAAATTAGGATGCAGTTGCTGCTACCCAGTTTGACCTCCATGCCAGTGCATGGCTCCAAACGCAGGCAGTATGTGTTGGGAGTCACATTGGGAGCAGCGGTTGTCAGTGCAGCCACTGCGCCTCAATTGACATGAATGGGACTGCCTACACAGGGATGCAAACAACACCTGTGGATCGCTGTGCAGGTAAACACGGCCTTCACATGGCTATATGCTGTAGTACGCCTGTGTAAACGAGGCTTAAGTCTCATTTAAAAATTATATGTTGTCTTTGATGGCTCTCTAATCTCCACAGATTCTCCTTCTTCGAGGTCACAAACCTTATTCTGGCCCGATGGCCTTTGATGGACTGCACCTCTCCTCTTCAGGACGGGAGGATGACGACTCTCTTCCTTCCTCTGATGAAGAGCTTCTTACTCGCCCTCTTGGAGCTTTGCAAGATGCGCTTTATTCTCATTCACCCCACAAGTCCTGTTTCCTAAGGCCCATGAGAAGTTCTGTCAGCTCTGACAGTGAAGAAGGTGTAGAAACCAATGGAGCCACTTCTGATACACCCCCTGAGCCCGCCGAAGAGGAATAACATAGGGAAAAGAGGAGGCTGAAGCTCACAAGGGGGAATCCATGTTGGAATCTCCTTTTGATGCTATGGAAAGACAGATGCCTTGAAAACAGCAGGAGCTTGGTTGTTCTATGCTGAATAAGCAACCTAAGGGTACGTAATGGGTGCTTTAACTGCTCCATATCTCCCCAAAAAGGGGACCAGAGGAGTAGACACTCCTAATAAGCAAGTATGCCAACCTGTGCTCGACTGTTGCAAGGGAGCTTGGAAAACAGACCCGAAGGGTCGTATTGACATTCTTGAAATCCTGTATAGTGTTTTACTTTCACATCTAACACTAACCTGAAAAGCGAATCAGCACTGTTTATAAGCTTTACATCCACAGAACACTAACCAGCACGTCTACTGGAGGTAAGCAGTGGCAAACTGGAATCTAACACACATTACCACTTGCAATATTTCAGGTCTGTTATTTCAGTATTAGGTGGATCCTATTCCAGCTGCCTATCTGTCTAGTTCTTGGGATGCAGAGTATAGAATCGGGATCAATGCAGACCAATGTGACTGCCGGGTCAGTACACAAGACAGTATTGGTGTCGGTATAATGAAGAAAACTATTGGCATGCGAGACCAATGCCTGGTATTAGACCAGCTGCTTTGTGTAAGAAACCTTACAGACCCCAAACACACTTCCTCCAATGTTTTTCTAATCTTGGAAGTGCCTCATCATAGACATGTAAAATTAGCCTGCCATTATAATAGACTTTGACATAAGTCACTAAAAAAGCCACACCTTGACTGTTATTAAAGTGGAACTCCAGCCAAAACTTATTTTTTTTTTTTTCTGCTTTGTAATATTATGGTTGTTCTAACCCTTCTATACTCTAAGATGTATTAGAAAAAAAAAAGTTTTGGGATTGATTTCCACTTTGACCTGACCAAAGATAGTAATTGTAGGGCTCTCTATAAATTCTACTTCGGGATGCAGAAGGGTGTGCTGGAACTGATTTAGACACAAAATTTGCATATAATGCACATCTGGGTATTGGACAGGGGAGGATTGTGGACATTTTGGTCTGGGTGACAAAAGTTGTCATTTCATGGTAGAGACAGATGTATTTTCCAAGGTCAGCTCCCTTTGCAGCTCAACACATTCGGTCACATGACATCTGCGACTACTGCTAGGTGCTATGATCGTAGGTCTAAAAATGTAGCTTTTGTAATGCCCATTGTGTGTCACTGACTGCATATCCTACTTTGATCAATGCCTGAATGGTAAGGTATGTCCACTTAGGGCCATCAGCCCAACATACCTTGCTAGACCTGGCTTAAGGGAAAAATGCCCTCCTGACCCCCAGCCTGGTCCTGCCCTAGTATTGGCACTCCAGGGGCATTCAGAAGGATTCTAGAATGCAGGAATGTGTCATTGTTTCTACTGAACACCTCAGTAGGACACGGCCCAGGAAGTCTAACCGAGACATCCTTCACCTGGAGTCCCAGAGAAATATAGGCAGCTGTAATCCACCTAGTTTAAATAAATCAGTTTTGGGTAGACTTTGCCTTTTAACTGACATTTTCACTACAGATTAGGAGGTAAACAATGTAGCCAAATGAACTCTTTAAAAATGTAAGGAGGGAATGTAAATGTAATCACTGAGCCCCGTTTAAAACACACTTTTTTCAGGTCAGTGATGGAAGGTATTAAAGAGCCTTGGTGTGACAGCCAGTGATCTAGTATTTTTAAAGTGCTTGTCAATGGCAGCCTCCCTGTTTTCCACATAGTTTTATTTAAAGCAACCTCTAAAGTATGCATTGCAATAATGTAACACATTACATTAAGTAAATTTGTACACTTTCCTAAAGCAGAGGGCCACACATGTACATTGCAGTGCACGACCGTTCTGGTGCATTTCCCACAACTGTAACTGTGCATTAGAGTGCTATTCAAAAATATTGTTATCGGAAGGTTGCCCAGTGCATACATTGCAGTAGCAGAGGTTTTGCCACACCAAACCATACCATAACCAGAACGCACCAATCTGAATAAGCCCTAAAAGAAACTTTTCCTGAGTGGATCATTAAGGCTTCCATTTGCCAACTTCACCTTCGGAAATTCTTACCTGGCTGTCCTATTGACACAGCAAGCTTACATATTAAGTATTGGGTGAATCAGAATAAATGGCAGGGCATCACACACCAGTGGGTATGAACAGGCCCGAACCTGTCAAGTATGGGGATCAGGAGCTGATTGTAAAATCATTAAGGCCAGAGAGAGCCAATATGTCTGACTCTGTATTTCTCTCAGTACAGATCTGTACTTGGCACTTCCAGATGGAAGTCCAGAAAGCAGCTGGGAGTCTGTACGATGCTTTGTTAGTGCTTGCTGTACCTAATTCTCAGTCTGGCGTTTACAAGCTAATGCCTATGTGCCCTGGGCTTTATTTCCTGTCTGTCTCTCAAGAATTGACTGCCAAGCCTTTAACTTTCTTCCATATTTAGACTACACTAGACATCCCTGTAGATGGTGGCAGAGAAACCATTAAAGTTAACCAGTCACAAACCTAAGAAATTGACCGTCAACAATGCAAAGTGGGAAGTTACTGGCGGCAATAGCCATGTCAGGACCAGTAGTCCTAGAGATATAGGCACCTAAAATTATTGTGGCACTTGTTCCCAAGCATTTTCTTTAAGTCCTTGTACCATAGAGCATTTCTGACTCCATCTTCTTCATAGAAAATTTTGTGTTTTCACATGTACTGTATGTGATGTGTTATAGGGTTACGTGCATTAACTGCATTGATGTGCTTTTGGGGCGACTAAAAATGAGAGTTTTTCCAAAACACATGCACAGTGCATGTGTCTAATGCACAATACAACAGGTACACTTAGGTGCGAAGCCAGCCTAAAAGTATACATTGGCCCCAACCGCATCCACCATCCAAACTTACCCATTAGCCCTCTAAGTAATGAGTGGCCTTACAGACCATTATGGAGGCTTGAAATGGTGAAAAAGATTTGCGTATATTTGGCTGCATATATCTCTGGAACTATTGATTCTTGCAAGCAGTTTTCACTGAAGGTAACCTATGCCTGTGCCTTTTTAGCTCTTGGGTCTGTGTTACTCAGAACAAACCTGTCAAAAGCCTAACAGTATGGAGCATAGTATATGTGTGATGTGATCCTTAGCCACCAGTTGAATCTTCCTCACCTCCACCATCAGCGTTCTACACATGGAATTAATGTACCTCTATTTAGCTCGCTCTGGGTGTGCCAAACCTACCGACATGCCTCTATCCAATAAACCAGCCCACTACATCAACCACTTACCTGAAGTGTTACTCAAACTCCGACACTAAAGATCAAATTGCTTTTATGTGTACATATTTTGTATATGATTATTTTGTTTATTGTAAATGCCTCAGTGTCCGCAAACTAAACCAGTAAGATGTATTTGTTTTTATTGTTTTTTAATGATTATTTCTTTAAAGGTCCAAGATGCCACTATAGATTTACAGATGTGACAGGTCCTGTTGTTACAAATGTCTGTGCTACTGTTTAAATCTTAGAAAAGTCCTCTTTACCGTCTTTTTAGGAGGTAGCGGCCTTTTTTTCGTTTTGCTTGTTCTTGCTGTCAAGCACATTTCAAGGTGTTTGAAGAAGATCTCCACCCCTAAATGACTATTTAAAGTGAAGCGTGATGAGGTAAAGAGAACTCTGAACCATTTTATTGGGGGCCATCTCTCATGATGTAGGGGTCCTGCAGTGCGGCTCCAATCAGCTTCCAGGTTTGTTTGTTTTTGTCAAAGCTTAATTGAACAACTTGAACTTAGAAGCTCACTGGCTACCATGCACAGCTGCACCAGATTTTTCTCTCTCCAGTTTTAGTAAATCAACCCCATAATAGTCAGTGAATGTAATATAACAGAAAGCAGTCCAAGAGAGTAGACGTTTACGGGCATGATGCAAGAGATTGTCAAAGCCTCCAAACTTGCTGTAGAAAGTTTTTGAAGGCTTGGGGCATGCTTTAGAAGAAATTCATAGACTGCAGACACATTTCATATAACCACTTCTGTGAGAGAATGAAAGATCACTGCTATCGGTGCCCCTTTAGAAATCGATGCTTTAGCATTTGTGCTCCCTACAACCACTATAATTGCTTGTTCCACACTTGATGTTTCTCTCAGCAAGATCCATTATATAAGATCTAAAAAAAGAAAACAAAAAAAGAGAAGGGGGATAGACAACCCTGGAAAAGTAAGATAATTTGAAAAAAATAAACCAAGCCAGTCTGAAGAATTTCTTTCTCCATCATTAGAGGCACAGAATTAGAAGGAAATCAACGACAACTGGGTTATACTTCTGGACACTAGCAAACAAAAAATGCTTTTAGCCAGTCAACTATAACCCCTCCTACTCCCATTGTGTTTTGCGTTTATTCTACTTTTTTTCCTTTTTTTTTTTTTTTTAACTAGTGTTCTAGGAGGATTGATGTTTTTTGTTCTTTTGGAGAAAACATTTAACCATAGTTACTAGTTTTTTTCTGAACTGAAGATTGCAGGGCCTGCCTGTAATGTCATTAACGAATGTTGGCAACAAGGTGAAAGTAAAAAAATCTTCTTTATTGAAAACAAGTAAATCGTTCCATAGCACGACCCACACTAACGTGTCTCAGTCCAGAAAAATACCTCATTTATAGCCTGCCTGGGAGGGGTAGACTTTAGGTGGGTGCAGCATCGATCCAATGCTGTATCTGTCCCCCACTGCCTTTGCAGGAAGAACTGAGCATTCAAACACAGCTGATCACTCAGTTCTCCCTTCTTCTCTGAGCATAGATCTGTGACTCTCAGATACAGCTCTCTGCTTTGCCCCTCCAGTCCTCACTTGAGCACTGGGCTGGTGAGGGAGTGGCTGGCTCAGTCTCCCTGCAGCGCAGCTGAGAGGCTGAGCCAGCTGTGGGTGCATCCCAACTGTAAAGCCTGGACTAGCGGAGTGATGTCACAGATGAGAAAATGGGTCACTGGAGTGCAGAACAAACTGTGCCTGAAAGCTTTGACCATTCTTCTTCTGTAAGCTAGAGACCCAGATCAAATGCAAGCCCTGGGCTCCCAAATCTTCCAAACCCTGAAGACATGTCCCCTTTGCAATAAAGGGATGCATCCACCATCAAATGTGGATGGGCCTACTATTGGCTTTTGCAGAAACCTGGACAATAAGCATCTCAGATGCAATTATAAAAGACTTGAGGTTAAGGAGCAGGCTATAGGTTCAGTTTCTCTGAGTTCTATTCTCTGCTTCTGCCCTGGTTCATGTTATCCGACATACCTGTGTTTCCGCACAGGCTAGCAGACCTCCATGCTGCTGTTAAAGATCTGTTGAGTCAGGGAGCCATTATCAGTATTTTAAAAAGTACAAAGGTTTTAGTGTTTTTACTCAAACTTGTTCACTGTTTTCTTCATCTTGGATCAAAAAGCCCAAAAATGTCTTCATTTACTTCCAAAAATGCATTGAATCCAGCAGGTGTGCCATAGCTGCTCTCCACCAGGGAGATTTTCAAGTATGTGTGGACATGCATATTTGCATATCTCCATATTTCAAGGCCACCAATGCTTTCTGTGTTTTTAGCTGCACATGAAACACTATCACGTTCTTGCTCCTTCAATTGGTCTGTCTTCTGCACCTCGAGTGTTCACCAAAGTACTGGCCCCAGTACTTAAAGTGTATGTAAACCCTCCTATCGTTTTTCAGCCAAGGAAGCTGCCATCTTTGCCTCTGTTTGATCTACAACTGCCATGATGCTGCACATGTGATCAGTTATGACACCAGCCATTGGATGGTTTGACAGTTTGGTTGAGAGCACAACCAATGGGAGTGTTACATTTCCGCCACGTGTCGGAAAGGAAACTGTTTTATGGATGGGTTTACTTTCGCTTTAACTTACTACTGTCCTAGGGTATTCCATTTGTAGGATACTTGGATGATCCCCTGTTGAGGGAACAGTCATCTCAGGCTTTTTACGACAATGTGATGCAGACTTCCAGACTCTTCCTATTGTTTGAATCTGGGTTTTGTTGTAGATACTGCTGAGTCCAGAGTTTTTGTTTTGTTTTTCCTGTAAAATAAACTCCAGACTCTGTGCTCACAGATGCAGACTATGCAGTCCAGGAGCCACTCAAGACCAAGTTATCTCTAGTCTTGTGGCTCAGGAATCTAGAACTGAGAAACATCCAAGCATTAGCTACAGTACAATCTACTGAATAAACATCTCCTGGCCTTCAGATGAAACCACAAACTGACAACATTTGTCTTGGATGCAAAAATCTATTGGTGGTAACAGTGGAAGTTCTGGTGGCTCCATGGGATCCGTACAACCTGATCTATGATTTCCTCCTCTGAAACTCCTTCCTCATCTACTCCACAGAACTGAGAGGAAGAGCATTCCAGTGAATACCATACCACCAAGGTGGCCCAGATGAATGTGGTACTCGAGACTTGTTTCTAATTCTTTGGTTAATGCTTCTGCACAGTCTCCCATATAGATCCGCCTACACAACCCCCTGCGACTCTGCCTTTAGAAACGATCCGGGATATTCCTCTTTTCTATCTTGCACACAAGGTTGTCTCTCTTTTTGCCATCACCTCTGCAAGGTTTGTTTGTTTCTAAACTAGCTGTCTTGTCGGGCACCTTTTCTTATCTTAAAGGAGGAGGTCGTCTTGAGGCCCAGAACCAGCTTTTTTCCTAAGGTAGTTTCTGCTTATCACAACCAGGACCTTAGGTGTGCACAGCCTATTGTATTAGGGTGCGCACCTTAAAGCTCAAACACTTGTGTGTGTATGTGTGTATATATACTAACGGTGAGTAGGGCAGAGATTAGTGTCAGCAGGGCAGTGAATGCTGTCAGTTTTTATTTTTATAATTTTTGTTTTTTACAATTTGAATTTTTTTAATACTAGCTCATTATGTATTACTTACCTCCGATCTAAGCCCCCGCTGCGGTCCTCGACCCCCCGCCTCCGGCCGCAGACATCTCTCCCGGAGCTTACTTCCGGGTATCGCGGCTCCAGTGCTGTGATTGGCCGGAGCCGCAATAATGTCACTCCCGAGCATGCGCGCGGGACCTGCCGTAATGGCATGTCTAACTGAAGCAACGGCACGACGTGCCATTGCTCCATTGCGTCAGTGTGCATGTGTCGATGACTTCAGCACATGCAGACACAGGGGGATATCTCCCTAAACCGTACAGGTTTAGGAGATATCCAGAGTAGCTACAGGTAAGCCTTAATTTAGGCTTACCTGTACAATAAAGTGTGTTGTAAGGGTTTACAACCACTTTAAGGAGCCCTATTAGGGGGCTTTGGTGACATATCAGGGATTTAAACAGGGAATCTGCGCCACACAGGGTGATTAGGGTGTGCCCAGGCACACCTTTCACACCCTGTGCACACGCTTATGACCAGGATATTGTGCTTCCATCTCTCTGGCTGACATGTTCATCCTATGTTCACTCATTGCCTGGATGTAATTGGAGCAATGCGCGTTCATCTTACAGCCACTGCTTCCATGAAAAAAAACTTTTTGTCATTCCTGACGGTTCCCGCTCTCGAAGGCTCAGACAGAATAAAGCCCATAGGCTCAAATACAAGGAGACAACTTTTCCTGTCAAGGCATAATAATAAGTTTGAAAGTGATTCTTGAGAATTTGGTATCAGGGCATTTTTCTCAAATTTGTAAGGCCTCCACCTTGTCTTCTGTTCATATGTTTTCCTAGATGGATGTTTAGGCTTTAGCTAATGCCAGCTTGGGGCATAAGGTCATTTAGGCAGCATTGTGAGCTGTAGGATGCCTAGATTTTTACATTGTGATGTGGGCTTATTGATGTTTTGTTGCTGTTGCCCATTTCCCACCTGGACTGCTTTGGGATGTCCCCTTTGTCTCTGATCCTCTGACCCTTAATGAACAGAAAGAAAACAGAATTTTTGTGATTACTGTAAAATTCAAGTATCACATGTCCCACCCCTCTGTGTTTGTGATCCACTCCATCTATTGCTTTTCTACAAAACTGCAGCATGATGGGAATTTGGAGCAGTTATACCTGACTAGCTAACAGGGTTTTTGGATGGCCAGTGTCAAGTTCCTCCTGAAGATGGTATTATAACCCAGTTGTCTCTGATTTACTTCTGAGCCTGTGTTCCTAATGAACTCCAAGAAACAAATTGTACGTTGCATACCAAAATCATTTTTTTCCCCTTTCACTGGTATAAATAACCACAAAGGTAAGAAAAATGCAGATTGTTGGGGGTGGGGGGCGCGGGCGCCCATGCCCGATACAATACATTTTAAAGGGATGTAAATCCTAAAGCCTAATTGATTTTCGAGAACTAGATATGCTGGCAGAGAGATATTTTATCAACAACCTCCATTTTCTTAGGCTTTCCTCCACTTTCCAGTGCAGTGTATGACTATGCCTGTGCAATTTGATTCCGGAGTGTGATCACATTGCTTTTTGCACTCTAACTGACCTGGTCAGACCCAACCATTCCCTTTCTCTGCAGTTTGTAGGTGTGTACATGAGGATGCATGTGCTGAGGGTGTAGCACTTCCTCGTCTCTGTGAGCACCGGACAGAAGTGCAGGCAGTATATTTCTAGTAAGATAAAAACACATTTTAAGGCATATACAAAAACCAGTAAGAAATCGTAACGTGGGGTCCAGGGCTATGAAGAAATAAAAAGGGATGAGACTTCAATTGTTTAAATGACTGCATAACAACCCCAATTCTGTATCAGAAAAATGCTTTGTTGGAGCATGATGGAGGTTTTAATCAATCTCCACTCCTCCCACATCCATAACCAGAAAAAGCATTGGCAAGGAGTGTTTGTGTCAAAGGCTTGTTGAATTTAATATAACACTTAGTAGCTATTTCTGCTTGGACTGTAGTTTCTTAAAGTAGAGCTCCACCCAAAAGAGGAAGCTCCTTCTTATTTGCACTCTCCTCCCCACTGCCACATTTGGCAATTTTTGGAGGGAAGAGGGTTCCTGGTTTTGACAGGTACCCACTCCCACTTCCAGGTCAGATAACCCCGGCGATCTAAGCCAGAAGTTTGGCCCCCCTCCTTCCCCGTAGTGTTCTGGGACACATAACAGGTCCCAGAAGACTATGGGACCATGCACATGCGCTGTAGGAAGTAAAAAAACAGCCTGTGAAGCCGCAAGGCTTCACTTCCTGTTTCCCTTAATAGAGATGCCAGAGCCTGCACCTGATGTTAATTGAAGAATCGATTCAGTAAGACCGCCACGGGAGACTGACGCGAACGAGAAGGAGGTGATCGCCGCAAGCACAACGCCCCCCCAGCCGATGTTAGACGCACTTTACCTTAGGAGGCAAGGGGAAGGAAGAACCGGACCATTGTTTCTCCTCCCGGCTGAACAGGAAGTGGATTCTAGGACTCCTTAGCCAATCGGTTCTCAGGAGCCACTTCCTGATTGGCCGGGAGGAGAAAAAAAACCCATTGGAATCCATGTGTTCGGCGCCCTGCATGTAGATTAGGGACTGAGCACATGAATTAGGGGGGCGGCGCCCCTAATGGACGGGCCGCCACTGCTAAACACAGACTTCTGTTCATCTTTATTACCTAAAGCCTTTGTTTTGGTCCACCTATCCTTCCTTGGCTGCACAGTGGCACCTGTAGATGGCAGGAATTCCAATAAGCAATGTAATTCTTTGGTCCTACCCATACACACAGCTTTTCAGTGCTTCAGCTCTAACATTATATGAATAATGTCATAGAACATAGCTGTGTAAATCCAGAGGCGATAAAATGACTCATGTTTTCTCTTTACCTCATTATTGTTTAACCAAGTGCTTTAGGTGGAGTTTGCTGAAAGTTATATAGAAAATTGGATTGGAATGAGCTTTGGCTCAACAACTGCTGTGGAGATAAAAATCCCAGGATGCCTTATCAGCCCTTGGCTGAAATGTGTTTATTCCACAGTAGTTGAAGGCCCACAGGCCATGGAAATTTACACCTCTGTCAAACCTATCATCATAATGGCTATAGAGAAACAGGAGCTCGGTGTGAGCTTGCACAACCAGCTTTGCCGGCAATACTGTGAGTACTGTTGGTGCTCCATACAAAGAAATTAAAGGTGCCACTTTAGGCTCTAGTAGGTTCTTATATGCTGACAACCGCTGGGAGTGCAGGCAGGCAAAGAGCTCTCAGCTCCATAGAATTTAGGAAGGAAAAGAAGTCCCAGGAGCCACACAACACACAAAACCTTCATGTAAAGTGTGGAAGCAGCCTCAGCCTAGACTCTGTCTAGGCCACACCCCTGACATGTTTCACCCACCCACGGGGCTTGGTCATGGGAAACCTGTTTGATCCTGCCCACGGGGCTTAGTCATGGGTTTGCCATGACTAAGCCCTGTGGTTGGGGGTGAAACATGTCAGGGGTAGGGCCTGGACAGTCTCTAGGATGAGGCAGAGTCACTCTTCACATGAGGGTTTTGTGGGATGTGCGGTTCTCCTGGGACTTCTTTTCCCCCTCAATTTCTGTTGGTGCTGCTTGATGATGGGTCATGAGAAGAATATATAGTGCCTGTACATACACTAAAAAGGCATATGAGCACATCAGATGTGGGTGACACAGCTTCCAATGGCCTTGCTGTAGACCAGGGTGTTTCCTAACCTGTGTTCAGATGTGCCAATTCCCATTCAATCCAGAATAAAGGTCCTACGGAACTTTATCCGCTGGTGCACAGAACTGAGCAAATATGTGACTTGAGGGGCACCCATCTACCCAAGCCTTATGGTACTGGTACATTTTAGCATTTGAATGGAACATCTGGAATTGTCATTGGTGTAGCCTTTGGCTTACTCCTTAGAAGGTCAGAATATTAAAATATACAGGAAGTATTCTATATACAGTATATATATATAAAACATATATATTTTGTTTACGTTAAAGTGCAATAACTGCCCGCACAAGGTCACTACAGATTACTATAGTAAAGTATTTCTCTGAATATGTAACTGGTGTATTGGGAAGGCCTAGAGCTGTGTAATGTCAGCAGACCTTCCCCTAATATTCTGAATGGTGCACTGTTCTGTGCTGGGAGCTCCTGGCACAGCTGTTGTGGATATGTGTATAGTATGTAAATAGTAGTAGATGTTTTTTTGTCTAGCTGTACTGAGTGGCAGATGTACAAGGAGCACCCACTGAGGGTACAGGGTGGCAATGGTTCTTGCAGCAAAGTGCCTGCAGAGGAGGCTGGCAAAATATTAGTGCTAGCTTCATTAAAAGAAACCTAAGGGAATCTGTCTAGAATCAAGGCACCCTGGTGTGAAGCCTTTGATAAAAGCTGCCAGTCTTTGACATCCGATTTATGGGAGCGACATCACAGGCCTATATTAGTATACTACAAGTGTAATACAGAAAGTGCCACGCTAGAAATAGCAATAAAAAATGTATTTGATTAAATATTCATATAGGTGAAATGAACCGAGTGACTGGAATAAAAGTCCAAAAAAAAAGTGCGGTAGTGACACAAACCATCCCAAATTGTGCAAACACGACTGGATGGAAGTCTTGATCCACGCTATTAATTAGTGCTGCAGACACAATGATGCCTCACGTGCTCCGCCACACCTGGTGTACAATAAAACTCTTACCAGAGCAAATGGACTTTTTAAGATATAAAAAGTCAAATGCGCTTGGGTATCCATCTGGTCCCCTGCTCAGAATCGTATGCCTCCACTGGGTTCTGCAACAGCCTCATGTTTGTCACATCAATCCACAACCGGTATAGGATCATGTTAAGGGAAAAAGCTAAGGAAGCCCCATAGTGTAAAACCGCATATAGTCATGGCCAAACATATTGGCACCCCTGCATTTCTGTCAGATAATGCACCACTTTGCCCAGAAAATGGTTGCAAATACAAATGTTTAGGGATTCTCATGATTATTTTGTTTGTATTGGTATGATACAAAAAGCCATATCTGACACAGTCCATATACATGACTGTATATAAAAAAAAAAAAAACTTCCTGGTTGTAGAGTGCGTGGTGACGTCACCATGCACTCTACAACCAGGAAGTTGTTGGTTTGATGCCCAAGATCAGCTTTTTACTGAGCACTTCTCTTTCTTTTATATTGTGACTAATTGGAGGCTTTTTACAATAAAGTTTTTATATATGCACTATGTGGCTCTTTTGGCTTTTTCCTTTACCATGATCCTATACTGGCTGTTTATTGATGTGACAATCATGAGACTGTAGCAGAACCCAGTGGAGGCATATGATACTTAGCAGGGGACCAGACGGATACACAAGCTTATTTGATCCTTTATAGGCCCGTTCACACGATACAAAAATCGGAAGTCAAATTTTCATCCGACTAACGAGTTGCTGACTTTTCGGATCGTTAGTATGGTGCTTTCAACAGCCGATTCCAGTTTACCATCAGACAAAAGCTGAATGTGCAGACGATAAAATTTTTGTTGTATGTGAACTCCACGTCCGATTTTTCATTTAATTAATTAATACAGTTTTCATACGAAAAAAAATCATAAAAGCAGGACTACGCATGCTCAGAAACAAACGAATACATATAAAACTATTCAACACATTATGTCACTACTGAAGTTTGAGCAACCTCTTCACTTTCGACATGAGCCTAGCATCCAACAAAAAAACGGACGAACGGTCATCTGAAAATCTGATCGTGTGTACGAGGCTTTAATCTTAGAGTCTATTTGCTCTGGTAGAGTTTTATTGTACACCGGGTGATGGAGCGTGCGAGGTGTCGTGTCTGCAGCACTAATTAATAGCGTGGATCAAGACTTCCGTCCAGTTGTTTTGGAACTGTATTTGTGTCACATTTACACTTTATTTTTTTTTACTTTTATTCCAGTCACTTGGTTCGTTGCTCCTATATGAATATTCACTTTTATATTTAATTTGTTCATGTTTTATTTCTACTTCTACTTTTTACTTTAATGCTTATGTATTGCACTATTGTATTGTGCCAGAAGCTTTTTTTAAGCTTATGTAGCACAATTACATTTTTATGTTTAGTATATTGACAAGGAGTCAGGTAGTGGTAGCTTTCATTTGATGCTTCTCACACAGGTAGTTTGCTTTATAAAAAGTAGAATAGCTATTTAGTGCTGTATATATTTCCTAATTGGGAGATGATAGTCTGCAGAGACTTTGGTCTTAGTGTTGTAATGTTTTGTAGGCATTATCAGCTGCCTTCAATGTCAAGAATCATGCTAGAAATTGATAGGAATGCATCAGTGCAGTCCTATCCTGCAGCCACATGTGGAACAGTATTTCAATGACCATATAGTGTACCTACACCATGAGGGAATCCGGTGGTAGAGCAATGTTTAGCAGACACTAAGGACACAGTAGAGTGATGATCTGCAGATAGCCATGCTCTCAAATTGTCTAAAAACAAATGTGTTCCATCGGATTATCTGATCGTGTGTGCACAAATCCGTTGGACTAAAATCCAAAGTACAAACACGCATGCTCCGAACCAATGCTAAACATCAGACAAGAATAGCAGAAGTTGCCCAAATGGTGGCGGTAAAGAGCTGAAAAACCACGTAGTTTGGTGTATGTGGGCTGAAAATGTTCTGCCGTCTGTATGCAGAACAAGTTCACAGACAATGCCCTTTGGACAAAAATCCACGGATTTGTCTGGTGGAAGTCCGATTGTGTGTACGAGGCTTGAGGGTCATAGCTAGAATGATGCTCTGCAGCCACAGTATGGGCTCAATCACATGAGTGGTTGAGCCCATAAACTAGAGCACCCAACCACTCAGGGCTGTACACCGGCCACAGCAAAAATGAAACGTTGCTTTCAGCAGGTGGTACTGCCTGAATGGGGCTGCACCATGATTGCTTGTAATGAATGCAATTATTTGGCATTTTGAGGGTTAAAGCAGGATGTAAAAAGGAGACCTATTTCCTCCCTACTGCCTGTCAAACACCCTCCAAATAGTGATTCACCACAAATTGCTTTTCAGTGGGGCAACAGTATAGCTGCACACATGAATGAGCCCTAAGGGTTGTTGCACTGAAATGATACTCTGCAGTCACATGAAGGGTAGTGGCTCTAGAGTGATGCTCTGCAGCCACAGGCAGAGTTATAAGAGGGGAGTGAGTCTTTCTTTGCAGGCAAAACTAGCTGGCAGTTAATTGAGGCTTTGCAGCCACCAGGCTGGGCTTTTTATTTTTATAAATACTTTGCACTTCTTTTCCTATTTGTATGATAAATGATCTTCTCCAAGGTGTCCTTGTAGCTAATGAACATTGTACAAATATTGTGTTTCTACCTGTTGTGTTATAATGGTGCCATACTGCGCTCCCTCTGCACTTCACATGTGACTGGAGGAATTGTATCATGCCCCTCGCTGGGGATATTGTAGTGGCTCTGGTGCCACATTCTCACTTTACCCAATAAAATCATTCACTCTTCTTAATAAACTTTGTGTCAGTTTGTACGGGGCAGAACCGTCCATGCGGAAATCTATCAGATCAGGATCTGAGGGTCACAAGATGATCTACAAGAAATAATAAAACTGAGGCCTTGTGAATTACTAATGACAAGCTTATTACTAAAATTTATTTTATACAGTACAGCTTTTATTTGATAGGCACGAGTACGTAATGACCCCCAGCAACCAATCAGCTTTCCTTCACTTTCCAACAGCTGAAATCTAAGCAGCCCATTGGCTGCCCTGGAACACCACAAGGAAGGGGGGGGGGTACTGGAAGCAATTAAAGATGAAGCCTTCCATTGCATACGGTACAATCTTCCATCCAAGATTGTAAGGTTTCTTTCCATGTGATGAGAATTCAGAATATCAAAATCCAAACTCCCTCTCTTCAAATGCACTGAAAACCACAAATGTATCAGCCACACTTCATTCTCAGTGCCGTATTTATTAGTTCTCAACAAAATGACTGCATACAGCAATGTCTCCAACTGGGGACCTACCTTCCTTGATGTGTTTCACCACTCCTGGCTTGCTTATAAGGATAGGGGAAATAATATTTTAGGTATCATTAAATTGTTACCACACGGAAATATTTCTATAATCTCTCAATTTTATTAGACCTTTTTAAATATATGGCATATTAAAATATTACAACCTCCCTGTAGCTGTAACATTGACAGCAAAGCATATAATGCATATACAGTGGATATAAAAAGTCTACACAGCCCTGTTTGTCAGGTTTCTGTGATGTAAAAAAATTAGACATAGCCCTGGTTCACACTGGTGCGTTTTGACATGCAATTTGGCATGTCAAATCGCATGTCAAAACGGCGATATTTGCCGCAAATTGCCAGCAATGGCACCGTCCTAATCGGTGCGGCGCTGAACCGATTTCAAAAAGTAGTTTCTGTACTACTTTTTGAGATTTCGGCCGTGATTTACATTGACATCTGTGTCAGATGTCTTTGTAATCGCGGCTGAAATCGGGACTGCCAGCGGGAGTGAAATCGCGCAAGTTCAGCTAAACTCACACGGCTTCACTCCCGCAGCCCAGTGTGAACCTGGGCAAAGATAAATAATTTAAGAACTTTTTCCACCTTTAATGTGACCTGTAAACTGTATGTGACAGGAGTCACTTTGGGCAGGGGGGCTTGCGGAACCCAGCTTACCTTAGAGAGCTCTGGAAACTCCTTGTCTAGCTCCTCCGGCCCCTCCTATTTGTAAGTCACCCTGTGTCTATTAGGAGTACAGGGTGGCCGAGTACCCCAGCTGGGTCTGTACTAACCAGACTCGCTTGCAACCACACCAGACGCTGCATTTAGTTTTACACCTGTTATCCAGGGTTCTATATGTGTGGTTTGTGTTGAAAGAATGAAGGGGCTCTTTCACTTGGGACAGCAATATTTCTGAACAATATCCCTCAAGAAATATATAAAGATAAATTAATTCCACCTTTCCAACTGCTGGAATATTGTCTCATAGACTGTTGTATTCTTTTTACTACATCGTTTGAGGTGTGGCTGTAGCCCATTGTTCTGTTGTTTCTGTCTGCCTTGGGAGCAACCCATTATGGGATGTATATGCTTATGTGAATTGGCTTACATGTTAATGAAACCCCTGTCAGCTATTAGATGCTAGCGGGAGAGGGGGGTTTTCTCCAGCAGCCACTCCGAAAGACAGTCTCCTGTTGGAAAGTTGAATACACCTGTGTGTCATGTTACCAGAGGAGGTAAACTTTACCCCACCCTGTGTCATTATGCAAAAGAGGGGGGGGATTGTCCCCTAAGTGTATACAGTGCCTTGAAAAAGTATTCATACCCCGTGAAATGTTCCACATTTTGTCATGTTACAACCAAAAACATAAATGTATTTTATTGGGATTTTTTATGATAGACCAACACAAAGTGGCACATAATTGTGAACTGGAAGGAAAATTATATGGTTTTCAATTTGTTTTTTTGCAAATAAATATCTGAAAAGTGTGGCGTGAATTTGTATTCAGCCCCCCCTAAGTCAATACTTTGTAAAACCTCCTTTCGCTGCAATTACAGCTGCAAGCCTTTTTGGGGATGTCTTCACCAGCTTTGCACATCTACAGAGTGAAATTTTTGCCCATTCTTCTTTGCAAAATAGCTCAAGCTCTGTCAGATTGGATGCAGAACATCTGTGAATTTTCATGGGTGACAACAGGGGTACTTTATCCAATCATAGGAAGTATAGACCCAATGGCATCACTACATGGGTGGTGACAACTGGTACTGTATCCAATCACAGGAAGTATGGTCCCAATGGTATCACTACATGGGTGACAACAGGTAAGTCTTACCACAGATGGATTTAGGTCTGGACTTTGACTGGGCCATTCTAACACATGAATATGCTTTGATCTAAACCATTCCATTGTAGCTCTGGCTGTATGTTTAGGGTCATTGTCCTGCTGCGGGTTGAACCTCCGCCCAAGTCTTTTGCAGACTCTAACAGGTTTTCTTCTAAGATTACCCTGTATTTGGCTCCATCCAACTTCCCTTCAACTCTGACCAGCATCCCTGTCCGTGCTGAAGAAAAGAATCCCCAGAACATGATGCTGCCACCATCATGTTATACGGTGGGGATGGTGTGTTCAGGGTGATGTGCAGTGTTCGTTTTCTGCCACACATAGCAATTTGCTTTTAGGCCAAAAAGTAACATTTTGATCTCATCTGACCAGAGCACCTTCTTTCACATGTTTGCTGTGTCCCCCACATGGCTTCTCGCAAACTGAAAACGGGACTTCTTATGGCTATCTTTCAACAATGACTTTCTTCTTGCCTCTCTTCCATGAAGGCCAGATTTGTGGAGTGCACAACTAATAGTTGTCCTGTTGACAGATTCTCCTACCTGAGCTGTGGATCTCTGCAGCTCCTTCAGAGTTATCATGGGCCTCTTGGCTGCTTCTCTGATTAATGTTCTCTTTGCCCTGCCTGTCAGTTTAGGTGGACAGTCATGTCTTGGTAGTTTTGCAGTTGTGCCATACCATTTCCATTTTTGAATGATGGATTGAACAGTGCTCCCTGAGATGTTCAAAGCTTGAGATTTTTTAAAAACCTAACTCTAGTTTATCCCTGACCTGTCTGGTGTGTTCCTTGGCCTTTATGATGCTGTTTGTTCACTAAGGTTCTCTAAAAAACCTCTGAGGGCTTCACAGAACCGCTGTATTTATACTGAGATTAAATTACACACAGGTGGACTCTATTTACTAATTAGGTGACTTCTGAAGGCACTTGGTTCCACTTGATTTTAGTTAGGGGTATTAGCGTAAAGGGGGCTGAATACAAATGCACGCCACACTTTTCAGATATTTCTTTGTAAAATATTTGGAAAACCATTTATAATTTTCCTTCCACTTCACAGTTATGTGCCACTTTGTGTTGGTCTATCGCATAAAATCCCAATAAAATACATTTACGTTTTTGGTTGTAACATGACAAAATGTAGAGGGGTATTAATACTTTTTCAAGGCACTATATCTTTGTGCCTGTGTTTGAATAAACAGTCTTATGCATCTTCACCCTGCACTGATGTCTCAACAAATGTCCCGGACAAAGGAAGCTTTTACGGCGGACATACTCTTCTTGAGTACGGGGGTTCGTTAAAAATTGGTGGCAGTGGTGGGATTGTGCTTCCTGGCTGTGAACACGTCCAAACACCACCAGGATCCAAGATCGGGATAGCACTTTTGTCACCCCAACTGAGATATTGACCTGGCATCAGAGTTGCAAGGGCTGCTGCGGGGCACCCTTTCAGCAATCACCAGGACTGTGTGTGTGGATCAATACCTAGAGATCAGGCAGCAGATTCGGGTGCAGGCATGGCTTGGAGCCCTCCAGGTTGCTGGTACACACCAAGACAAGTGCTTTCCAAACCCAGGGCAAGGGTCAGTGACCGACAGGAGTTGTGGATGCCATTCCTGAGAGAGAAGCCCCAGGAGCAATGGGTACCTGAGTTGGACAGGCTGGTCCAGCAAGGAATACAATGGAAAAGGTAACTGTTAGCGCAAACACAAAGTGCATGAGTAAATGGGGATATAGCAATGAGTCTGTTTAAAATAATAATGGTAACAGGCAGTTCAAGGGTTAAAAGGCAGATATTATGGCTGGTGGTGGCGGCTGCTGTCCTCAGAGAGCTGACTCTGTGGTAGACAATAGGGTAGAGAAAAAGGAAGCACCACCTAAGTGCAGTATTAAAAGATTATTTTAATGACACAAATATCAAATCACACTTACAGGAAAGGAAGCAAAGGAAGGCTCATCTGTAAAGATCCTGTAGTCCTCGTCCCGGGTCCATGGGCTGCACAGATGTAGAAGATGCAGAGTAGGAAACAGGAAATACAAAGTCTCATCTGTGTGTCAGTGGTCCGTAGGGAAGCTTCAGATCCGGATTTGTTTTTCTATGCAGAGATGGTAAGCTGCAGTCGTTGTTGCGGCTCAGCCTGGAGCAGCAGATCCTGTGGCCATCAGGATAAAGCTGGGGCTGAGGTCACAGGTCACGGGATCACTTCCGGGGGAGGACTCCACAGAGTGAGAAGGGTTGGATAAGCAGTCTACGCGCTCGGAGCCACTGCTCCTTCTAGAGGCCAATAGAAGGAGCAGTGGCTCCAAGCGCGTAGCCTGCTTATCCAACCCTTCTCACTCTGTGGAGTCCTCCCCCGGAAGTGATCCCGTGACCTCAGCCCCAGCTTCTTCCTGATGGCCACAGGATCTGCTCCAGGCTGAGCAGCAACAACGACTGCAGCTTACCATCTCTGCATAGAAATACGGATCCGGATCTGAAGCTTCCCTATGGACCACTGACACACAGATGAGACTTTGTACTTCCCGTTTCCTACTCTGCATCTTCTACATCTGTGCAGCCCATGGACCCGGGACGAGGACTACAGGATCTTTAAAGATGAGCCTTCCTTTCCTGTAAGTGTGATTTGATATTTGTGTCATTAAAATAATCTTTTATTACTGCACTTAGGTGGCGCTTCCTTTTTCTCTACCCTTTTTTGGTCCAGCAAGGAGATAGAGCTGGACAATCCATATCGGGCTCTGCAATGGCACACAGAGCAGGAATATTTAGGGGAGACAACAGAATGCTCTCTGGAGGGATATGACATTGGCGGCCCTGGATTGCTGTGGGAGAGCCTTACAGATGGGTTTTGTGTTTGGCCATGAAGGGGAACCTACCCTTGAGGGTCTGTGAGAATACAGAAAGGCTATGCTCAGCCTTGCAGGGGTCTCGGAGCTAAAACCTGATCTTGAATACTTGCTAATGAAAGAACAGCATCTGGAAAGGGCATACATACAGGGAGCTGCTAGAACATGTTCAGTAGCATGCCCTAGAATTATCAGCAGAAACTCCGGAGATAACCACCCCCAAAGCTGAAGTGCTGACAACAGGGCAGAGCTCTGCTAACCTCTGCCCACACCGATAACATCTTCTGGGTTCCACAGTCAGAAGATGGTAAACCTCTATCCCCAGACACCAGTTCCAGAGACTGGGGATTTAATAGACTTTTCTGCTGAGGAACAACCTAGTGAGCCTCCAGCAGAAGATCTGGCATCAGGGCCAAACATCACTGAGCTCTGCCTAGCACCAGTAATATCTTCTTCATTCTACGGACAGGAGATGGTGAACTTTAATCCCCAGACACCAGTTCCAGAGACTGGGGATTTAATAGACTTTTCTGCTGAGGAGGAACAACCCAGTGAGCCTTCAGCAGAAGAGCTGGCTTCAGAGCATGGCGCTGTTGACCTCTACTAGGGATGAGCGTATGTTCGACTCGAACACCGGCTGTTCGATCGTTCGACGAAGATCGAACGATTTGGGCCGTTCGCGCCAAATTCGAGTGACGCGAACGGCCCACAATACACTGCGCCATCGCAGTGCAATCCCGGCGCTGTGATTGGCCAAGCATGCACTGTGACCCCGCATGCTTGGCCAATCACAGCGCCAGCTGCTAGGAGAGCCATAATTGGCCACAGGCAGGTTGCCTCTGGCCAATTATAGCTCAGGGGGTTTAGCACTCGCCCCACACTATAAAAGGCCGCCAGCGCGGCGGCCTTGTGTAGTGTGTTCCGGCGCAGGGAAAGAGGATAGGCAGGGACAGTGTCATTGTGCTATTCTTTGCTAAACCTTGTGTGTAGGGAGAGAGAAAGATAGGCAGGGAGAGTGTCAGTGATATTCTTTGCTAAACCTTGTGTGCAGGGAGAGAGAAGGATAGGCAGGGAGAGTGTCAGTGTCATATTCTTTGCTAAACCTTGTGTGCAGGGAGAGAGAAGGATAGGCAGGGGACAGTGTCGGTGTCATTGTTGCTAAACCTCCCACAGTATACACCTGAAGCTAGCCCTTATTGCTGTGTTTTCCTGGTGTGTTACACTAACAGGCATTTGCAGCACTTACAGCGGGCGTAGTGTGCTTCCTGCTAAATATACACCTGAAGCTAGCCCTTATTGCTGTGTTTTCCTGGTGTGTTACACTAACAGGCATTTGCAGCACTTACAGCGGGCGTTGTGTGCTTCCTGCAAAATATACACCTGAAGCTACCCCTTATTGCTGGTTTTCCCATCTCCCTGCAGGCCATTAGAATGTCTGGAAGGCAAACAAGGAGAGGCAGACAGTCAGGAGCCAATAAAAGAGGGCAAGCAGGCTCTGTGTCTAGAGACAACAGTGCTGGTCGTGGACGCGGTGCATCGTCATCAGCACGTGGCCATGGGACACGCTTGTCCTTCTTTTCGGCAGCTGGACGTGTTGAGCCGCATCATGCCGAAGACTTGGTAGAGTGGATGACCAAGCCCTCCTCATCCTCTCTCACCCAGGCTCAGGGTACTGGCAAAGCAGCTGCCAAAGCGTCCTCTTCCCTGGTATCAATGTCATCATCAGTCACTCCTTCCCTAGACCCACCATGTCCTCCTGAGGAGTCCCCCGAACTGTTTGAGCACAGTGTTGGGTACATGCTCCAGGAGGATGCCCAGCGTTTCGAAGGGTCTGATGATGATACCCAGCTAGAGGAAGGCAGTAGCGTGAGAGCAGAGAGGGGGGATGCTCAAGAAGGACACCAATCTGGCAGTCATGTTCCAGCAGCTGCAGCATACTGCCAGATTGGCTCCAGTGATGAGGAGGGAGGGGATGATGAGGTCACTGACTCCACGTGGGTGCCTAATAGGAGGAGGAGGAGGAGGAGGCACATCTCCAACGAGGCAGGATGCCCTCCGGGGGCCAGCGTAAGGGCAGCACACCGACTGAATCACACCGCAGAGCTCCGCCTGTGCAGGGCGCTGCCTCTGCCCGTTATTCAAAAAGTTCTTTGGTGTGGGCCTTTTTTGAGTCGAGTGCATCAGATCGCACAGCTGCTGTTTGCAACATATGTCTCAAGCGTATATCGCGTGGACAAAACATCAGCCGCTTGGGCACCACATGCTTGACCAGACATATGCTGACCTGCCATGCAGCTCGTTGGCAAGCCTACCTTAAAGACCCACACCAAAGAACAAAGCGGACCTCTCCTTGCACCGCATCAGCTGGGATCTCCAACCCCACTATACCTTCAGTCCTCTCTGAAACCTGCACTGAGAGGAATGAAGGTGTAGAATTAGGTGTGTCACAGCCAAGTACTTGCGGGCACTCTGCTAGCAGTACACCGACGTCCGATTCTAGCAGGCAAATTTCCCTGCCCCTGCTGCTGGACCGTCGAAAGAAGTTTACTCCCAGCCATCCACATGCCCAGCGGTTGAATGCTAGCTTGGCTAAATTGCTAGCGCTTCAACTGCTGCCTTTTCAGTTGGTAGACTCGGCCCCCTTCCGTGAGTTTGTGCAATGTGCGGTTCCTGAGTGGCAGGTTCCCAAACCCCACTTTTTCTCACGGAAGGCGATTCCGGCTCTCTACCGGCATGTGGAAGGCAATGTCCATGCCTCGCTGGACAGGGCGGTCAGCGGTAAGGTGCATATTACCGCTGACTCATGGTCCAGCAGGCATGAACAGGGACGTTACCTTTCTTTCACGGCCCATTGGGTCACTCTTTTGGCAGCTGGGAAGGATGCAGGACAAGGTGCAGTAGTGTTGGAGGTTGTTCCGTCGCCACGCCTCCAAAATGCTACTACTGGTTGTAAAACACCTCTCTCCTCCACCCCCTCCTCTTCTTCTTCCTCCATGACCTCTTCCTGTGCTTTGTCCTCGGAACCAGCAGTGCTCCATAGGTGTTCAAGGGGCTACGCAAGTACGCAGGCAAAAAGATGCCATGCCGTGCTTGCGCTGGTGTGTTTGGGGGACAGGAGCCACACTGGGGCAGAGGTTCTGTCTGCTCTGCGGGGGCAGGCCGAGAGGTGGTTGAGGCCACGCTAGCTTAAGCCAGGAATGGTGGTTTGCGACAATGGCACCAACCTCCTCTCCGCCCTCCGACAGGGACAACTGACCCATGTGCCCTGTGTGGCTCACGTCCTTAACCTGGTGGTGCAGCGGTTCTTGGGCAGGTACCCGGGCTTACAGGATGTCCTTAGGCAGGCCAGGAAAGTTTGTGTGCATTTCCGCAGATCTTATAATGCCAGTGCTCGCCTGGCTGAGCTGCAAAAGGAGTTGAACCTGCCCAAGAACCGCCTTATATGTGACATGCCCACCAGGTGGAACTCAACGTTGGCCATGCTGCAGCGGCTGCACACGCAGCAGAGGGCTATCAATGAGTACCTGTGCGACTACGGCACCAGGACAGGGTCAGGGGAGCTCAGGTTTTTTTCACCACGCCAGTGGGGCATGATCAGGGATGCATACACTGTCCTGGCACCATTTGAGGAGGCCACAAGGATGGTGAGCAGTGACAGTGCATGCATCAGTGAGACTGTACCTCTTGTCCACCTGTTGGAGCACACGCTGCGTGGAATAATGGACAGGGCACTTGAGGTAGAACAGAGGCAGGAAGAGTAGGACTTCCTTGCCTCTCAAGGCCCCCTTTACCCAGACAGTGTTCCTTCTGTCCCACCCATCGCACAGGAAGAGGACGAGGAGGAGGAGGAGGATTGTGTCAGCATGGAGGTGGAGCCTGGCACTCAGCAGCATCAACAGCAGCAGTCTTTTAGGGATGATTTACAGTCCCAAGAAACCCGTGGACTTGTACGTGGCTGGGAGGAGGTGGCTGCGGATCATGTCGTCCTTAGTGACCCAGAGGACTCCGGACCTAATGCCTCAGCTAACCTACGCTGCATGGCCTCCCTGATCCTGCAAAGTCTGCGGAAGGATCCTCGTATTCTTTGGATCAAGGAGAGGGACCATTACTGGCTGGCCACTCTCCTTGATCCACGGTACAAGGCTAAGGTTGCGGACCTTATCTTACCGTCGCAGAGGGAGCAGAGGATGAGACAACTCCGGGAGGCCTTGCAGAAAGGTCTGTGCAACGCGTTCCCAGAGACTGGGAGGTTACAAACTCCTGGTCCTGGACAACGGGTTGCTGAGGCTTCGGTCAGTCAAAGAAGAAGCGGTGGGGAAGGTGGCCGTCTGACCGATGCGTTCACACAATTCTTTAGTCCGCAGCCCCAAGGTATGATTGGTTCCAGCAACCATCGTCAGCGTCTGATATACATGGTGCAGGAATACCTAGGGGCAAGGTCAGATTTGGACACCTTTCCCACCGAAAATCCTCTGGCTTACTGGGTCTTAAGGATGGATCACTGGCCAGAGCTTGCACAGTATGCAATTGAGCTACTGGCCTGTCCTGCATCCAGCGTTCTTTCGGAACGCACATTCAGTGCTGCTGGAGGATTTGTCACGGATCACAGGGTGCGCCTGTCCACCGATTCGGATGATCGACTGACCTTCATAAAGATGAACCAGTCTTGGATCACCACCAGCTACCAAGCACCTGAAGCTGATATAACAGAATAATTTATTTTCAAATGTCACATCCCTTCAAGACTGATGCTGATGCTGACTGAGTGACTGTCCTGGTATGTTGACTGACTATCCTCCTCCTCCTCAATGATCCGATTCATGATGATATCTTGGAAAAACATTTTTGTTTCTGGGTGCCGCCACCAGTGGCTAAGGCCCAATTTTTCAGCCCCTGTTTAACAGGGGCATGTTATTACAATTTTTGATGCAATGCTTTGCAGCAGGGCTCATTCCTGCACTCCAACTAGAGTATCTGGGAGAGGTTGCAGTGTCGTGGCACCAGCACCAGTGCCTAAGGCCCAATTTTTCTGCCCCTGTTTAACAGGGGCGTGTAATTACAATTTTTGATGCGTTACTTTGCAACAGGGCTCATTACTGTGCTCCAAGTGCAGTATCTGTGAGGGGTTGCAGTGTTGTGGCACCAGTGGCTAAGGCCCAATTTTTCTGCCCCTGTTTAACAGGGGCGTGTAATTACAATTTTTGATGCAATACTTTGCAACAGGGCTCATTACTGTGCTCCAAGTACAGTATCTGTGAAGGGTTGCAGTGTTGTGGCTAAGGCCCAATTTTTCAGCCCCTGTTCTACAGGGGCATGTAATTAAAATTATTGATCTAATAATTCACAGCAGGGCCCATTCCTGCGCCCACCAAGAGTAACTGTGAGGGCTTACAATGTTGTGACAACACCACCACCACCAAAGGCCCAATTTTTCAGCCCCTGTTCAACAGGGGCATGCAATTACAATTATTGATCTAATAATTCACAGCAGGGCCCATTCATGCGCCCACCAAGAGTAAATGTGAGGGCTTACAGTGTTGTGACAACACCACCACCAAAGGCCCAATTTTTCAGCCCCTGTTCAACAGGGGCATGCAATTACAATTCTTGATCTAATAATTCACAGCAGGGCCCATTCATGCACCCACCAAGAGTAACTGTGAGGGCTTACAGTGTTGTGGCACCAGCACCACCATTAAAGGCCCAATTTTTCCTACCACTGTTCAACAATGGCATGTAATTACAATTCCTGATATAATAGTTGACAGCAGGGCGTTCCAGCGCCCACCAAGAGTAACTGTGAGTGCTTACAGTGTTGTGCCAACACCAACACCTAAGGGGTCAATTTCTGCAGAGTATATACGGCAGGCCCATACTTTCAAACATCCAACTTACAAACGACTCCTACTTGCAAACGGAAGGAGGCAACAGGAAGTGAGAGGAAATCTACCCCTAGGAAGGGAAATTCTCTCCTGTAAGAGTTAATATGGAAAAAAGGTGTCTCCTCTCTACTGATGCTTTATCACCAATCCTTGTTTCAATAAAAACCCCACTTTTCAAAAACGGTTGTCATTGGGACGGAAAGTGAGGTGAAATGTTCTGAACAGGGGCACAGACAGCAAAACAAATGTTACAGGGGTGATAACCCTTCCCTATGTTTTCCAAAAAGCTTAAAAATAGATTTTTTGGCTGGAGATACACTTAAACAATGTACGTGTTCAAAATTACAAACAGATTCTACTTATGAACAAACCTACAGACCCTGTCTTGTTTGCACCGCCTGTATACTGCTGTTCAGAGTATATAGGGCCTTTTTTATTTTGTGTGCGGGGTTCCCCTTAATATCCATACAAGACCCAAAGGGGCTGGTAATGGGCTGGGGTAGGGGGGGGGGGCTGATGGGGTAGCCGTGCCATTTTTTCTCAAAGATTTTCATCCATATTACCGGGACCAGACGTGACATTAAAGCCGCAAGTAGTTTTAAATAGCTTTTTTTCCTTTAGAAATGTCATTTTATGCAGGGACAGTTCTAAACACGGGAAACACGTGGCACTTCACAGGCATACTTTAGACACCCCCCAGGTACGATATTTAAAGGAATATTTCACCTTTTTTCTTTTTTCACTTTATGCATCATTAAAATGACTGCTCCCGAAAAACTGCCGTTTTTAAAACTTTTTTTTTGCATTGAAACATGTTCCCTGGGGCAGAACCCGGGTCCCCAAACCCTTTTTAGGACAATAACATGCATATTAGCCGTTATAATTAGCACTTTAGATTTCGAACGTTCGCGTCCATTGTATTTAATAGGGTTCTAAAGTTTGCGCAAACTTTCGGTCCGTTCGCAGGTTCTGGTGCGAACCGATCACGGGGGTGTTCGGCTCATCCCCAACTTCTACCCACAACAATCAACTCTGCAAGAGCTCCAGGGAGAGAATGCAATTGGCACCTCACAACTGCAACTTGAGCTGATATCGGTGAATGGGACTGCGGTCTCCACTGACAAAACCCCAGAAAAATGTCCGGCATTGGGACAAGAGGATGTCAGCCTTGCTCTGCAAACACTGGGGGATTTTCATCTAGTAAAAGTGGTTTGGACTTCAGTCTCCACCTGTATACCCCAGGAATGCTGGGCAGTCAGCCCAGATCCCCAACAGCGTGACAGAGTGAGCCCAGCCACCTTGTCTTCTCTCCAGGGGCTGAAAGGACTCCGGGGGGAAGGACCAGTCTGCACTTCTCCCCAGCAGCAGGTATGTTCTACGAGAGAGGCAGAGGTTGGCTGGGTGAGTAATGCTCTGTTTGGGACAATGTGTTTGGGATACTGTGTAGGTACACTGAAACTATGGACTAACTTTGAAGTCAACCCGTTTGGGGTCTCCTTCTTTGTTAGTCTTTTGCCGCAATGGGAGATGTGTGACAGGAGTCACTGTGGGCGGGGGACTTGTGGAACCCAGCTTACCTTAGAGAGCTCTGGAAACTCCTTGTCCAGATCCTCAGGCCCCTTCTATGTGTAAGTTACCCTGTGTCTATTAGGGGCACATGGTGACCGAGAACCCCAGTTGGGTCTGCACTAACCAGACTCGCTGTACAACCACACCGGACTCCGCATTTAGTTTTAACCCTGTTATCCAGGGTTCTATATGTGTGGTTTGTGTTGAAAGAATGGGACAGTAATATTTCTGAACAATATCCCTCAAGAAATATATGAAGATAAATTAATTTCACCTTTCCAACTGCTGGAATATTGTATGAGCTTGGTCTCATATACTGTTGTATACTTTTTACTAGATCGTTTGAGGTGTGGTTTATCCCATTGTACTATTGTTTCTGTCTGCCTTGGGAGATTATGGGATGTATATGCTTATGTGGATTGGCTTACATGTCATGAAACTCCTGGCAGCTATTAGATGCTAGAGGGCGAGGGGGGATTTCTCCAGCAGCCACTCCTAAAGACGGTCTCCTGTTCGAAAGTTGAATACACCTGTGTGTCATGTTACTGGAGGCAGTAAAGTTTACCCTGCCCTGTGTCATTATACAAAGGAGGGAGGGATTGTCCCCTGAGTGTAGATCTTGTGCTTCTTCACCCTGTCTTATGCTTCTTCACCCTACACTGATGTCTCGACAAGTGACTGGGTGGGCTAAGGGGTCTTGGATCGTGCTGGTACTGGACAAAGGAAGCTTTTACGGCGGACATATTCTTCTTGAGTTCGGGGGTCCCTGTCACTGTACAAATCAGTTGAACAACAAACTGAAATCTTTTTGGAGGGAAGTAAAAATAAAATAATATGGTTGCATAAGTGTGCACACTCTCTTATAACTGGGGATGTAGCTATGTTAAGAATTAAGCAATCACATTCAAATTCATGTTAAATAGGAGTCAGTACACACCTGCCATCATTTAAAGGGCCTCTGATTAACCCCAAATAAAGTTCAGCTGTTCTAGTAGGTCTTTCTTGACATTTTCTTAGTCGCATCCTACAGCAAAAGCCATGGTCCGCAGAGAGCTTCCAAAGCATCAGAGTGATCTCATTGTTAAACTGTATCAGTCAGGAGAAGGGTACAAAAGAATTTCCCAGGCATTAGATATACCATGGAACACAGTGAAGACATTCATCATCATCACCCCCTAAAAGATTTAATTTTGTTTTTTAATTGAGTTGTTCAGTTTATGGGTCACATTAAAGGTGGGGAAAGTTTTAAAATGATTTATCTTTGTCTCATTTTTTTATTTTTTTTTACCTTAACAGAAACCTGACATTTTAACAGGGGTGTGTAGACTTTTTATGTCCACTGTACTCATACAGATATCTTTAAACCATCCACCACCTGGATCACATGTGTCAAACACATGGCCCACGGGCTAAGTCTGGCCTGCCAGGCCATTTCATGTGGCCCTCGCACCTTCGGCACCCCCCTAGTCTCCGCCCCCACCTTGTCTCAGCAGCAGAGAGGGGGACAGAACTCCCTCTGCAGTTCCTAAGCCACTCTGTGCAGCTGTAGCACCCCCTTGTCTCCACCTCCCCTGGTCTCAGCATTCAGAAGATTCTGGCAACTGCCTCCAGTCCTCCTAGAGACCCTGCATTTTCTGCTTCCCAGCTTCTTCCCAGAAGCAGCACAAGGTGGGGTGCACTGTGATATAAAGGAGGATGGCGGACTCTTGACTTCTGATGGTGAGGGTGGTCTTGACAATTAAGGTAAGGGGGTGCCCTGGACATCTGCTTATAATTATGAGAACAATACAATTCTATGCCGTTTTGAGAAGGAAGGTCGCACACCTCTGGTATCCACAAGAAACTTTATTGGAGATTGCTCAGACTGTTGTGGATTTGGGTTACAATTTAATGACACCTAACAAAATCCCATTTCTACACAGAATTTGTTTTTTTTTTCAATCTTCCATCCAGGCCAAACTGTGGTGCGCCAGCCCACCCCTCTCCCTTGGTCATCTGAGAACCCCTTACTTGTAATACAGAAGAGTTGTTCCTAAACACAGCCCACTGCAGGCTTTGTGCTGTTCAATTTCTGAAAACCTGATGCATCAAAATAAAAGCATGTTTCTCACTACCAAAGTTAGACCTGCCTTGGAAGTTCGAATTTGGGGATACAGCAAATAAAGAGAGGAAAAATATTATATAGCCTAGACATGACAAAGCAAGCACATCTTCAGCAAGTGGGGGCTTTCTCTGGAATCTGGCTGAAGCAGATTAAAGTGTATGTAAACCGTCTCCTATACCTAGAGAAGTGAACAGCCTCGGATGATACACAGGGATGAAACAAATCTCCCTAAGTTTTACATATATATCTGCTGTCTCCAGCTTTATATGTTCTTTAGAAAGTGAATATCGTGTTTGAATTTTTACTTCCTCTTTCAGCAGGGGGAGTGGATTCATGGCATACACTGTGTGACAGCTGATTGGAGGAAAGGCACACATCCCTCCTCCACATAGGCAGAGGAAGAAAGAAACATGCAGAGCTGTGCTGTGACATGACAAGCTCTCTGCTAATCTATTTATAGCAACCTCCTCGACACAAATTTTCAGCTGCTTTTATCTCCTGTGTCGGAGAACTTGTCAGAAGTTATCATGCTAGTAACAGAGGAACGAACCAGCAGAAAGACACGGGACTTTGAACTTTGGAAAGAGATAAGAAAACACTACAGATATATGTGCATAGGTCAAATTTCATGAATCAGGTTTACATCCACTTTAAGGTAAATCGGTAGGCACTCTGAATTTAGCACAGTTGCAGTGTTTGCTGAATAGCATTAGAGGTTCATAAATTAGTTTTACATTCACACCTATGTGTTGCAGTAACATGCGTTAAAATATGTTTTAATGTGTTAATGCAGCGAACATCAGCATAATTGTCCTACTGCAGGGTGTTGCGGTGCCATTTATGGCTTTCCTTTAACCCAGGTATATAATTTGCAACAAACCAAAAAAACTGAATACAGATTTTATTTGTGACTATCATCTAATTAATAAGATTATGGATTATGGACTCAGTTGGTTACATTGTTTCCTCTTGTGTTTGTATGTCAGAAATCTTGAAGTCCTCAGGAGCTCTGCGTCCCTTGATAGGTGGGAACTGTAGAAAAAAAATGTCATTGTCATATAAACAGAGCCTGTGGGACACATGGCATACAGGAGACACCTCAACTTTTAAGAAGGTTATCATTAGAATTTTGTCCATCGTGTATAAAACTAAATTATTTGTGTGTTTGTCTGTAGTAATGCTTTATTTTGCTGTAGAAACAGTATGTTACAGACCGTTCTTCTTATGCCCTGTACACACGGCCGGACTTTTGACCATTCTTTATCTAAGTCTGTCGGAATTCTCAATAGAAAAAGTCAGATGGGGCATACACACGGTCGGAATATTCGATAAAAAGAGCCCGTCTGACTTTTTCCATTGGAAAATCCGGCCGTGTGTACAAGGCATTATGCCGCGTACACACGACCGAGTTTCTCGGCGGTGAAAACACTGCCGTGAAACCCGACGGGAAAAACGAGGACCGGCTTGGTCCCCTTTTCCCAGTCTACACACGGGCGCTTTTCAAGACATGTTTTCTCTTGGTCGAGAAAACCGGCCGTGTGTAGGCTCCCTAGCAGTGTTTTCCTATGGGAAAACTGGCGAGGAAAAAAATGCCGCGATTCGCGACGAGAAAAATTAGTGCATGTTCTAATTTTTCCCGTCGTGATTCTCTTCGGTTTTCTCGTCGGGAAAACTGCTGGAGAGCCTACACACAGCCGTTTTTCTTGTCCAAGTGAAAAAATTACAGTTTTCCCGAAGAGGAAAATGGTCGTGTGTACGCGGCATAAGACTACCCCAAGGACATATCATAGCATTCCTAAAGTAACTTTCTAATGGTGTCTAAGGGGACAGTGCTGAAGTGCAGACAGGTAACTCCAACTACCCATGATGGTCTTCAGGCTGGTCCCATTGCCCCGTGAAGCCCCTTATATCCTAGAACCAATTTGTTAATGGAGCCTTGACTTCTGCCCTTGTCAAGAATGTATCCCATTGCTGGCATAATTTTAACCCACCCTCTAAAAATAAATAGACACTAGATTTAAAAAAACAAACAAAAAAAAACCACCCCTTTTACTTGAATAAAGAAACGGTCACATGACACGCCAGTCCCAAGCCTTCTCTTCTTTTTATACCCAGTGTAATCCTTGGTCGGTTGTCTACATCACTTTGCTCTGGTGACCATTGTCACTGGGTCTGAAGGTGAGGGCAAATCCAAAAATTTAAATTGTCACCAGAAAAGGAATAGAGGGGGGATCTTCCAATGGGGTCTCTTGTTACAGTAACAACTGGAGATTTTTTTGGAGAGATCTACTCTTATTTCCTGTGGTGGCTACAGGACAAAAAGTGAAGAGAAATCTCTTGCATGGGACACTACCCCACCCTACCCCATTCTAACTAAGCGCTGACCATCTATGCCCTTTTTACTCACCTAAATCTGCAGTCTCTTCACTTCTATTTACAGGTAGCGGGGTCCTTCTTCAGATGTCCATGTCACACCTGGGTGATATGGACATTTTTTATATAAGCTGTGCAGTGGTGGGGTTCTCTCAAGATCCTGAAGAGGAATCCCAGTGGTGACATCAGCATAAGGGGTCAAATTCACAATAAGCAATTAGCAAGTTTAAGTAAACTGAATTTATTGAGGAAAAAAAAAGACCGTTCTTTTCTTAAAATAAGCAAATATTTGGCACCATACACATGCAAATTTGATGTTCCTGGAAACATAGTTGTATTATACTGTAATTGGGCATTATCCCCAAGCAGGGTTTTTTTTGGTGGAAAAGGCATTAGTATTCATACTAAGTCTGGTGAGCACTGACTCATATCTATAGTTAACATGTATCTCTAGGCAAACCTTTTTATTTTAGTTTTGGATAAAATGGGAAAACATTAGACCCTCTGTCAAGTTTATCTTGCTGTATTTGTCCCCACTGGGGATATTTACCCTCTAATATTTGTTCTGGTGACGACTGTCATCAAAACAGAAAGTGGGGAGAAATCCAACATTTTAGAGCGGTCTCCAGAACAAGAGGTGGGGGGAAATCTTCCAATGGGAACAACTGTCAAAGAGGTTAATTTCTCTCAATTTGAGAAATCTCTTCAACTTCCCATTGCATCTTTGGGACAAGTAGTAGGGAAAACTTCCTCAATGGTACAGAGAATGCAAAATATAAATAAATAAATAACCTGATGGGTTTTAACCATTCTCTACTCAATCCAAAACTGCAAAAAAAATTACAGGCATACATATACATACATGATAATGCAATGAGGACCATTATGACTCACCAGTCTTTTTGTGAATGCACCAAAGTCCGATTGTCAGCATCATCCCAAGAAAGAAGGAACAGAGAGTAACTCCAATCACTGCAACAACTCCGACTTCCTGCACTGAGTATTCTGTAAAGGCACACAAAACAGCAGAGTGTCCTTATACTTATGGCTCATCATGTCTTTGTTAAAGCTCAACTGAGCCCTTATTGTTTATTACTGTAGTGCAGTAGACTCCCCATTCAATAGTACTCCCCCCCTCCCTGAGCAGCCCTTTTTGTTTGGAGCAGTGTTAAGAGGAGAAATGTCGGAGCACTGGAGAGTCAAGCCTCGTACACACGGCCGAGTTTCTCGTCGAAAAAAACACGTCGTTTTTTTCGACGAGATCCTTGGACAAGAAACTTGTCCCGGCCGAGTGTACAGACGCTCGATTCAAAGAACCCGCAGTTCTTTGACTGGAGCGTACGCGGTGACGTCATCGACTACGATGAGCATGCGCTCGTCACATTCGATGCCGTCGCCGCCATCTTGGTATACCCTACCTATGCCTAGGAAGCTAACGCGCATGCGTCGAATTCATTTCGAATATGCGCGGGCTTCCCGGAGGACAGGTAAGTGTACACACACTCACTTTTCTCGTCGAGAAACAGGCTGACGAGAATCTCAACGAGAAAATAGAGAGCAGGTTCTCTATTTTCCCGTCGAGATTACTTGTCGGTTTTCTTGACGAGAAACCATACACACAAACGAATTTCTCGGCAAGACATCTCTGCCAGCAAGTTTCTTGCTGGTTCTTGCCGAGAAACTCGGTCATGTGTACGAGGCCTCAGACCGCTGCTTTATGTGAGAGAGCTGGTGTCTGAATCTCCTATGTACTGCCAGCACAGGGCAATGTAACCCTTGCTACAGCACTTCGTTAAAAATACAGCATGACTACATTACAGTATCAAAAAGAATGGGTTCATTCGGGGCTTTGGAAGAAAGGAAACGAGATGGAGGACAGGGCGAAGTAGTCTGTCTACTTTGGCCTCAAAATTGTAAATGCTAATCTGAGGAGTGGTGTGTACAGCAATCATTTACAAAGCTTTCAGTCAGTTTAAAAAATCTTTTTCAGAACCCCTATCAGGTTTTTATTGCTGTCTGTGCCCTCGTTGTGGAGACTCAACCTCTCCGTTTGTACTGGTGACCATTATCCCCAAGAGTTGAAGAAAATCCCAAATTTTGAGTTGTCACCAGAACAGGAATAGAAATTTGAGATTTACACTTATGGGCTCAGGCACCCATGTGCAAGGTCTGTGTTTAACACCCTCAAACTAGAACTAAAGTTACTTCTAAAGTCTTCAACAGAGATAATCAAAGCTTTCCAAAAGCTGTACAAATGCCTTGTAGAAGCATGCTGTACACACAGCTCTTATACAGGCTGAGGCCCATGTGAATAAGGCCTAAAGCCAGCCAAAGATGGAGCAATTTTCTATCCTGACCCCCCAACCCCCCCCCCCCCCCTTGTCGGGAGAAGATAATGGCTTTGCGGGAGGGAGAGAGGGAGAACACAGCCGCTATCAATAATCGCATTTAAAACCCAACAGTCCCCAAGTTGACTGATCAACTTGGGTACATTCAGCCTGTCCATACATGGTTCAGCAGGAACCGGCCGAGATTCGAACCCTCTATGGCCGGCTTTAGGATATGTACTGTACAGGCTGTAACTTTTGCTTTATTTATGTTATATTAAACTATAAGGCCATTGCCTTTCATGCCCTACATTTATGAAGGAATATCTGTACACTGTGTATTGATATCTTATGTTTCTACTTCAATTGTGTACCTCCTTCTATTTCTTCTTTTTTTTTTTTATTGTCTAAATTTTATTAAAAGATGATATGTACAGGCAAGCAGTTTATCCATAGCTTTGGAAGTCATTTTTGTATTTTTTCTAACCCAGTAATGGTTTTAGCCCCCATGCGCATTTGTTCAAAGAAAAAGAGCACTGATGTCTGCAAGCAGTGGTTTACCTAATTTTTATTTATTTATTTAACTTTTTTTTTGGGTTATCCACGATTTTTCTGCAATTTTTTCTAATAAGTCATGTTAAATTAATTTTGTTGATTATTTATGCTTTTGTCCCCTTTGAGCCCACCAGATGACATCTCCTGAGAGAACTACCGCAAGCACATTTCTATTGTATCTGTTCATGGCTACCTCACAGAAACATTAAAGGGAGAAGATGGTAGCTGTTTGAACATAACCCGTACTGTCACGTGGCTCACCTCTGCCGCTAGAAAGTGGAGATCTCTTGTAACCTAAAAAGAATCACAAAAAGTATTTTCACAATGGTTCTATTATGGGGGTGCCATATTAATTATGACCAATGGTAGGTTTGCTCACCAGGTAGGGACTGGAGAGGATTGCGGGAAGGAGTGGAGATGGTAACCAGCAATGGCTGGGTCACAGTTCGATGGAACATTGGCTTCAAGAAGGAAGGTGAAGCAGTGAAGGGGGTGCAGGGCACACCAGGAATACGACACTGAACAAAGGGGGATTAAAGGAAAGAAATACATTTGCTGCGGTACTTATACATGAGATAAAATTCCTCAGCTCCAACATCTAGCAGTCATATTATATTCATAACACATTAATAATGTTAGATAATAAAAAAAAAGGGCATAGTCATCCAGATTTTTATATTTCTGTTATGGCACCATCGCTAACTTAATCAGGATCACACACTGTATTACCAAAAGTATTGGGACACCTGCCTTTACACGCACATGAAATTTAATAGCATCCCAGCCTTAGTCCATAAGGTTTAATATTGAGTTAGCCCACCCTTTGTAGCTATAACAGCTTCAACTCTTCTGGGAAGGCTGTCCACAAGGTTTAGGAGTGTGTCTATGGGAATGTTTAACCATTCTTTTAGAAGTGCATTTGTGAGGTCAGGCACTGATGTGGACAAGAAGGCCTGGCTTGCGGTCTCTGCTCTAATTCATCCCAAATGTGTTCTTTTGGGTTGAGGTCAGGACTGGCTCATCTATGTCTTTATGAACCGTGCTTTGTGCACTGGTCCAAATCATTTGGTGGAGGAAGGATAATGTTGTGGGGTTTTTCAGATGTTGGGCTTGGCCCCTTAGTTCCAGTAAAGGGGTCTCTTAAGGTGTCAGCATATTAAGACATTTTGGACAATTTCATGCTCCCAACTTTGTGGGAACAGTTTGGGGGTGGCCAATTCCTGTTCCAACATGACTGTGCACAAGTGCACAAACAAGGTCCATTACAGACCCTCATTTAGGATAGGGGTCTGGTATAGATGAATAGAATCACCAGACGGTTTGTTTGCAAATAATTGGGAGCGAGCCTGCTCGAGTACCCCTATAGCAAGAGGCTTGCTATGAAGGCAATCTGCAGTGGGGGAGGAGCCAGGACTGCTGGTGGGGGACCCAAAAAAAGAGTATCGGGGTGCTCTGTGCAAAACCATTGCACAGAGCAGGTAAGTATACCATGTTTGTTATTTTTTCTTTTTAGAAACAAATCTTTTCTTTAGAATCACTTTAAAAGAAGGACTTGGTCAACTTTGAGGATGAGTTTTCTCCACAGTGCCTTCAGCTACCAAGGTCAGTGGAGGCTTGTTTAAAAAAAAAACAACCTCCACCCTTCTCTAATTCCACCCACCAGCCACTATGCTACTAGTGTGTCCCTTTTTCAGATTGACTGGCTGTCTTTGATTTCAACACTTTATGATTAGGCCATTAAAATAGCATGAGAGTCAGGCAGGGGTGATCAGCATATTTTTTTCAGCACAGGTCTTTTTACACAAATACACTTTATGTGACCAAGCTATTGCATATTACTGGAGTTCTCATAGCAATTATTTTGAGACAAAATTAAAAAAGAGCCACAATAATTGGCCTAGTACACTCTTGCATGGGCAATAGGTGAATACTGCAAACGCAAACATACAAGGCACTATACCTGTGGTAGTTTGGTGACACCAGTGCTAGTGCCGCACTGAGTTCCCTGCAGACACAGCTCTACTCTACAGTGCAGAAATTGAATGGAGCTGTTGTAAAAATGGTCAAGCTGGAAACTGAAGCTCTTTCTGGGTGGGGTCTTGATGCAAGGCTTGGGTGTGACCAGTGTGAATGTCACGCCAGCTGAGTATGGGCAGTCATTCACTAGAAGCGGGATATGGGATTGGTTGAATGGATTGGAGGAAGCAGAGAGAGAACACAGAGTCAAAGAGAGTCCAAGCGACGGCGGAGCAGCAGATAGAGACACCTAGAATAAATTGTTGAAATAACCAAAAAGACCTAGGTCAAAAAGGTGAACTGACTTAAAATAAGGTTTGGTTAATTTATTTATTGCTTTCTGTTTAGGAAAACAGTTTAGTATCTAAGCTAATAGGAAAGAAAAAAAAGGTCATACAGGTCACCTGACCTCAGCCTGAACTTGGCTTCCAATTTTCATGCTGCATATGCCTCCGTGTTCACACTGCTTGTCAGGGCCACGAACGAGCAACTGCACAACTGCAGAGTCCACAAGGCTATGTCCTGATACCTCCATGGACATACATGGTGACTAGGAGGGGTGAAAAAAGCATATTATTAAAAATGCTGTAATGAAGGCCAACAATTTTGTCTCTTATAGGCATCATAACTTTATAGTTCAGTCTCATTTATAATTTTTAACATGAATTTCACATTGCCGAGAATGAACACACGCAGTGACAGGACTTCCCTTAGGGCAAGCAGAGCAATTGTACCAGGGTCTCTTGTAACCCTTCACTTTCAGTTATCTGCACTACAAAATCCAATAAACCGATCTTGTATTAGTTTTTTTTTTTTTATTAGGCACATAAGATATTTTTAGTCTCTGAAAAGGAGGGAATATCGAAAAATATGAGTGGACCTAGAATTTACACTCTCTCAAGAACGCTACACTTCTTTAAATGGCAACAGGAACCTATGATCATCATGGAACTGATTCTGTTCATGTGCATTGTTCACCTTGTCCTACTAATGCTCAGCAGAAACTTCGCTATGGGCTCATGACAATGCCTGGAAACTTTAAGAAATTCGTCTGGGATTTCAGGGAAGGGAATAAAGCAGCGTGTGTAGTGCATCACAGCAAACTGTGGGCATAACTGCGGCAATCATGATCATGAGAGGTGTCAATCTAATAATCTTTTCATACACGCTAGTAAATTGAGGGCAGGGCCAATACCTTGCAGTTTTAAGGGGCTTGGTTTTATTTGTCTGCAAATGGTTAAATTATATTAATATGGTCCTCTAAATCAATGGATCTCAACCTCAGTCCTCAAGTAGCCCCAACAGGCCATGTTTTGGGAACTTCCCTAAGATAAAATAGCTTTTATCAATACCATGACATTGATATTGATTTAAAGCAGGTGTGCAAAGTAAAGGAAAACCTGAAAACATGGCCCGTTGAGGGCACTTGAGGACTGAGGTTGAGAACCACTGCTCTAAATATTCAGCACTAACATGTTAATACAGAAGCACACACTTGGCAAATCCTGAAAATATATGGGCAACAAAAGGCCAATCATTACAATACATGGGCAACAAATGAGCAATTGTACTATTATACAGATAAGAAATGGGCAATCATAATGTGTGGACAATGACAATACCATTGGCAATAACTGGACCACAGTCTTCCTTCCCTTAAACCCTTCCCTCCCTCACCACCACCTCACTCCCTTCACTCCAGACCTCTGGTTCAGTAGTAAACCATAGTTTATTTCCTTCTCGCCCCACATTTCCTCAGTGGCTGTAGGTAGTAGTGGAGAAGAAATCACAGCCCAAGCCTCCTCTTGAGTCTGTTCTTCTCTCCAGTACTGGTTTAATGTGCTGCCCACTGTATAACTGAAAATGTAACTCCAGTAAACTAATCAGTAAGCTGGGGGGAAAGCCAAGTGGCTCCAAAACCCAGTAATCTTTTTTATTTGTTGGATTATTTTGCTGAAATCCCGAGAGCTTCCACCTATGCACATGTTGTAATGGCAAATGCATGTGTCCACGTCTCTGTGCACCAGCCCTGCCAGTCAGTATGATAGAAATTACTATTATTTTCATAAAAGCTATCTACTATATCCCACTAGTGACAAGAATATTACTATAAATTCTATACCTTCTGATTGGCTATATTTGGCTGTCAATTTGTTGGTGAGAAGTATTCAGAACACTTGCCATGACCAGAAGATGTACCTAGTAATGGAAGAAATTACTACAGTTGACTCTGCTTAGAAGGAACCTGTCATGGTGGTTGTACTTGGCACAACTGAAGGAGTGTTAGCTTTACTTATGTGAGGTGGCAGAAATATGCTCTATCCTACCACTAGCCTCCAGAAGATGCTGCATATGGGGGACAAACTGGCTGTATATTGGGGGGAAACTGGCTATATAATGGGGGGAAACTGGCTGTATAATGGGGGAAACTGGCTGTATTATGGGGGACAAACTGGCTGTATTATGGAGGACAAACTGGCTGTATTATTGGGGGGACAAACTGGCTGTATTATTGGGGGGACAAACTGGCTGTATTATTGGGGGGACAAACTGGCTGTATTATTGGGGGGACAAGCTGGCTGTATTATTGGGGGACAAACTGGCTGTATTATTGGGGGACAAACTGGCTGTATATGGGGGACAAACTGGCTGTATTATTGGGGGGACAAACTGGCTGTATTATTGGGGGGACAAACTGGCTGTATTTTGGGGACAAACTGGCTGTATTGTGGGGACAAACTGGCTGTATATGGGGGGAAACTAGTGGCGTTTGGGCACAGTGGCTGCGTTTAATGGGCATAGTGGCGGCAATTGATGGGTTTTTTTTTGGTTTGTTTTTTTAGTTTGTTTGCGCCCCCCCAAAAAATTTGAGCACCAGCCCCCACTGGTCAACAGTGCTGAAAGGGAGCCTCAGCTGTGATGGGTAACATGTCCTGACAGGGTCCCTTAAATATGGAGGCTGATGGAAATTTGCTACCTATTATAGCTGCAACAGAAACTCATTCTGGTTTTATTGCCTTGAGTCCCTTACTTAAAACAAGCATTCATATAGACACTTCTGACTTTTCTCTGACTCTTATTATCCAGATACTTGATCTGGGCCAGTGGCTTAAAAAGCAGCGACATTGTTGGGTTAAAAAATCACAGCCAGACATCCAGCATCTTCAGAAGAAAGTCAGCAATGGTAGCGTCCATACATCTCTCAGCACTGATCCATCCAACGACAGTTATTCAGCTAAGACAAGTCTGTTCTGGTTTTTTTTTGTTTGTTTTTTTAAGGGATCCTATGATTTTGGTAGGTCATTGATGGGCAAATAATGTCATGATAGACGAAAAGACATTTGCCTGATTTACCAAGAACAGTGAGTATATGGTCATTTTACAAAGGTAATGCAAAAAGGACCCTTCTTACAGTACTACTTACTCCACCCAAAGTGGCACTTGTGATGTTGTGGACATTTTGACATGTAGTGGAGAATGACTCCGGAGAAACAGTCTGTGGGAATTTTTTTAAGTGGAATGATCTGAGCCATGGTGGAGGTCCTAAACAGAAAACAAAAAGTTTCTTCACTTGTTTTCACTCTAAATTTATTGAAATATTTTCATACAAAATTACACAACAATAGATAGTATATATATGATAAGACAATCAGAAAAACATACTGCAGTATAAAGACGTACATAGTATATGACATATAACGTATAGACACCCCACAAGAGCCCTTATCCATAAGTGGCATGAACTAATAAAAATGTTATTGGGTATAGTAGATCAGTGCAAGAACCTGTCTCCAATAAAAAAAATAGAATGATACAACGGACTACTCAGATTGTTGGGCCCCTAAAAGGAATAGCCATATCATATCCTCATAATACTAACAAGATTGTAGTCCATGGTTCTAATCCCCATCCTCAACTCCTGTAGGGGGGAAAAAATAAAAAATATATTGTTTGGGGAAAAGACAAAAACACAAAAAACAAAGAAAAAAAAAACAAGGAAGAACGTAGAAGTGGGGAAAGGGGGGGGGGGGGGGGATAAAAAAGTAAGTTTCTTCATTTGAGAGTCACGTAATTTTGTGTGAGAAAATGTTGTCACGTGTAAATCAATTCATAAGTGTAAAGGTGATTTCAGGCTTATAATGTGTTATTTACAAACCATACTAAATATAGGATACATTAGGGAAATTTTCAAAGCGTTAACACAGCAAATAGGGTCTTTAGTTTCTTTATTTTAGCCATGTGACTGGAACTTTCAACTCTTATTGGACTCACTTATTTTGATAATAATAATTCTTATCCTGGTGTGTTAATTTTGTGATTTGATCTTATATTGTTAAGTCAATGACACTGCAAAATGAGATATAATGTGTATTACCCACAATGGAACCATTCATATTGCTATTACCAGTCCTTAAGTGTGTGTGTGTGTGGTGGGGTATGGGGGTTGAGCAACACCAAGCCTCAAAAATGTACAAACAGTGCTAACTTTTTCCTTATTATGTATCTGTTCTTCTGAAAGAGGGGAGAGATCCCACCTTGTGCGTAACCTACTGTTCAATTTCCTTATTGAATGCCTACATAAAAATATTCACAAAAATTTGATTTATTTGGTTACCATACCCCTTGGTAGCTTTTGTTGATGACCTCTTAATTTTTTGATTCCTTCCCCTCAGATCACCCTTCCTATTCTGAAATAGTAAGTAATTTTTTATTTTTTTTTAATCTTTTTATTGAATTTTTATAAAACATACACACATTTTGCCCACACCTAGGCACAACAGCTGCCCACGCAGGGGCCATTGCCCTGTTTCGGCATCAGACCGTCACAGGGCGACAAATAACAAAGAACTTAACTTAGTCTATACTACAACCCCAAGCTTGGGGAGAGGGTTCATTCAATATACGTCATGCTTCAAAGTGGTATTGATAGAGGAAGGTAGCCTGGAAACATTATTTGGGTTAATAGATTGATATTTCAATGATACAATAGAAGTCTAGACAGTGGTCACTGTATCACTTGCCGTGCTTCTGTCATCCAACCAACAGTTCCATACCTTTTCAAATTTGTGCGGACAACCTCTAGACAAGTACGTGGCTCTATATAGAGGCAAACTGGCATTAATTAAGTTTTTCCAAAATTTAACAGAGGGGGGAGACGATTGTTTCCAATTCATTGTAATGGCTTTGCGCGCATAATACAACAACAGGGATATGAGTGTTTTTCTGGCTCTGAGTATTGGCAGTTGGTCAACCAGTCCTAGCACACAGTGTATGGGCTCGCATGGGACGCAAGTCCCGGTGGCCTTATTGATCACCCGCAGCACTTCACTCCAATACTGTACAATTGCTGGGCAAGCCCAGAAAATATGGAAGAAACCCCCTGGCCGGTAGGAGCAGCGCCAGCACTCCGGAGAATGCTCCGGTGACATCTGGTGCAGCCTGTGAGGCGTGTAGTGAGCCCTGTGGACAATTTTATATTGGACTAATTTGTCCCTTGCTGAGATCAGAGGGGAGAAGGGATAATCCCAAACCTCCCTCCAGTCGTCCGCATCCAGCCCCGGTATGTCCTCCACCCATTTCCTGCGGAGGGAAGACAGCTCGGGGATAGCAGCAACCAGCAGGGATCCATAAATCTGAGACGCGGGTTTCTCCAGGTCTTTCACCCGGATAGTAGATTCCAACTCTGAGTATGCCAGTTCGACTGGCCTACCCAAAAATTGGCACCTGAAGGCATGTGCAATTTGGAGATATCTAAAGTGGGCTCGGTCAGGTACGTTGAATTTAGCACATAAAGTGTGAAAGGGAGTGAGATCTCCGTTGGTGATGATATGTTTGAGGGTCAGTATTTTATACTTGGCCCAGGCCTGCGGATCGGGGATAGTGTGGAATTGTGATAGGTTGAGATTCAGCCACAGGGGGGTGTGAGGAGACCAAGAGTTCGGCTGGGGTGCCCTTAGTGCCTCACCCGCCTTCCATGCCCGCATAGTGGTACGCATGGAAGGGGTGAGATTGTGAGGCGTTTTTGGCCCCCTGAATAGCAGTCCCTCCAGTGCCTCCAGGGACCCCACTATGGCTGCCTCCAGTACCGTCACGGAGTTGGTCAGGTCCGGTCTCAGCCACCAGTGGGCGGTCACAAGCTGAGTGGCCAAATAATACTTGTAACAATCAGGGAGAGCCAAGCCACCACTATCCACAGGCCTGGTCAAGGTGGAATATTTGAATCTAGGTGGCCTGCCCCCCCAAATAAAGGAGAGGAAGAGTTGCCTGGGGGAATTAAAGAAGACTTTAGTCAGCCAGTGAGGGGAGTTCCGAAAAATATACGTGAGTTTAGGAAGGACTTTCATTTTAATCAGGTTAATACGCCCGATGAGAGAAAGGGGGAGGTTACTCCACGCCTTAAGTTTGGCTTTAATGGTCACCAGGACAGGGTCGAGATTTAGCCGCACAAAATCCTCAGTCTCCCTTGAGATAACAATTCCCAAGTAGGTGAACTGCTCAACCCACTGAAGCGGGAGAGAGGAGGGCGAGGAGGACCGGGCCCCCGCATCCACTGGGAACAATTGCGACTTGTTCCAGTTCACCTTCAGCCCCGTGAAGGCGGCGAAGGCATCCATGATACCAAGTGTGCCCCGCAGAGAGTCACCAGCGTCATTCAGGAACAGGAGCATATCGTCCGCGTATAAAGCCACTCTCTCCTCCAGCCAGCCCACCCGAAGACCACGGACCTCCGCCGAGCTCCTAAGGGCCTCAGCAATAGGCTCCACGGCCAGGGCGAACAGAGCCGGGGAGAGAGGGCATCCCTGTCTGGTGCCCCTCTGCAGGGAGAACGGAGGAGACAAGGAGCCATTCAGCTTAATGCGTGCCGTAGGACCAGTGTAAAGTGTGCGTATCCAGCCTATAAATTTTAACGGGAACCCCATTCGTCTAAGCACCTCCCACAGATAGACCCATTCCACTGTGTCGAATGCCTTCTCTATATCCAAGGTGGCAATGGTTCTAGTACCCTGGTTAGTTTGGGGGGCATGAATATTAGTGAATAATCTGCGTATATTAATGTCTGTAGATCGAAATAGTAAGTAATTTAATTGATATGGGGAGCTGTTACATTTTAAGATGAACTTCCATAAACCAGAAACCCTCAATGCCACCTCTCATTTTGTCTCTAGTTTTCTCTTCCACTGAGCCACCACCAACATTACTTACCTAGGAACAAAAATCACTCCCACAATCAATAAAATCTTTGAAGCCAATTTCGCGCCCCTTCTTCCTACCTTTTAACAAGACCTACATACAGTGAACGAAATAAGTATTTGATCCCCTGCAGATTTTGTAAGTTTTCCCACTTACAAAGAAATGAAGGGTCTATAATTTTTATCATAGGTGTATTTTAAATGATAGAGACAGAATATCAACCAAAAATCCTGAAAAAAACATATAAAACAAATGCTATAAATAAGGTTGCAGTTCAGTGAGTGAAATAAGTATTTGATCCCCAAGCAGAACATGACCTTAACGTGCTTCTTCTTGAGCCACTGGTTTGTTGCCTAGGCGGTATGTTTTGGGTCATTGTCATGCTGGAAGACCCATCCACGACCCATCTTCAGTGTTTTGGCTGAGGGAAGAAGGTTCTCATCCGAGATTTTACAATACGTGGCCTGTCCATTGGCCCCTCAATGCAGCAAATTTAGTCTGTACCTTTAGCAGAGAAACAACCCCAAAACATAATTTTCCTACCTCCGTGCTTGACTGTGTTCTTAGGGTCATAGTCAGCATTTTTCTTCCTTCAAACACGGCAAGTCCCCCTACTCAAGAAGGCACATGTACAGTCATGCCAATGAACATCTAAATGATTCACAGAAGGATTGGGAGAAAGTGCTGTAGCCAGATGAGACCAAAATTGTGGTCCTTGGCATTAACTCGACTCACCGTGTTTGGAGGAAGAAAAACGCTGACTATAAGCCTAAGAAAACCCTCCCTATAGTCAAGCACGAAAGTAATGCTTTGGGGCTGTTTCTCTGCTAAAGGTACAGGCCGACTTTGCCGCATTGAGGGACCAATGGATGGGACCATGTATTCTAAAATATTGGCTGAGAACCTTCCCTCAACCAGAACACTGAAAATGGGTCGTGGATGGGTCTTCCAGCATGACAATGACCCAAAATATACCGCCAAGACAACAAAAGAGTGGCTAAAAAAGAAGCACATTAAGGTCATGGAGTGGCCTAGCCAGTCTCCAGTCCTTAATCCTATAGAAAATTTATGGAGGGAGCTGAAACTTCAAGTTGCCATGCGACAGCCAAGAAACCCTAAGGATTAATGCCGCATACACACGGTCGGAATTTCTGACAGAAAAAGTCCGATGGGAGCTTTTGGTCGGATATTCCGACCGTGTGTATGCTCCATCTGACTTTTTCTGTCGGAAATTCCGACGGACTTGGATAGACCGTGTGTACGCAGCATTAGAGAGCATCTGTAAAAATCCCTCCTGAGATGTGTGCAAACCTGGTCACCAACTACAAGAAACGTCTTACGTTGGTGCTTGCCAACAAGGGTTTCTCCACCAAGTGCTAAGACATGTTTCGCTTGGGGATCAAACACTTATTTCACTCACTGGACTGCAACTTAATTTATAGCATTTGTTTTATGTGTTTTTTCTGGATTTTTGATTGATATTCTGTCTATATCATTTAAAATACACCTATGATAAAAATTATGGACTCTTTAAGTGGGCAAACTTACAAAATCTGCATGGGATCAAGTACTTATTTCCCCCATTGTATATTTGGTTTGGGAGAAATGCAATTTTTAAAATGGATAGAATTTGGCCTGTCCAGCAAGGGAATTTCCATCACTGTATGGCCAGCTTTTTAGACTTCCACCATGGCGTAAAGCTCAAAACCCCAGTAGACATTAAGTCAATTGTATACCTTCCAAAAGACAGCCGGTGACTTCAGCAACTCCTCCATTTTTTTTCCGCTACCCTAAAACAAGATGCAACTCACACCATAAGAGTAATTTGTGCTGTGAGTCTGGTCCTCCCTGTCACTCAGTCTCCTTAACTCCTTATATGACCACCTAAATCTTTTACGACCTCCTTCTTGCTCTAATGGAAGAAAAATCTTGGCACTTTGTTTTCATCTGGTCAGTGAGATGATATCCTATATTTCTCTCATTATTCTTCCATAGCCAATAGGTTTCAAGAAACAGGATTTAAGAACCTGACCAGGTGGTATCTCCAGCACACCCCTTCAAACCTACCCCTAATACTGACCTTCCTGCCCTATCCCTGCCCCTTTCCTCCTTTTTAAAACTTGCCAAATCTCCCTAGACTGACTTTCCACCTTCTCCCGTTAGAATATTCCTATCCTCGTACTCTGCTGAAAACAAAAAACTGGAATGATGACACATACTACACTGAGATTACTGCTTCCAATGGTATGCAATTTCTGTCTGTAGTCATTTGGTGTCAAGCTGCTGGGGCCAATTTACTATTTCTACTGGTTTAATTGCATTCTTACTGTGGCACAGTGCAAGTTCTTTAATAAAAAATTTTTAGCATACACCCTGTCCATGTACTGCTCTGTTGCATGCTGTAACCATATCTATGTCCTTGGCAAAAGTGTAAAATATAAAATTGAAAAAAATCTAATTAAAAAAGGAAATTAATTTAAACTATTAAAACTAATTAAAAGCTATTACAACTAATTAAAACTAATGAAAGGAAACCTAATTACAAATTCAAATAAATCCAACTTAAATAAAGAAGACTAATTAAAAATGATTCTAACTAATTAAAACAAGTTAAAGAAAACAAAATGAATAAAAAAACATATATATCTAACCTAATTAAAGAAAGCTACATAAAAACAATAAAACAAATTAAAATCTATTCCAACTAATTAAAACTAATTAAAGAAAAAATTAAATTAATTAAAAACTATTAAAACAAACTAATTAAATAATGTCACTGTAAAAATAAACAAATCAAAGAAAGCTTAATTCAAATAAAAAAAAAAAACATGGTACAATGCTTGTCATTTTACAGCTACCTCAAAGTGAGATTGTATTGCAGGGGATGAAAAAAATAAAACCAGAGAGCTAAGCATAAATTGTATGCTATCAAAAGCTAAAGCTTTTTTTTAAATAATTTTTACTATCTTTGGCATATGAAACCACGTAGGAGATGTGGAAAATAGTCTGTCGTCTGAGCCATAGTCATGTACTAGTTCTGTATTTGTACCTGTATTTGAATAAATAGATGCTATATAGTTTATTGTAACACACAGATTCATAAGTTCCATGCAAGCTGTACTGCTGTATGTATAATCACATATGTTCATAATATAACATTCCTATTCTCAAGGAATATCAAGAAAATTAAATTTCTATTATCTTTCCTAATCCCCCATTCCTAAATCCTTATCTGCCTCTTGTCACTGATCCAGCGCTGTCTCAGCTGCAGCACTCCCGTCGCTTCCTGGTCTCACCGGAGACATTCAAGCTGGGTTCACACATATGAGAATTGGATGTGGATTTCCCTGCATCCAATTCTTGACAGGCAAGCGTGACCGGCTCTCAATGTAGCCGGTTCACACATGTTCGGGGCAGCCGTGGTCTGGATTGAAAAAGGGTCCGGTGCGTCTTTGGGTCTGGTTCAGTTGCGAATTCAGGCAAAAATTTGGGCCTGAATCGCACCTGGACCGATGTACAGGAACGCATTGGAACCCACGGTCGCACATGTCTGAACCCGGCTTTAGGGCAGTGGAAGCCATAGGGTTCTGCTGCTGTCAAATTCCTGTGAGGAGGAAATGGGGGTGTGGCTTACAAGGGCTGTGTGTGTCTATGGATTCACACAACCTGGCCTGAAAGCATGAACACACAGATGCCTCCTTAGCACCTGGCAGAACATCATGCTTACTGTGCAATATGGTTGCGCAAAGCAGGTACAAATTACCTTTTTATTTTTATTAGACTTTAGTATCACTTTACCTTAGGGTTTACATTAACTTTAAGAACAGGAAAATTAGATAATATAAAAAAGGCTGAGAATTCAGCACTGTGTACCTTGCACCATTCGCAGACAAAGGGTGATGAGAATCAGTAGCTGCATTCCGTTTGCACTTGAACAGAACTCCTACAGAGGAATCTGTAAGATAACAGAAAAAGAGTCCGTTTAAGAATGGAGGAACAGCAGTTTAACGAAAAGGGAGCAGCTTCCCCCATCAGATATCACATTTAAAATGAAAATGATAAAATCAAAATCATTTATTTTAAACTAATCATTGATTTTGAAATCACGAGAATCAGTATGTTTGCTCTGGAGTTTACCTGTCATCAGCTGAAGAGTGGACTGGAGTCAATGAAATAGTCAGATAAAGTCATTTAGAAGCCATGAAATCAGAGAACAGCTTGACATACAATGTACACAGAGCCTACAGACAAGCAAGCAGACTACACTAAATGATTTTACCTGATGGAGCAGAGCTGTAGAACAAAGCGGCAGGTTGTCTCAATTCAATAACCAAACAGTTCAGATTTCACCTTAGATCCACTGTACAGAAATTGTGCACCTCCCATCGTCCAGACATCACCCCGCTACCCGTGTCCTGTCCTTCAACCTCTTCTCCCATTTCCATCAACACAAGAGCAAGCATCCTTGCCCTGACAGAGTAGATCAGACACAACAAAACGTATACAAGCTGACGCGGCATATGTAAGATGATCATATGGGTGGACGACAAGTAATCCAGCTCACCTTGATGATCAGTATGTGGCATGGCTAATGTATTAGCTGGAGTAGTATTTTCTAAGTCTAAGTCGGGCCCCATCAGGTGGGATGAGCAAATCAATTCAGGTGAGTATATTCCTGTAACAAAATGTGCACTTAAGGAAATGTGGAGTTGGACTGAAAATGCTGATCTGAAGTATGCAGATCAGATGCTCCGACTGTGTTGCATTCTTGTTCTGGGTCACTCAAAAGCCAGAGACAGCCAGGCAACTAGTCATTTCAATAATGACAACCCCCGATAGTTATCTCAGTACAGGTCCCCTTTAAAGACCAACTCCGGGATAAACCTAATTTTTGACCATCCCTTTCTCCCACCCAGGGCCGATCCGCCCTATAGGCTTGCTAGGCAAGCTGCATAGGGCCCCGAGTAATTACTAGGGGCCCCCGAATCTTCGCCACCCGCCGCCACTAGAGGTCCGCAGGCCGGGCGGAGACAATTTTCATTTTCTTGTAGACCAAGAGGAGGGTCAGGGTGGCTGCCAATAGGAATTGAGCTGCGGCACCGCCCACCTCCCGCCCCGCTAATGTCTGTCTGTGTGTGAGTGAAATGTGGGAAGGGGCGGGGGTGGGCGGCGGCGCCGCAGCTTAATTCCTATTGCCAGCCACCCGGCCGGCTCCTCCACTGTCCCCTCTGCGTAATGGCGGCGGAGAGAGTCTCTGCTGTTGGGGCATCACACCTGGTGTAAGGGGGGCCTCTGCTGGGAATGCCTGGTGTAAGGGGGGCCTCCGCTGGGAATGCCTGGTGTAAGGGGGGCCTACCCTGGTGTAAGGCCTCCGCTGGGAATGCCTGGTGTAAGGCAGGCCTCCACTGGGAATGCCTGGTGTAAGGGGGGCCTCCGCTGGGGAGGCCTGGTGTATAGGGGGGGCCTCCACTGGGAATGCCTGGTGTAAAGGGGGCCTCCACTGGGGAGGCCTGGTGTAAGGGGGGCCTCCGCTGGGGAGGCCTGGTGTAAGGGGGGCCTCCGCTGGGAATGCCTGGTGTAAGGGGGGCCTCCGCCTGGGAGGCCTGGTGTAAGGGGGGCCTCCGCTGGGAATGCCTGGTGTAAGGGGGGCCTCCGCTGGGGAGGCCTGGTGTAAGGGGGGCCTCCGCTGGGAATGCCTGGTGTAAGGGGGGCCTCCGCTGGGGAGGCCTGGTGTAAGGGGGGCCTCCGCTGGGAATGCCTGGTGTAAGGGGGGCCTCCGCTGGGGAGGCCTGGTGTAAGGGGGGCCTCCGCTGGGAATGCCTGGTGTAAGGGGGCCTCCGCTGGGAATGCCTGGTGTAAGGGGGCCTCCGCTGGGGAGGCCTGGTGTAAGGGGGGGACTCCGCTGGGAATGCCTGGTGTAAGGGGGGCCTCCGCTGGGGAGGCCTGGTGTAAGGGGGGCCTCCGCTGGGGAGGCCTGGTGTAAGGGGGGACTCCGCTGGGAATGCCTGGTGTAAGGGGGGCCTCCGCTGGGAATGCCTGGTGTAAGGGGCGCCTCCGCTGGGGAGGCCTGGTGTAAGGGGGGACTCCGCTGGGAATGCCTGGTGTAAGGGGGGCCTCCGCTGGGGAGGCCTGGTGTAAGGGGGGACTCCGCTGGGAATGCCTGGTGTAAGGGGGGCCTCCGCTGGGAATGCCTGGTGTAAGGGGGGCCTCCGCTGGGGAGGCCTGGTGTAAGGCGGGACTCCGCTGGGAATGTCTGGTGTAAGGGGGGCCTTCGCTGGGAATGCCTGGTGTAAGGGGGGCCTCCGCTGCGGAGGCCTGGTGTAAGGGGGGCCTCCGCTGGGAGGCCTGGTGTAAGGGGGGCCTCCGCTGGGGAGGCCTGGTGTAAGGGGGGCCTCCGCTGGGAATGCCTGGTGTAAGGGGGACTCCGCTGGGAATGCCTGGTGTAAGGAGGGACTCTGCTGGGAATGCCTGGTGTAAGGAGGGACTCTGCTGGGAATGCCTGGTGTAAGGAGGGACTCTACTGGGAATGCCTGGTGTAAGGAGGAACTCTACTGGGAATGCCTGGTGTAAGGGGGACTCCGCTGGGAATGCCTGGTGTAAGGAGGGACTCGGGGCTTCCACTGAATCTGCATTATGGTGAGTTGAATAATTTCATTCTATATTACAATGTAATAATAGAAATAATGTGCTTCAGTCATCCTGACACCATAACAACCATGGTGCCGGGATGATTGAAGCGCTAACACCAGGTGTTTGGAGTATCTTTATCTGCTGATTTGTTAAACTCTCTGGAATACACATATTTCTATTGTGGTGTAGGATCTGGGCCTGCTGTCCCTCCACCCCTCTTTCTTTCTATTTCTCCCTCTTTCTTTCTCTCTTTCTTCCTCCATCCCTCATTCATCTCCGACTCTACCCACACCCCTCCGAGCCACGCCCACGTAAGCCACGCCCACCATTCCACGTAAACCACACCCATTTTTTGCCACCGTAAAGGGCCCCTTAGCAGAATTTTGCTTAGGGCCCCAGGGAGGTCAGGATCGGCACTGCTCCCACCCCTTCCTAGTCCATGTTGATATGCAGTTTTTCCTCCTTACCTTGTAAAGCCAACATACTCAACACAATTCCCCTACAAGTCCCACGCTGCACCTTGTTTCGGGAGGGGGGGACCACTGATACCTCCCAAGATCACCGTTCCCCTTTAATGCCCGGACTGAGGGCGTTGTCCTCTTCTGGATCATGAGAGCACCCATGAGAGTAGTGTGAGAGGCACAGACATCACCTTTAAAAGTATCCTTATCATTGCATCATATCAACTCTTTCAAATTGTAGAACAGGGAGTGTCCTTGTGGGAAGAACCCAACACATTTCAAAAATTCTTCATCAGGGTCTGGATGTGGGGTCTGTCCATAGAAAATATATACAATATAAGTACATCTATCAACCAGAAGAAATATATTTGTCTCTAGATCTTAAAAGAAAATTCCATACTGACAGAATAATGGTAGATCAACACTTATCAGCCAAATATTAAAAAACAATCCCAACCAGGGAGCCCGGGGCAGTACCAAGTGGCTATAGGAGGCCAAGCAAATAATACACTGTCATGATGTAAGTGTAAATTAGAGGAGATTCCTATTGGTCAAAGCAGAAATGAAAATAAACTCCCTATAGTCACACTATCAGGGGTCAGTGAAATCACAATAAGGGGACTATCATTACTTATAGGGTGAAAAATACTATGTGCAGTCATCAAAATTAAAAAAGATAAGTAATAGACCAACATTGTTTGTAAAGAAAAGATAAATAATAAATACAATTTAAATAATAAAGTATGGAATGTATAAAGTATACATAAATGTTAGCACATATGGTTATATAGTTATTCCCTGGGTTAATTCATTGAATGTCCCACTTCGAAACACAGCCCACAGGAGTGAATGAGTCAATATAAAGGGTCACCTTAAATAGAAATAAAAGTAGTAACAAACAGTCCCCTATGATGTACTGCTTACTGTCAGGGAGCTTGGTGTAGTAAAAAAAAATAGGATTTTTATAACAGCTTACCTGTAAAATCCTTTTCTTGGAGTACATCACGGGACACAGAGCGACATAGTCATTACTAATGGGTTATATAGATACCGTCAGGTGCTGGCACTGGCAACTTCCAAAACCGGAAGTACCCTCCCCTATATAAGCCCCTCCCATCCGGGAGCACCTCAGTTTTGTAGCAAAGCAATAAGTGTCCCCAAAGAGGGGTGGGAGCTCTGTGTCCCGTGATGTACTCCAAGAAAAGGATTTTACAGGTAAGCTGTTATAAAAATCCTATTTTCTTTTTCGTACATCACGGGACACAGAGCGACATAGTCATTACTAATGGGATGTCCTAAAGCAATGCCAAATGAGGGGGGGGATACACCATATATAAGCTGAGCGCTATCAGACATGAGGATCTTTTGCGGCCTGCAACACACTGCGCCCAAAGGCGACATCCTCCTGACTTCTAACGTCCACCTGGTAGAACCTAGTAAACGTGTGTACTGAAGACCATGTTGCGGCCTTACAGATTTGAGCCAGGGAGGCCTGGTGATGCACTGCCCATGAAGTTCCAACTGCTCTCGTGGAGTGCGCCCTAACTTTGAACGGAGGCGGTCTACTTCTCAAGCCATAGGCTTGTATTATGACCTGTCGAATCCACTTGGCTAAAGTAGATTTTGACGCTGCCTGACCCCTTCTGGGGCCTTCCGGCAGAATAAACAAAGTATCCGTTCTGCGAATCTGAGCAGTGGCTTTTAGATAAGCTTTAACTGCTCTTACTACATCCAAAGAATGCAATAACTTTTCCTCTACCGAAGTAGGCTTGGGGAAAAAAGAAGGAAGAACCACATCTTGGTTCAAATGAAACCTCGATACCACCTTAGGAAGAAAGGCTGGATGAGGACGTAACACTACTCTGTCCTTATGGATAACCAGATATGGCTCCTTACAGGACATAGCTGCTAATTCCGACACTCTTTTAGCCGAACAAATGGCTACTAGAAAAATCAATTTCCTGGTGAGAAGCACCAAGGAAATATGCTGTAATGGTTCAAATGGTTGTTTCTGTAGAACTGACAGAACCAAGTTTAGATCCCATGGACATATGGGAATATTAACCGGAGGACTAATACGCATCACTCCTTGTATAAAGGCTTTGACTAGTGAATGCGAAGCCAAGGGCCTTTGAAAAAATATTGACAAGGCCAAAATCTGACCCTTGATAGTACTCAAGGCAAGCTTCCTATCTACAGCCCATTGTAGGAAGTCCAGAATCCTACCTATTACGTATTTACGTGGATGCCATTTTCTGGCCTCACACCAGGCGATGTACGCCTTCCAGATTCTATAGTAGATCTGCCTGGATACCGGTTTCCTGGCATTGATCATGGTAGACACCACAGCATTAGAGAGCCCTCTCTTTTTTAGAATGTGGGCTTCAATAGCCAGGCCGTCAAACCTAGGGCTGGTAAGGAAGGGTGGTATATCGGTCCCTGCGAAAGCAGGTCCGGACGATGTGGGAGGGTCCAAGGACTCCCCACAGACATTTTTACAATCTCCGCGTACCATGCTCTTCGGGGCCACGCTGGAGCCACCAGAATCACTGGTTTCTTTTCTACCCTGATTCTGCGGAGTAATCGAGGTAACAATTGTGGCGGTGGGAATGCATATATCAGCTTGAACTGATCCCAAGGGAACACTAGGGCATCCGAGCCGCAAGCTAGGGGATCCCTTGTCCAAGAGACAAACCTGTCCACTTTTGTGTTGAATCTGGATGCTAGCAGATCTACATCCGGTGTTCCCCACCGCTGACATATTGTCCGGAAAACCTCGGGATGAAGGGACCATTCCCCTGGGCATAATTGTTGGCGACTTAGAAAGTCCGCCTTCCAATTCTCCACTCCTGGAATGAATACCGCAGATATGGCTGGGACATATTTTTCTGCCCATCTCAGGATGTAATTTACTTCCCTTTGGGCTGCACGACTCCTGGTGCCCCCCTGACGATTGATATATGCCACTGCTGTGGCATTGTCTGATTGAACTCTGACAGGGGACCCTTGGAGTTTGGATGTCCATGCTACTAGGGCATACCGGGCTGCTCGTATCTCTAAGAGATTGATGGGCAGGGCCTTTTCTGCTTCTGACCACTTGCCCTGGAGAGACCATTGCTCCAGTACTGCTCCCCAGCCTACAAGGCTGGCATCTGTAGTGACCACCTTCCAGGAAATCGGACTGAAGGATTTCCCTCTTTCCAGATTCTGGGGAACCAACCACCAGCGGAGGCTCCTGCGAACGGAAGGGGACAAGGACATTGGTAAGTCCAGAGCCTGAACTTTTTTGTTCCAGGCTGACAGTATGGCCCTTTGCAACTTCCTTGAATGGAATTGACCGTAGGGTACTGCTTCGAATGATGCCACCATCTTTCCCAGCAGCCTCATGCACAGGCGTATGGATGGCTGTCTTTTTGAGCCCACTAAGTGGATCAAATCTCTCAAAGACGACCCCTTTTCTTGAGGCAAGAAAATTTTTCTCTGGTCTGAATCCAGCCTTAGCCCCAAGTATTCCAGACTTTTGACTGGTTTTAGGGCTGACTTGTCTCGGTTGATAATCCAACCGTGATATTCCAGATACTTGATTGTCTCGTGAACAACCACTTCTAGTTTTTCCACTGAGTGGTCTATCAGCAACAAGTCGTCTAGATATGCCATTATCGTTACACCTCGTGTTCTTAGATTGGCCAATAACGGGGCCAAAATTTTTGTGAACACTCTTGGTGCTGTGGCCAGACCGAAGGGTAAGGCTCTGAACTGAAAATGGCGGCCTTCTACCGCAAAGCGTAGAAATTTTTGGTGGGCTGGAAAGATGGGAATGTGCAAATAAGCATCCTTGATGTCGATCGAGGCTAACCATTCCTCCCCTTGTAGGGCAGTGGCTACCGATCGGATCGACTCCATCCGGAAAGTCCTGATATGCAGGAATTTGTTTAGCCCTTTTAGATTTAGTATGGGCCTCACGTCCCCATTTGGCTTCGGAACTGTAAAGAGGTTTGAGTAAAACCCGAACCCCCACTCTTCCAGGGGAACCTCTATAATTACTGCTTGTAGCAATAATTGTTCTAGTGCCAACAGGAGGGATCCTCTCTTCTGGGGATCCCTTGGCACGTTTGACCTTATAAAGCGGGAAGAAGGGGAGTTTTTTAACTCCAATTTGTATCCCAGATCTACTGCGGAGAGCACCCATCTGTCTCGGATCGTGTCCCGCCAGGTCTCTGTGAACAACTGAAGTCTTCCCCCCACCCGATTGGGTGGGGGCAACCCTTCATGCATTTGACTTTGGGGGAGGTTTTGTACCTCTCCTGCTCCAGGGCTTCTTGTTACCCTGCAACTGTCCCTGATTTCTACCTCCGGGATTTGACCGAGGAGGCCGTCGGAACTGTTTCACAGCCGATGTCCTAGGGACTGGAGAAGCCGGCCTCTTAAAAGAGGGACCTCTAACTCTATTTTTAACCGGCAAAAGTGTACTTTTACCGCTGGAAATTCTCTGGATATACTTGTCCAGGTCTTCCCCGAATAAGCGCTCCCCATGAAATGGGAAGCTGACCAGCAATTTTTTACAGGGAGCTTCAGCAGACCAGTTTTTGAGCCATAGAAGCCTGCGCATATGTACTACAGACAGCGTAAGGCGGGAGGCCTGATGGATTGAATCCTTTATAGCGTCCACCGCAAAGCATAAGGCTCTAGGTAGATCAGCTAGGGCAAGAGCCTGCTGATCTGGCAAGTCCCTTAAGACCTGTTTCAACTGATCCTTCACTGCTTGGCAGACCCCAATAGCTGCCACTGCTGGTTGTGTCACCAATCCTGCTGTAGAAAAAGCAGATTTCAATAAGGACTCCAATTTTTTATCTATTGGGTCCTTGAACATTTGGACATTTTCCACCGGACATGTCAGTGATTTATTCACACAAGAGATGGCTGCGTCCACTGTAGGGACCCTCCATTTTCTGATGAACTTATCCTCCATAGGATAGACCACCGGAAATCTCTTGGGAGGAGTAAATATTTTGTCAGGATGCTCCCAATCCTGGTAAATGAGCCCCTCCAGTAAAGGATGGATCGGAAAGGAACAAACAGTCTGGGGAGCTTTTAGCGACCCCAACGAGGAGACAGAAGTGGAGGATGGCTCCGCAAGTGGCATTTTAAATGCTGATCGGACCATATTAGTCAGGGACTGAACCCATAACCTTTCAGCATGTGATGCTGAGAACGGCTCTTCCACTGTTGATTCCTCTGCAACCGAATCGACCTCATCCTGATCCCCCTCAGGTAGGTCGACCTCTGTATGGGACTGTTGCTCTGTTAACAGGCACTCTGAGGGAGGAGACGGAGATCGAGCGCTTTTCTCCTGTGACAGGGAAGCAGCGATCAATGCTGACAATCTCTCTTCCAGCCCTCCCAGAGCTGAGGAAAAAACCTCCTCTGTTACATACACAGGAGCAGGTGAACTGAGGACAGCCACAGCACCAGGTACTCCTGGGGGTGCCCTACGGTCACTAACCTCTGATTCTTCAGGGGAGACTGGTGCAGCCAAAGCATGCCCAAGATCCTCAGAGCCCGATGGAGACCCCCTATTCCTCCTGGAATTTCTAGTCCCGGAGTTTTTAGACGGCATATTCCTAAGCCACAAAGCTGAGGTATTCCAGCCGAAATACACCAGTTACTGATAATAGTCTAGCATAAATGCTGCTATAAGAAACAGTTGGTGTCTACTAATGTGCCTTTCTAGGGGATGCCTGTATCAACCGCTTGCTGTATGCCTTTAAATGTTGCCAGCTCTGTCTCTGTACTTCATAGCCAGCTTACTACAATATTGTGGTTTTTAAACCTGCTGGGACGCCCGCACATGCGCAGAAGCGCTGCGGCGCGCACAGAGCGTCATCCCCCAGGCTCCGCCCCCTTTTCCGGCTCACCTCTATATATAGAGGCGCGTGCACGCGCACGCGCGCGGCCACGTGCGCCTTCGGCGCTAATTTCAAAAATGGAAACAAAGGGACAGGAGCCAGGGCCCCTCTTTGCCGCAGGCCGGGGGATGGACGAGCACTGCAACATGGCAGAGGAAGCAGTTTCCTATAAGAGAACTCACCAACTGCCTGGACTTTGCTCTGCTGAGAAGAAACTAGTCCACATGACAAGAAAACATTCCACAGCGGCCTCTAGTGGACAAACACAGGTACCGCAGTCTAATATATTAAATATATATATAAAAAATTTTTTTTTTTTTTTTTTCTTGACCACCATTAAAAATTATTACATTTTTTTAGTAGTTACAGGCATGCACAGAATCTTGCGGGAATACCATTAGGTAACAGACAGAAAGACAAATTAGGCTTGGGGGTCCCCCAATAGAACCAAGTTCCTGGGGGCCCCCACTTACCTGTTCCCCGCCGCAGGACTTTGTTTGGTCCACAAAAGCCCAAACTTCACCTATCACGGCAGGCATTGTAATCAAACCTTCAGGGACCGGGTTCCCAAGGATTCCACTCCCCTGGACCTGTATAGCACCCTGCACAGAAAACATCTTGGTCGTGGGTATGACCAGAGCTCTGGATCCCAGGGTCCAGCTCTCCTAAGAGAAGCATTACAGGCAAAACCTTGCTCTTCTCTGCAAGGCCCGGGTACCGACCGTTTAGCTATGAAGCTTTTTTGGTCGGATCCGGAATAGCTTACTGAGGCCCAAAAGAACCTGTACGCAAGCTCAGTGAAAAACACATGTTTCTTCTTGGCCAACACCTTAGACACTGGCAAAAAACTGAGGTGCTCCCGGATGGGAGGGGCTTATATAGGGGAGGGTGCTTCCGGTTTTGGAAGTTGCCAGTGCCAGCACCTGACGGTATCTATATAACCCATTAGTAATGACTATGTCGCTCTGTGTCCCGTGATGTACGAAAAAGAAATATACAGATAATCGAATATGAAGAAAATACCTAATTGCTACTGACGCGCAGTGAATCACTATGTAAACCAGTCTCCAGTCTATACAAAGATCTGTTCCAAGAGACGACTCTTCTGCTGGGACCTTGTAGGAGAGCCTGGGAGACCGTGGCCCCGGGGTTGGACAGGGATGATTGGGATGATATGTGGGGGGCTGCTTTTCAATATCTAGTCTCAAGTAGAGATAGATTGATTCATTACAAGTTTTTGCATAGAGTCTATCTCACCCCGGCAAGATTGGCAAGGATGTTTGGGAATCAGCATTCTCTATGCTGGAGATGTGCTGCACCCTTAGCCAACTTTATGTATATCTTCTGGGAGTGCCCTCAGATTAAACACTACTGGCAGGCCATAGCTAGCTGTATTAGGTCGATCACCTCTATCCCTATCCCCATGTCTGTCAAAGTTTATCTATTGCATCTGGTGGAACCCCTGGCCACTACCAGGGCTATACGGACTCTACTTACACTATTGTTATACTATGCTAAAAAGCGCATCATCCTATCATGGAAGAGTTCTGTGACTCCGAGTATAGAAGCTTGGAAAGCGTTGGTCAACAAGGCCATACCCTTTTATAAGGCCAATTATTTGAGCAGGGGGGCACTGACTAAGTTTGACAAGGTTTGGGGGGGTTGGATGGCTTCCATGGATACAGCCTCTGATTGAATACAGCAAGGTATAACATGCTGACCCTCTCTAGGTATTCTAGCACTGGAAGGTGCCCATATTTATGATGTCAGAGGATTAAGGGGTTATTGAGAAGCTATGTACTGAGCATTTGGGGACAGGGGACTGATTCCTCTCCGTCAGTCCTTTCTTTGTATGGGTGGTCCATGACATCTGTGTACCTATCTAAGCTAGGGGGGGGGGTTCTTCAATTTTGATGTTTTGTTTTTTTCTCTTTTTTTTGGGGGGGGGGGGGGTTGGGAGTATCACAAGTTTACTGTGATAATTTTTGTGTTCTGTTCTATGTAATGTGCACCGGCCACGTTGTATGGCTTGTTATTCTGTGTAATATATAAAACACAATAAAAACATAATTTACAAAAAAAAAGAAAATACCTAATTGAGTCCTGTAACAATTCACCAGACCAACCAGAATAAAGGGGGGATATATTTCTCTATTCTTTATGAGTTTGGCAACCGTGGTGCAAGAGTGGTGCATAAAAAGTTCCATTGTCTTTGAATATTGTCTTCTAACATCACATTCAGAAGTCTGAGATAACTTACTTGCAAGTATGTATATCTCTCCCATTGCCAGGAAAGTAGGTAAAAGTATAACACAATACATACAGGTGAAACTCGAAAAATTAGAACATCGTGCAAAAGTTCATTTATTTCACTAATGCAACTTAAAAGGTGAAACTAATATATGAGATAGACTCATTACATGCAAAGCAAGATACCGTATATACTCGAGTATAAGCCGAGTTTTTCAGCATATTTTTTTGTGCTGAAAATGCCCCCCTCGGCTTATACTCGAGTTACCTTTTTGCGCCTGATCTCCGGGAATTTGGGGACCCGGTACCGGACGGCCGTAGGTCCCCTGGACTCCAAACTTGGCACACATGTAGCCCCATTTCTCCTCTACAAGTGTGCAAAGTTTGTTGTCTGGGAGACCTACGGCCGGGGAGCACCGATTTTTCAAACCCGGGTACCCCTTCCATAGACTCCCATTTTAAACGTCAGTCTAGTCATTGGCACAGTGAGGCATGGGCACAGTGAGGCATGGGCACAGTGAGGCATGCACATGGACACAGTGAGGCACAGTGAGGCACAGTGAGGCATGCAGATGGACACACTAGGCTTATACTCAAGTCAATAAGTTTTTCAATTTTTTGTGGTAAAATTAGGTGCCTCGGCTTATATTCGGGTCGGCCTATACTCGAGTATATACGGTAGTTCAAGCCGTGATTTGTCATAATTGTGATGATTATGGCTTGCAGCTTATGAAAACCCCAAATCCACAATCTCAGAAAATTTGAATATTACATGCAATCAATAAAACAAGTATTGTACAGAACAATATCGGACCTCTGAAAAGTAAAGGCATGCATATGTACTCAGTACTTGCTTTGAGCAAATAAATGAACTTTTGCACGATATTCTAATTTTTTGATTTTCGCCTTTATAGTAATTTTACACATTTTCATAAAAAAAAATCCTATCTTTTTATTACGACATTCATTTACAAAGTTGTTTTTTTATTATTATTTATTTGGTTTAGTGCCTAAATAATCATTGCAGAGATAAAATAGGATGTCTGTAGTGTACACCAGTTGTTCTCTTCTGATATAGATATATATATATATATATATATATATATATATATATATATATTGTGACAGCAGGAAGGTAAAGTCACCTGGTTGCATCCAGGGGGGTAGATATATTTCGCCCAGATTCAGGCTTTACGCCGACTTATACAACTAGGTGGAGAGTTGTATAAGCCCAGCTAAGGCTAGTGGGCTCATGGATGACTCATATGTCTAGGGAGAGTGTGGGGCGTCGTGCAGACAGGGAGTTGATGAGACCAGCTGAAGCTTGTCAGCTCATTTAGGCCTCTATAAGAACTCCCAGCTTCATTAGATGTTAGCTCATGCCTGGAACCAGACCTGTGTGGACTGTCTAGGGAGAGTGAACCCCTGTGCGGTGAGGCAAAGCCTGTGTGGCTATTTGTTTGGACTTTTACTAAACCAGGGACTTAGGGACTAGGACAGCACCAGGCTGATCCCAGTTGTTAGTTTAGGAAACCTGCATGTTTAGTCAGAGGTCAAACTGACCAGGATTTATTTTGTTTATGTTTCTTTTTGGCTTTGCTGTGTTTTTGTCACTGTACATAGAGAAATAAACCGCACCTTTTGATTTTGAAAACCACAACCTCCGTCTGCTGGCCCTGTTTTTGTGTGGGGAGCCCAACCAGGGGGTCACACACACCCGCTACCGAGTTAACCCCCTCACAGTTGGTGGAGAACCAGTGGCAGTTTTTTTTAAGCCAGCATGGAGGAGATACTGAAACAGCTGGCTCTAGCAAATGCCAATCAACAGCAGACAAATGCAGGTTTGCAAAGGAGCCTTGCAGCCCAGCAGCAAGCTCATCAACAAGCCCAGCAGCAATCTGAGGCCCGCTTCATAGACCTGTTACAGAAGCAAGAGCAGAGACTACAACAAATGGAAGCAGTAATGCAGCAACGTCCGCAGACCAGTGAGGAAAGCCGTCCCACTAATACCGCGTCCTTTGGGGTGAGTCGTTTATTGACAAAAATGACTGGAGAGGATGATCCAGAGGTATTTTTGACCACATTTGAAAGGACTGCTGAAAGAGAAAAGTGGCCTGAGGAGCAGTGGGCTGGACTGGTGGCTCCTCTGTTAACTGGTGAATCGCAGAAGGCTTACTATGACCTAGAGCCTGACCAAGCAAAAGACTATGTGATGCTAAAAGCTGAAATATTGGCAAGGCTGGGTGTCACCCTGGCTGTCCGGGCTCAGCGTGTGCATAACTGGACTTTCCAGCTTGGAAAACCCCCCAGGTCTCAAATGTATGATCTCATTCACCTGAGCAGGAAGTGGCTACAGCCAGAGACTTTGTCCGCACCAGAGATTGTGGAACGTGTTGTAATGGATCGGTTTTTGAGAGCTCTTCCTACTGTCATCCAAAAGTGGGTAAGCCATGGAGACCCAGAGACGGCCGGTGGTCTTGTGGATCGTGTAGAGAAATACTTGGCTACAGAGAACCTGACGGCCTCTTCCAGAGACTCTCGGACTTTCCACCCTAAGACCAGACCATCCCCAGGGGCGGATAAGAGGATTCCAAGGGGTGAGGGTGGAGAGAGTGAGAGGGTGGGAGCTCTACCCAAAGTTTGGCGAGAACAGCCTGGGAAGTCAGGGGCTCAAGAGGCAGCCAAATGGATTGTTTGCTACCGCTGCCGGCAAGCGGGACATATTGCAGCAAATTGCCCGGTTGTGGAGGAACCCATGCAATGTGACTTTCTGATGGACAGACGTCAGTCGCTGTGTGCGACAGTCGCATGCACTGCCATTCGGGGAACTGAGAAACATTTATGCAAAATGTGTATTAATGGTAGAAATGTTGTGGTATTACTGGATTCAGGTAGCCTTGTGACCCTGATAAAGGCTGAATTAGTTAAAACAGAGGTCTCTGGGAATAGCAAGGTAGCTGTTATTTGTGTGCATGGGGACACCCGAGAGTATCCAGTGACTACAGTGTGTTTCGAGACCCCCAAAGGTACCCTCTCTCATCCAGTGGGGTTAGTATCTCAATTACCGCATGATGCCATTGTGGGAAGGGATTTTCCGAAGTTCTGGGAACTGTGGGATGATCCTGAGCCCCCCACTGGTGCCCCTATGTACCAGGAATGTGATAGCCAGAACTCCTCTGAGAGTGGTGAGGACTCTCCAGAATTTCCCTTGTCAGTATTGGCAGGGGAGACTCAAGAAACTGGAGAGGAGCCCACCTCCTCAGACGAAAACCTACCGTCTGTGGAGTTTTCTGATCTGGAGGTTCACAGGGAAAATTTTGCCACAGAACAGTTAAAAGACCCCGCCCTAATAAAGGCACGGGAAAACGTAGTGGAAATAGATGGCGAGTTAGTGAACCCAGATAATACCTGCACTTACCCATACTTCAGCGTAGAGAAGGACCTACTGTATCGGGTGGCAAAAAGGGCAGAAGAAACCGTTGAGCAGCTTGTGGTGCCCAAACCTTACAGGAAGTTGGTGTTGGAGTTGGCCCATGGGCACATTCTTGGAGGTCATCTGGGGACAGAGAAAACCCGAGAGAGGGTATTACAGAGATTCTATTGGCCTGGGGTGATGAAGGACATAGAAAATTATTGTTCCTCCTGCCCTGTGTGTCAGAGGTCGGCCCCGATGCCACATTTCCGTAGCCCGCTGGTCCCTCTACCCATCATTGAGGTCCCGTTTGAGAGAATCGCAATGGATTTGGTAGGTCCTATAATCAAGTCCGCTAGGGGGCACCAGTACATATTGGTTATAATGGACTATGCCACCCGTTATCCAGAAGCGATCCCTCTCAGAAATACCTCGGCCAAAACCATAGCCAAAGAGCTATCTCTTGTTTTTAGCCGGGTGGGTATTTGTAAAGAACTGCTTACGGACCAAGGTACACCCTTTATGTCCCGGGTTATGAAAGAGCTGTGTAAATTGCTCAAAGTGACGCAATTGCGTACATCTGTGTATCACCCCCAAACCGATGGGCTGGTTGAAAGATTCAACAAAACCCTAAAACAAATGTTGAAGAAAGTGGTGGATAGAGATGGAAAGGATTGGGACTGTCTACTTCCTTATTTGATGTTTGCTATTAGGGAGGTGCCCCAATCCTCTACGGGATTCTCCCCCTTTGAGTTACTGTATGGGAGACACCCAAGAGGGCTGTTGGATATTGCCAAGGAAACTTGGGAAAGTGAGAGTTCTCCCCACAGGAGTGTGATTGAGCATGTCGCCCTGATGCAAGATCGAATTGCACAGGTAATGCCCATCGTGAAGGAACATTTGGCCCAAGCGCAGTTGGCACAGCAGAGAGTGTACAACCGTGGAGCAAAGACCCGTACCTTTTCCCCGGGGGATAGGATATTGGTACTTGTCCCTACGGTTGAAAGTAAATTCCTTGCCAAATGGCAAGGCCCCTACGAGATAATGGAAAAAGTGAGCGAAGTGAATTACAAGGTCAGACAACCAGGAAGGCGAAAGCCCGAACAGATATATCACGTTAATCTGTTGAAAGCCTGGAGGGATAGAGAGTCCCTAGTCACAGAAACTTGGTCACCAGCTCAAACTGGTTGCGTGATTCCGGAGGTTGGAATAGCAGCCACCTTGTCACAACCCCAACAACAGGAGGTTAAGGAGTTTGTGCTTCGCAACAAGGAGGTGTTCTCTGAGCTGCCGGGACAAACATCTGGGGTAGAGCATGATATTATTACCCCGCCCGGTGAAAGGGTGAAGTTAAAACCCTATCGGATCCCAGAGGCCCGACGGGAGGCAATACGGGAGGAAGTACAGAAAATGCTGAACTTAGGGGTGATAGAGGAGTCCCAAAGTGATTGGTCTAGTCCCATTGTGTTGGTGCCTAAACCGGATGGGAGCTGGCGATTTTGTAACGATTTTCGTCAGTTGAACAAAGTTACAAAATTTGACACCTACCCCATGCCACGTATAGATGAGTTGATCGACCGGCTGGGAACAGCCCGATACATGACGACTCTTGACCTCACAAAAGGGTATTGGCAAATTCCCCTGGCCAAGTCGGCCAAAGAGAAAACCGCATTTGTAACCCCAGACGGGGCGTTCCAATATAAGAGAATGCCGTTCGGGTTACAGAATGCGCCGGCCACATTCCAGCGGAAAATGGACCAGATACTGAGGCCCCATCGGAAGTATGCTGCGGCTTACCTGGATGACGTAATTGTCCATAGCACAGATTGGGCCTCACATCTGCCAAAAGTGCAAGCAGTCCTAGACTCTATCCGGGAAGCGGGGTTTACGGCTAACCCCAAGAAGTGTACCATTGGGCAGGAGGAGGCCAAATATCTTGGGTACACCATTGGCAGGGGAGTAATAAAACCCCAACTCAACAAAGTCGAGGCCATCCAGAGTTGGCCACGTCCCAACAGCAAGAAGCAGGTACGGGCCTTTCTGGGAATCGCGGGTTATTATCGGCGCTTCATTCCCCACTTTGCTTCTAAGGCTGTGCCCCTAACCAACCTGACGAAAGGGAAAGGGTCGGTCATGATTAAATGGACCCCCGAGGCTGAGGCAGCATTCCAATTCTTGAAACAAGCCTTATGTAGCCAGCCAGTGTTGTACTCACCCGACTTCTCTAAAGACTTTGTCGTACAAAGTGATGCGTCAGATGTGGGGTTAGGAGCAGTATTGTCCCAGGTCTGGAACGGGGAAGAGCACCCAGTCATTTACCTCAGCAGGAAGTTGAAGTCCCATGAGGTAAATTACGCCACGGTTGAAAAGGAGTGTTTAGCGGTGAAGTGGGCTCTAGATTCCCTTCGGTACTATCTGCTAGGTAGGCACTTTGACATGGTTACGGATCACGCTCCGTTAAAGTGGATGGCTCAAAACAAGGAAACAAATAGAAGAGTGAATAGGTGGTTCCTGGCCCTCCAGGAATTCAACTTCACAGTAAAGCATCGCCCTGGCGTTCAAATGGGGAATGTGGATGCTTTGTCTCGAGTACATGAATGCCTGATTGCTGGTGTTCCAACCCCGAGGTTAAAACAAGAGGGGGGGGGTATGTGACAGCAGGAAGGTAAAGTCACCTGGTTGCATCCAGGGGGGTAGATATATTTCGCCCAGATTCAGGCTTTACGCCGACTTATACAACTAGGTGGAGAGTTGTATAAGCCCAGCTAAGGCTAGTGGGCTCATGGATGACTCATATGTCTAGGGAGAGTGTGGGGCGTCGTGCAGACAGGGAGTTGATGAGACCAGCTGAAGCTTGTCAGCTCATTTAGGCCTCTATAAGAACTCCCAGCTTCATTAGATGTTAGCTCATGCCTGGAACCAGACCTGTGTGGACTGTCTAGGGAGAGTGAACCCCTGTGCGGTGAGGCAAAGCCTGTGTGGCTATTTGTTTGGACTTTTACTAAACCAGGGACTTAGGGACTAGGACAGCACCAGGCTGATCCCAGTTGTTAGTTTAGGAAACCTGCATGTTTAGTCAGAGGTCAAACTGACCAGGATTTATTTTGTTTATGTTTCTTTTTGGCTTTGCTGTGTTTTTGTCACTGTACATAGAGAAATAAACCGCACCTTTTGATTTTGAAAACCACAACCTCCGTCTGCTGGCCCTGTTTTTGTGTGGGGAGCCCAACCAGGGGGTCACACACACCCGCTACCGAGTTAACCCCCTCACAATATATATATATATATATATATATATATACACACACACACACACAGTGGGGCTGATTTACTAATAACAGTGCGCTGCGCTGCTTCTAATCTTAATTGGTGCGCCTGATAACTCCTTCACTGGGCGCAGGAAGCAGCGGCGCACTGTTATAGTAAATAGAAATGTCAGCGGCGCTCTATTTAAAATGAATGGTTCCCTATGGGAGCCCATTGATTTGAATAGAGGTCGCCCGGGAAGTCGGATCCGACTTGCGGGCGACTCGTGTGCCGGCTGACATAGGGACAGCGCGACTCTGCCAGGCGACCTGGACACGACCTGAGCGCGTGCAGCAGCCGCTCAAGTCGTGTCCTAGAGGAGACTAGCCGGCCGAGAATGTGTCCAGCGCGATGTCATCGCGCTGGTCCTCGGCAGCCTCGCTGTCCCATGTTTGGTATGAATCATGAAGGGGAACTCCACGCCGAATTTTAATGAAAAAACCGGCATGGGTTCCCCTCCAGAAGCATACCAGGCCCTTAGGTCTGGTCTGGATTTTAAGGTGAACCCCCTAAGCCGAAAAACGGCGTGGGGGTCCCCCCAAGATCCAAACCAGACCCTTAGGTCTGGTCTGGATTTTAAGGTGAACCCCTCAAGCCAAAAAACGGCGTGGGGTTCCCCCAAAATCCAAACCAGACCCTTATCCGAGCACGCAACCTGGCAGGCCGCAGGGGAAAAGGGGGGGACGAGAGCGCCCCCCCTCCCTCCTGAACCGTACCAGGCCGCATGCCCTCAACATGGGGGGTTTGGTGCTTCGGGGCAGGGGGGCGACCTGCGGCCCCCCCACCCCAAAGCACCCTGCCCCCATACTGATGGGGACAAGGGCCTCTTCCCGACAACCCTGGCCGTTGGTTGTCGGGGTATACGGGCGGGGGGCTTTTCGGAATCAGGGCGCCCCCTTTAAAAAGGGGGCCCCCAGATGCCGGCCCCCCACCCTATGTGAATGAGTATGGGGTACATCGTACCCCTACCCATTCACCTGGTGGAAAAAAATTGCAATAAAAAAACCACACAGCTTTTTAAAGTATTTTATTGCACAGCTCCGGGGGTCTTCTTCCGACTTCGGGGGTCTCCGGTGTCGTCGCCGCCGCTCTCCGGTTTTCTTCTGCCGGGCCACCGCTAACTTCTTTAGCTCTTTTGCTAGCGGAGGCCCGGTCTTCTCCGTCGCCTTCTCCCCTCTTCTCCTCTCCGGTTCTTCCTTTCTTCTGCCGGGCCTCCGCTAACTTCTTTTAGCTCTTTTGCTAGCAGAGGCCCGGTCTTCTCTGTCGCCTTCTTCTTCTCCCGCTATCCGGTTCTTCTCCCGGTTCTTCTCCCGCTTCTTTCTTCTGCCGGCCCCTCCACTAACTTCTTTAGCTCTTTTGCTAGTGGAGGAGCCGGTCTTCTCCGTCGTCGCCGTCGGCGTCTTCTTCTCTCTTCTCCTCCTCGATGTTGACTCGTCGCTTCCTCTCGCAGTAATGCTAAATTTTCGGTCCGCAGAGATTAATATAGGCTTCTCATGACGTCACACTCCCATGCTCCGGGGCCATGTGCCCCGGAACATGTGACTGTGACGTCATGAGAAGCCTATATTAATCTTTGCGGACCAAAAATTTTGCATTACTGCGAGAGGAAGCGACGAGTCAACATCGAGGAGGAGAAGAGAGAAGAAGACGCCGACGGCGACGACGGAGAAGACCGGCTCCTCCACTAGCAAAAGAGCTAAAGAAGTTAGTGGAGGGGCCGGCAGAAGAAATAAGCGGGAGAAGAACCCGGGAGAAGTACCGGATAGCGGGAGAAGAAGAAGGCGACGGAGAAGACCGGGCCTCTGCTAGCAAAAGAGCTAAAAGAAGTTAGCGGAGGCCCGGCAGAAGAAAGGAAGAACCGGAGAGGAGAAGAGGGGAGAAGGCGACGGAGAAGACCGGGCCTCCGCTAGCAAAAGAGCTAAAGAAGTTAGCGGAGGCCCGGCAGAAGAAAACCGGAGAGCGCGTCGTCGACACCGGAGACCCCCGAAGTCGGAAGAAGACCCCCGAGCTGTTCAATAAAATACTTTAAAAAGCTGTGTGGTTTTTTTATTGCAATTTTTTTCCACCAGGTGAATGGGTAGGGGTACGATGTACCCCATACTTATTCACATAGGGTGGGGGGCCGGGATCCGGGGGCTCCTTTATTAAAGGGGGCTCCCGGATTCCGATAAGCCCCCCGCCCGCAGACCCCAACAACCAACGGCCAGGGTTGTCGGGAAGAGACCCTTGTCCTCATCAACATGGGGGAAGGGTGCTCTGGGGTGGGGGGGCCGCAGGTCGCCCCCCTGCCCCAGAGCACCAAACCCCCCATGTTGAGGGCATGCGGCCTGGTACGGTTCAGGAGGGAGGGGGGCCGCTCTCTCGTCCCCCCCTCTTCCCCTGCGGCCTGCCAGGTTGCGTGCTCGGATAAGGGTCTGGTTTGGATTTTGGGGGGACCCTCACGCCGTTTTTTCGGCGTAGGGGTTCCTCTTCAAATCCAGACCAGACCCAAGGGCCTGGTATGCTCCTGGAGGGGGAACCCATGCCGGTTTTTTATTTAAAATTTGGCCTGGAGTTCCCCCTCAAGATTCATACCAAACACAGTGCCTGCTATTGGCGGGGATCCAAGTCGGATCCCCGTTCATTGAAAGTCGGACATATGTCGGCTTCATGTCGTAGGGCAAAGTCGGATCCAAAGTAGGACAGATGTCGTGTCGCACTAGTGTGAACCCAGCCTAAATACAACTACACTGCTGCTCTCAGCTGCTCATATCACTCTGGTCTCACTAAATAGCTAAAATCGTAAATAATACTGTTTTTGGAGCTTAGGGCGGCTCCTTATCATATACATGCAAATGTGGTAAAACACGGCATGCAAACGCCACAAAGCGCGCCTTTCTAAACGCCACTTTCAACCTTAGTTCAGAACACTTTGCACCAGCGTCCCGTCTACATGGGGCCTAAAAACGCCTATGCCATTTACAGCTCCAAAACGCCATGGTGGCCATGAGGCCATAGGCTAACATGGAGAGATGTTTTTAAGCTGCAAAAAACGCTCAAACAAGCGGTTGGAAAAACGTCCGTGTGCATGTAGCCTTATATTAACCACTTGCGCAATGCCCAGACTAAGTTTCACATTTCAGCGCTGATGCACTTTTAATGACAATTGCGCGCTCATACAACACTGTAACCCAATGAAAATGTTTTATTTGTAGGCACACAAATAGAGCTTACTTTTGGTGCTATTTGATCACCATTGTGTTTTATTTTTATTTTTTTTCTATAAATACAAAAGACCGAGTTTAAAAAAAAATAAAAATGGATATTTTACCCACTTCAGCACTGGGCCTATTCTGGCACTTCTCTCCTTCATGTAAAAATCATAAATTTATGGCTATAAAATTACTTCAAAACACCAAACATTATATATTTTTTTGGAGCAGACACCCTAGGGAGCAAGATGGCGGTCATTGCAAATTTTTATCTCGCTTGGTATTTGAGCAATAAATTTTCAAACGCCTTTTGTTTGCTAAAAATATTACAAAACAGTAAAGTTACGGTCAATTTTTTGGTATAATGTGAAAGATGTTGTTATGCTAAGTAAATAGATACCTAACACGTCACGCTTTAAAATTGCGCACACACATGGCATGACATCAAACTTCAGTAATTAAAAATCTCCCTAGGCGATGCTTTAAATTTTTTTACACGTTACCATTTTGGCATTACAGAGGAGGTCTAGTGCTAGAATTGCTGCACTCGTTCTAACGCACGCAGCAATAACTCACATGTGTGGTTTGAACGGCGTTTACATATGTGGGCGGGACTTACGTGTGTGTTCGCTTCTGAGCGCGAGCTACCGGGGACATGGGCGTTTTTTCTTATTTTTTATTTTTTTTGTTTTTTGACTTTTTTGTATTTCTTACTCTTTTTTAATTTTTTTAATTTTTTGGGATCTCTTTTATTCCTATTACAAGGAATGCAAACATCCCTTGTAATAGGAATGTGTGTGACAGGTCCTCTTTATGGAGAGATGCAGGGTCAATAAGACCCCGCATCTCTCCTCCAGGCTGGAAAGCATGATATTGTTCCAAAAAAATCACCAATCTCATGCTGACAGCCAAGATCACGGCTTGGTTAACATACGGAAACACAGCATGATGTCATAACGTCGTGCCCGCGCCTCCGACGGTCATAGAGATGACTGATGACCATCTGGTCACCAGTCATCTCCAAATCGTTCTCCGAGCCCCAGATGGCACGGGAGAGCCCGGAGAAGCACCGGATGGCGGCAAGAGAGGGGGGGGAGTCCCCTCCCCCCGCCTATAAGAACGATCAAGCGGCGGAACTGCCACTATGATCATTTTTATTGTGCACAGAATCGCCAGCTGAAAAGAATGATATCTGAATGATGCCTGCAACTGCAGGCATCATTCAGATGTCACCGCCCAAAGCCAAGGATGTCATTTGACGGTGGGCGGTAGGAAACTGGTTAATATTTTTAAAAAGGTAATTTTTCTTCTTCATTGATGTACACTGATGAGACTGCACTGATGGGCACCGATAAGGTGGCAAGGGTGGGCACTGAGAGGTGGCATTGCTATTTAGCACTGGTGGGCAGTGAGAAGTGGCACTGCTAGGTGGCAATGATAGTTGGCAGTGATGGGCACTGATAGGCACTGGCAGCACTGCTAGGTGCCACTGATTGGCACCAGTGGTGGGCATTGATAGGTGGCACTGGCAGGGGCTACTAATTGTCACAGATGATGCAGAATTGCCTCTTCCTCTTCGGGCCCCATGTCCCTTGCACATAAGCCTGTGATTGCCTTTTTTTTATGCTCACGCTGTCAGCACAAGGAGAAAACAAAAACCATTACCCAGATTTTGTTTACATCACGTGATCAGCTGTCATTGGCTGACAGCTGATCACATGGTAAAGGGCAGGGATCGGCCCCTTACTAGGATCTGTCATCACCTGAGTCTCAGTGACTCTGTGACCACAGCGCGCGCAAAGGGGAGGACGTTTATTGACGGACTCCCGGCAATTGAGGACCATGCTGTGGCCGTCGATCAGTTATAGCGCTGATCTCAAGTGATTAAAGAGGGTCTAAATGGGCCATTGACATGCATCACAATTCAACTTAGGAATGAGTCTTTGAAAAGTTAAACTAAATAATTTGGCCACTTTATCCTTCCAAATAATTCACTTCCTGTCACATAGCCACACAGGAAGTGAGGGAAAATCCCTAACAATGTCTTTCCTTGGGGACACACAGGTCAGTCTAAATACTTTACAGTCTAAAGTATTTTACAGCTCTCATTTGTTTTTGAAAATGAAGAAAGAAAATATATATATATTTTTTTTTTTTTTTTCAATTTTCAAAACTTTGTGACAAAAAGCGAGATCTGCAAAATACTCACAATACCTCTCAGCAAATAGCTTGGGGTGTCTACTTTCCAAAATGGGGTCATTTGGGGGGGTTTTGTGCTATCTGGGCATTCCATGGCCTCAGAAACTGTGATAGGCAGTGAGAAGTGAAATCAAAAATTTACACCCTTAGAAAGCCTGAAGGCGGTGCTTGGTTTTTGGGGTCCCGTACATGGCTAGGCTCCCAAAAAGTCTCACACATGTGGTATCCCCGTACTCAGGAGAAGCAACAGAATGTATTTTGGGGTGTAATTCCACATATGCCCATGGCATGTTTGAGCAATATATCATTTAGTGACAACTTTGTGCAAAAAAAAAAAAAAAAATTGTCGTTTCTCCGCAACTTGTGTCAACATATAAAATATTCCATGGACTCGACATGCCTCTCAGTATATAGCTTGGGGTGTCTACTTTCCAAAATGGATGTCATTTGGGGGGGTTTTGAACTGTTCTGGCATTTTATACACAACATTAGGAAGCTTACATCCACTCTTCTAACCACTTGAAGACAAAGCCCTTTTTGACACTTTTTGTTTACATGAAAACATTTTTTTTTTGCAAGAAAATTATGTTGAACCCCCAAACATTATATATATTTTTAAAGCAAAGGCCCTACAGATTAAAATGGTGGGTGTTGCATTTTTTTTCCTACACAGTATTTGCGCAGCGATTTTTCAAACGCATTTTTTGGGTTAAAAAATACACTTTTTTTAATTTTAATGCACTAAAACACACTATATTGCCCAAATGTTTGATGAAATAAAAAAGATGATCTTAGGCCGAGTACATAGATACCAAACACGACATGCTTTAAAATTTCGCACAAACGCGCATTGGCGACAAACTACATACATTTTTAAAAGCCTTTAAAAGCCTTTACAGGTTACCCCAGTAGATTTACAGAGGAGGTCTACTGCTAAAATGATTGCCCTCGATCTGACCTTCGCGGTGATACCTCACATGCATGGTGCAATTGCTGTTTACATATGACGCCAGACCGACGCTTGCGTTCGCCATTGGGCAAGAGCAGGGCAGGACAGGGGTGCTTTTTTTTTTTCTTTTTTTTTATTATTAATTTTGCTTTTTTCTTTTATTTTTAAATTGTTCCTTCCAAGTATTTTTTTTTTTAATCATTTTTATTGTTATCTCAGGGAATGTAAATATCCCCTATGATAGCAATAGGTAGTGACAGGTACTCTTTTTTTGAAAAAACTGGGGTCTTCTAGACCCTAGATTTTTCCTCTGCCCTCAAAGCATCTGACCACACCAAGATCGGTGTGATAAAATGCTTTCCCAATTTCCCAATGGCGCTTTTTATATCCGGGGGGGGCATTCCCTCCCACTGCTTGTAAAAGCAGTCCAGAGGCTAATTAGCCGCTAGGATTGCTTTTACATGAAAGCCGGCCGCAGGCTGAAAAGAATGATACCAAGATGATACCTAAACCCGCAGGCATCATTCTGGTATAAACATTCAAAGTCCAGCAACATACCAGTACGTTGCTGGTCCTTGTTGGACATGTATTGTAATCTTTTTTTTCATGCAGCCAGTTGGCTGAACGAAAAAAGAGATTGATCGGTGGGTATGCCCACCATTAGAATACCGCCCTTCATCCACCCACTTCCAATGATGGGCATACACGCACCATTTATATATGCCGAAGCATGGGGGCATCCTCCCGCAAAAAAGTTATGCCGCACACACATGGTCGGACTTTTCCACGGGCAAGCCTCCGTCGGAATTTCGACCGTATGTACGCGGCATTAGGAGCAAAATCGCTCCTCCGCCCCTGCTGCCCCAATGCTTCGGCATATTTGCTTTTTTTTTTTAACTGTGGTGGTGAAATCACCTCCTACAGCACTGGAGTCGCAGGGATCAGGCCTGTCTCTGCGAACGCTGCAGTTATGTGTGTTGTGTTTTGTAAGTGACAGTGATCGATCGATACTGCACTTGGGTGGCCTGGGCTGGACGGAGGGGCAAAACGCAGGTGCCAGCAGGTATCTGGGCTGATCCCGCTAACACTGCGTTTTTGGGAACCCTAAACTGCTGGGGACGCTAGTATAGATCTGATCAGATCAGATATTGATCTGTTCAGATACTATACCACTAAGGGGGGTGTATGCTTCACGCGTGGGTGTTAGCGTTACTGGCACTAACCTGACGCTGCCAGGGGTGTGACGCAGACCCTCTCTGACGCTAAAACCTAATTGATATCACCCGCCGGGCAATCAGGGGGTTAAAACTTTATTGGGTTATATACACGGCGGGTGCCCTGACACTATAAAAAGCAAACTAACTAACCAGCGTCACCCGTAACACTTATATGGTGATCACTGGTGAAAGGGTTAACTAGGGGCAATCAGGGGGTTAAAACCTTTATTAGATAATATATGGGGGTACCTGACGCTATAAAAACCTGCGGTGAACCTAAAAAAAATTACCAGCTACCAATCTGCATCACCGACACTAAGACAGCGTTTAGAAAAACGATCGCTTAGCGACAGTGGTGATGGGGGTGAAAGGGTTACCTGGGGGGCGATCAAGGGGGTTAAACCTTTATTAGATAATATATTGGGGTACCTGACGCTATAAAAACATGCGGCGAACCTAAAAAAAATTACTGGCTACCGATCTGCATCACCGACACTAAGACAGCGTTTAGAAAAACGATCACTTAGCGACAGTGGTGATAGGGGGTGAAAGGGTTACCTGGGGTGCGATCAAGGGGGTTAAACCTTTATTAGATAATATATTGGGGTACCTGACGCTATAAAAACCTGCGGCGAACCTAAAAAAAATTACCAGCTACCGATCTGCATCACCGACACTAAGACAGCGTTTAGAAAAATGATCGCTTAGCAACAGTGGTGATGGGGGTGAAAGGGTTACCTGGGGGGCGATCAAGGGGGTTAAACCTTTATTAGATAATATATTGCGGTACCTGACGCTATAAAAACATGCGCGAACCTAAAAAAAATTACTGGCTACCGATCTGCATCACCGACACTAAGACAGCGTTTAGAAAAACAATTGCTTAGCGACAGTGGTGATAGGGGGTGAAAGGGTTACCTGGGGGGCGATCAAGGGGGTTAAACCTTTATTAGATAATATATTGGGGTACCTGACGCTATAAAAACCTGCGGCGAACCTAAAAAAAATTACCGGCTACCGATCTCCATCACAGACACTAAGACAGCGTTTAGAAAAACGATCGTTTAGTGACAGTGGTGATAGGGGGTGAAAGGGTTACCTGGGGGGCGATCAAGGGGGTTAAACCTTTATTAGATAATATATTGGGGTACCTGACGCTATAAAAACATGCGGGGAACCTAAAAAAAATTACTGGCTGCCGATCGGCATCACTGACGCTAAGACAGCGATCAGAAAAATGATCGCTTAACGACAGTGGTGATAGGCGGTGAAAGGGTTATCTGGGGGGTGATCAGGGGGTTAAACCTTTATTAGGGGGGGTTAGGGGGCTACACTGGACCTAAGACTAAACTTTGGTGACACTTTTACAGTCACAAATGTCACTGATTGCAGTGATCACTAAATAAATGGTCACTGCAATCAGTGACACTGTGACTGGGGGCTGGGGGGGTGATCTGGGGTGTCTGGGGGGGGCCTGGGGGGGGCGATTTATGTCCCTATGTGTCCTGGTGTCAGTGTAGTGTTGTGTGCACTGACCTGATGTCTTCTCTTGTACGGCGCTCGGTATATGTGAGCGCCGCACCAGAGATGACATCACTTCCTCCTGCTCCCTCTGTCTGACACAGACAGAGGGGGCATTTCCATTCGCCGGGAGCGATCGCGAGGGGGTGGCCAGAAACGAATGGCTGCCCCCTCATCCCGGAACGCTCCCGGACACTTAGCCACCGCTCACTGTATAGGAGGGGGGTCCGATTGGACCCCCCAACTATACAAAGGCAATCACGTACACTCTACGTGATTGTGCCTGTCGGTGCCATTCTGCCGACGTATATATACAGTGAGCGGTCATTAAGTGGTTAATGTCTTTTCTTTTCTTCCATCTTCTTCTTCCATCTTCTTCTTTTCTCCATTTGGGTTTCTTCCTCCATCTTCATCTTCCTCTTCATCTTTATCTTTATCTTCATCTTCCTTCTTCCTTCGGTCTTCTCGTCCGCATCTTGCCCCGGCGTCTTCCCTTCTTCTTTCTTCTCCGGCCGCTCCGTTTGAATTGGAGGTTCCCGCTGTGCGACGCTTCAGTTCGCCTCTGGGTCCGCTTACACCCGTGACCCCGCCCCCCTCTGATGCACATGGATTTCACTGGGACTTTCCCCGTGGTGACAGAGGGGGGCGGAGCCACCGGGTGTAAGCGGACCAAGTGGAGAACTGAAGCGTCGCACAGCGGGAACCTCCAATTCAAACGGAGCGGCCGAAGAAGAAAGAAGAAGGGAAGACGCCGGAGCAAGGTGCTGGACGAGAACACCGAAGGAAGAAGGAAGATAAAGATGAAGATAAAGATGAAGAGGAAGATGAAGATGGAGGAAGAAACCCGAATGGAGAAAATAAGAAGATGGAAGAAAAGAAAAGACATCAATAAAGGAATTGTCAAAAACCGGCTCTTGTCATTTTTTACATTTTTGACACTTTCCTTGTGAAATGGTAGGGGTACATTTGTACCCCATTACCATTTCACACAGGGGGGGCCGGGATCTGGGGGTCCCCTTTGTTAAAGGGGTCTTCCAGATTCCGATAAGCCCCCCGCACGCAGACCCCCACAACCACCGGGCAAGGGTTGTGGGGATGAGGCCCTTGTCCCCATCAACATGGGGACATCCTCCCCATGTTGAGGGCATGTGGCCTGGTACGGTTCAGGAGGGAGGGGGGGCCGCTCTCGTCCCCCCCTCTTCCCCTGCGGCCGGCCAGGTTGCATGCTCGGATAAGGGTCTGGTGTGGATTTTTGGGGGGACTCCACGCCATTTTTTTTTTAAATTTGGGGTGGAGTTCCCCTTAAAATCCATACCAGATCTGAAGGGCCTGGTTATGGAATTTGGGGGGACCCCCACGCTTTTTTTTTTTGGTTAGCAAAGACTTTCTATAACTTTTACTTTTCTCTATATTGCCGGGAGCCGACAATTCATTAATAGCCGCGGCTGCTTTTAAATGTTTTTTTTTTCCTTTAGAAATGTCATTTTGCTGGCGCACTGGGAAGTTCAGGGCTGCGCCTGTTCAACTTATGCAAATTGACTTAGGTGACTTGACATTTACTAAGATTTTGCCGGCGCAGTGAACCGGCGCATTTGAACCATTGAAATTCCCGCGCTGAGCTCAAAAAAACCTCCCGCAGCTCGAATCGGAATTGCCGGCGCAGCGGGCTGGTTTTGAAAAACTTACTTTCCCTCTCTATTTTGGCCATGTTTGTTATTTGGGCAGGTGTCACTACACTTCCTCACATCACCCCACATCACCCCCATTATATTCTCACTTCCAGCTTCTTTATATTTAGATTTTAACATGCCCTGCGCCAGGTCCATAGTAGCGCACTGAGCGCCTCCTCCCGGACGCAGAGAACACTATAGTAAATGGGAAATAGGGCTGCGCTACCGGCGCTAATGTTTTGTAAATACCAAAACAGCCATTGCGCACGCAGATGCGCCAATACTCATGGCGCAAACGTTTGGTAAATCAGCCCCAGTATCTCACAAAAGTGAGTGCACCTCTCACATTTTTGTACATATTTTATTCTATCTTTTCATGTGACAACATGGAATAAATTACACTTTGTTACAATGTAAAGTAGAGAGTGTACAGCTTGTATAACAGTGTGAATTTGCTTTCCCCTCAAAATAACTCAACACACAGCCAATAATGTCTAAACCGCTGGCAACAAAAGTGAGTACACCCCTAAGTGAAAATTGGGCCCAAAGTGTCAATATTTTGTGTGGCCACCATTATTTTCCAGCACTGCCTTAACCCTCTTGGGCATGGGGTTCACCAGAACTTCACAAGTTGCCACTGGAGTCCTCTTCCACTCCTCCATGATGACATCACAGAGCTGGTGGATGTTAGAGACCTTGCGCTCCTCCACCTTCCGTTTGAGGATGCCCCACAGATGCTCAATAGGGTTTAGGTCTGGAGACATGCTTGTGCCAGTCCATCACCTTTACCCTCAGCTTCTTTAGCAAGGCAGTGGTCATCTTGGAGGTGTGTTTGGGGTCATTATCATGTTGGAATACTGCCCTGCGGCCCAGTCTCTGAAGGGAGGGGATCATGCTCTGCTTCAGTATGTCACAGTACATGTTGGCATTCATGGTTCCCTCAATGAACTGTAGTTCCCCAGTGCCGGCAGCACTCATGCAGCCCCAGACCATGACACTCCCACCACCATGCTTGACTGTAGGCAAGACACACTTGTCTTTGTACTCCTCACCTGGTTGTCGCCACACACGCTTGACACCATCTGAACCAAATAAGTTTATCTTGGTCTCATCAGATCACAGGACATTGTTCCAGTAATCCATGTCCTTAGTCTGATTGTCTTCAGCAAACTGTTTGCAAGCTTTCTTGTGCATCATCTTTTGAAGAGGCTTCCTTCTGGGACAACAACCATGCAGACCAATTTGATGCAGTGTGCGGCGTATGGTTTGAGCACTGAGAGGCTGACCCCCGAACCCTTCAACCTCCGCAGCAATACTGGCAGCACTCATAAGTCTATTTTCCAAAGACAATCTCTGGATATGACGCTGAGCACGTGCACTCAACTTCTTTGGTCGACCATGGTGAGGCCTGTTCTGAGTGGAACCTGTCCTGTTAAACCGCTGAATGGTCTTGGCCACCATGCTGCATCTCAGTTACAGGGTCTTGGCAATCTTCTTATAGCCTAGGTCAGTGATGGCAAACCTTGGCACCCCAGATGTTTTAGAACTACATTTCCCATGATGCTCAACTACACTGCAGAGTGCAGGAGCATCATGGGAAATGTAGTTCCAAAACATCTGGAGTGCCAAGGTTCACCATCACTGGCTAGGCCAACAATTCATTTTTGTTCAGATCCTCAGAGAGTTCTTTGCCATGAGGTGCCATGTTGAACTTCCAGTGACCAGTATAAGAGAGTGAGAGCGATAACACCAAATTTAACACACCTGCTCCCCATTCACACATGAGACCTTGTAACACTAATGAGTCACATGACACCGGGGAGGGAAAATGGCTAATTGGGCCCAAATTGGACATTTTCACTTAGGGGTGTACTTACTTTTGTTGCCAGCGTTTTAGACATTAATAGCTGTGTGTTGAGTTATTTTGAGGGGACAGCAAATTTACACTGTTATACAAGCTGTACACTCACTACTTTACATTGTAGCAAAGTGTAATTTCTTCAGTGTTGTCACATGAAAAGGGGTGTACTCACTTTTATGAGATACTGTACATATAAAACATATGTAGGTAGATTTGTTTCATCTCTATGTATCATCTGAGGCTGTTTACTTCACTGGGTATATGTGAGGGTTTACATCCACTTTAACATAAATGTCTAAGTGCTGGTTCACACTGGGGCAGCTTCAAAGTCGCACCACCTATATTATTCTTTTGCAAATGGTCATCCTCACGAAAAAAGACAGAAATCCCTTATGCAGTTCAATAAATTCCAGGTGTGCTATAACCTGTAAATCTACAAAACAGAGCACTTCCTGACTGGCAAACATCACAGTGAACCTGGAATAAGCAAGTGTCACTCAGTCACTTTACCCAGTTCGGTTCCAGAGCAATTTTTTTCCTTTGTCACATGTAAAAATTAAAAATTTTGGCAATAAAATTACATAAACCCCAGAACATTATATATTTTCTGAAAGCAGAGGCCCTGTAGAATAAAAGTTACGGTAATAGTTGCAAAAAATTTCCATGTGATATTTGCGCAACTGTTTAATAAACACAAATGTTCCGGACAAAATATAATAAAATTAATTTTTATCGCAAAACCACACCATATAACGGAAAATTTATTACCAAATACTTCCCGTAATTTTCCTTTCCTGATAGACTCCATGGCAGCCTACGTGTGGGTTAACCCCGCCTCCTCTCCAATGCTATAGGACCCCATACCCATAAAAGTAAACTCACCTCTCAGCACTGTGTTCCGTAACTAGCCGACTCTTGGACACTTACTTTCTTTCATTACTATTTACTTTGAGGGTGGGAACTCCGTCTGCCATGGAGTCTATCAGGAAAGGAAAATTACGGTAAGTATTTGGTAATAAATTTTCAGTTTTCCTGACTGACTCCATGGCAGCCTACGTGTGGGAAATAACTAGCCAGACCACACGGGTGGGTATGCTGAACAGAAAAGCTTTAATTTGTCCTGTCAACCGACAGGATTCTTAACCCAAAATTAACAGACGACAGTGATGCCGGCTCAATGCAGTAATGGGCCATAAATGTATTGATAGAGGCCCACGAGGCCGCTTTACAAATGACATCTGGAGCCACATGTTGGGCTGCCGCCCAGGATGCTGCCATCCCTCTGGTGGAGTGTGCCGTCACCGCCTGTGGAGGAGCCAAGCCCTTAGCCCTGTATGCTTGCTGGATTGTTTGAACGATCCATGATGCAATTGTTCTGGTTGATGCTTTCTTCCCTCTGTTGTTTCCAGAATGTAGAACAAACAGATGATCAGATCGTCTGAAGGAAGAAGTAACTTGTAGATACTCTTTTAGGATTTCACCCATATCCAGGGGATGAATTTCACTGGAATCTGGAGTCTTAAATGTAGGTAGAACAATTTCTCGATTTTCGTGAAATACCGAAGACACCTTTGGATTTGAACCCAACATGGGTATAAGGACTACTCGATCCGGAAAAAATGTTAGAAAAGGTTCTTCATGACCTAGAGACCCGATCTCAGAGACCCTCTTAGCCGAGGTGATGGCTACTAAGAAGGCTACTTTTGATGAAAAGTCCTTAATGGAGGACGGGGAGGGCCCCGACATACTGAGTCCAGTCAGAGAATCTAGAACGAGTGGAAGATCCCACTTGGCAAATCTTGGTTTTCTTTGGGGCTTAATTCTTGATGCCCCCCGAAAGAATTGTCTGACTAAGGGATGGACTGCCCATGAGACTCCAGAGAAGGCTGACAAGGCCGAAACTTGTACTCTTAGAGAGCTAACAGATAAGGGTAAGTCTAGTCCGGTTTGCAGAAAACTAAGAACATCCTGAACTCCTGGATTTTTGAAGGACCTCCCGGAAGCGGAGGAGAACTCAACAAATTTGGCCCAGATTCTTCTATAAACCTTTTTGGTACTTGCTCTTCTTGAGCTCAACAGTGTAGACATCACTCTAGAGGTGCAACCGAGGGATTCCAGCCTCTCCCTCTCAAGAACCAGACCGTCAGTCTCATCAGTGCCGGACAAGGGTGTAGGAGTGACCCTTGAGAGAGCAGGTCCGGCCTGAGAGGCAGAGGTACCGGGTCCCGGTAGCTCAGTTGGATCAGGAGGGGAAACCAAGGCCTGTTTGGCCAGTAAGGAGCCACTACGGTTACTTCGGCTGATTCCGCTTGAAGTCTCCTCAGGAACTTGAGGATTATCGGGATCGGGGGAAAAGCGTATGCCCGCCTGAACCTCCATCTGTCCGTCAGGGCATCCGTTCCGACTGCCTGGCTGCAACGGCCCCGAGAATAGAACTTCACTGTTTTGTGATTGTAGGGGGAAGCGAATAGGTCCACTTTGGGATTGACTCCCAGAGACAAAATCCAGTTGAAGGACTGTACATGGAGGGACCACTCGTTGTTGTCTAGACGAGTTCGAGAGAGGAAATCCGCCTGTGAGTTCTGTACTCCCGGAAAAAAAACTGCTGATATGTTGGCCATATTTTTCTGGGCCCAAGTCATAATGGGCTCGACTTCTAACAGGAGTGTGGAACTCCGTGTCCCCCCTTGTCGCTTCACATATGACACTGCTGTGGTGTTGTCCATCCTGATCAACACCGATTCTCCTCTCAGACACTGAGAAAAGGATTGGAGGGCACACCAAGCTGCCCAGAGCTCTAGGACATTTGAGCCTGGGTTGCGGAGGCGAGCGTCCCACCTGCCCTGAGCAAGGTTCTGGCCACAGAGAGCCCCCCAGCCGGAACCGCTGGCATCGGTCGTAATTGTGACCCAGGAGATGGGGGCAATGGAGTGACAGTTTAGCAAATTCTTGAGTTGGAGCCACCAGAAGAGGCTGTTTCTCATTTTTGCGGATATGTGGATGAGTTGACTCTTGTCCGCTGACTTCCACTGCCGGAGGAACCCTGACTGAAAAGGGCGTAACCTCCATAGAGCCCATTTGACCATGGGGGTCGTGGAGACCATTGTGCCGATAATTCTTAGGCATTGTGATGCTTTCAGATGAGGAGCATCCAGAGCACGAGAAACCCTCTTCCGAATCACCGGAATCTTCTCTGCCGGCAGGGAGATGGTGTTCTCCACTGTGTTGAACAGAGCCCCTAAGTAAATTAAGTTTTGGGCTGGATCCAGGTGGCTTTTTTCTAAGTTTAGAAGCCATCCAAAGCTGGGAAGGGTTGAGATCACTTGTTCTCTGTGCACCAGGAGCTGTTCTCTGTTTTGAGACAGAACTAGGAGATCGTCTAAATAATGGTAAAGACGCACACCTTTTAGCCTGATGAGGGCCACTACGGCCAAGAGGACCTTGGTGAAAACTCGAGGAGACGTTGTCAAGCCGAACGGTAGGCAGATGAATTGAAGATGTTCCTGCCCGATATGGAACCGGAGGTACTTTAAAAAGTCCTTTGTCACTGGCACGTGGAAATAGGCATCTTTCAGGTCTATCGAAATCATCCAGTCGCCTGGTTGAATGGCTTGCTAGATTGTTGACAGAGTCTCTATTTAGAATTTTCCGTGCCTTATGAACTTGTTCAGGTACGTCAGATCTATTACCGGACGCCAGGCACCGCTTTTCTTTTGGACTAAGAAAAGGGGGGAATACACACCCTGGAACTGCTCTTCCTCTGGGACACGCACTACTGCTCCCTGGGTTTTCAGCAGGTCTATGTAGGACAGTAAGGCCTGTTTTTGGTCTGCCGAACTTGGAAGTAGGGTTGAGATAAACCTGGGGGGAGGAATGCTGGAGAAGGACCATGCGTGACCTGACGATACTGTCTTGACTACCCAAAAGTCTGAGATTGAGGCCACCCACACGTGCCGGAAGAGGAGCAGACGTGCCCCTACCCGACCCGCCTGGGCGGGCAAAATCTCAAAAGGATTTAGCCTGATCGCGACCACTGGACGCTTGGCTCTTTGCTGGCTTGCGAAAGAACACTTGGCCTCTACTCCAGTTTCTTCTGAAGTCCCGGCCGGGTCTATAGGAGCGTGCTTCCCTCGAGCGCTCCGGACTGCGCCTTCTGAACTGGGGCTTCCTTCGATTCTGTGGACGCTTGTCCTGTGGAAGAAAGCCAGATTTTCCGCCTGTGGCTTTAGCTATGGCGTCATCTAGTTTGTTACCAAACAGTGATTATCCTTCTAAAGGAATCTTGCACCATGTCTGCTTAGAAGACGGGTCAGCCTGCCAAGGGCGTAGCCCTAGGGCTCGTTTAGCTGTAACTGAGGATAACATAATCCTGGACAGTAGACGGATCAGATCAACCGATGCTTCTCCCAAGAAAGCCACTGCTAGTTTTAGCTCTGCTACTGCTGAGTTACTGGCCAGTTCTTCTGAAACGCCTTTGAGAAAGGAATCTATGTTTTCCCGCCATGCCTCCATAGCCTTAGACACGGCTGCCAAGGCTAGGGCGGGCTTACAAGCTGTCCCAGCAAGACCGTAAATTCTTTTAAGGTCCTGATCCATTCTTCTATCAAGACTGTCTTTAAAGGAGACTGCGTCTTCAAGAGGGAGCGTGACGTGCTTAGCCAAACGCATTACTGCTGCGTCCACAAGAGGAATATTCTCCAGGTATTTTACCTCATCTGCCTTGAAGGGATACATTCTGGAGGCTTTATTTGCCATCGAGGACTTCCTGTCCACTTTGCTCCACTCTTCATCAAAGATGCCCTTTAGTTCGGCTAAAAGCGGAAAACTTGGGCGCTCTTTCCCCAGGCGCTTGAAAAAAAAATTCTGTTTAGCTGGGGGAGTCGATGGGTCTTCCCACATAAGGGCCTCTTTGACCGCTTTAATGAGCGGAGTTAATTGAGAGAAATCGAACTCTACACTCTCTTCATCACTCTCCAATTCTCCTTCCGAGGGAAGAGGCGAAGATTCGTAAGGCTGGGAAGGACCTGGGACTTCACGGACCACATCAGCCGGGGACCCAGATCGAATAGTGCTGGACTGGCTTTGTGCGTGGGAAGCACCCATCTCCTTTAGAGAACGTTGCACCACCTGTATCACTAGAGATTCGATCCGTTGATCTTCTGTCTCTTTTTCCCCAACCGCATGGGCATAGCAATGGCTGCATAATGATTTGCCCTCTGGGACTCGTGAGCCGCATCCCCAGCAGGCTCTCCGATCAGAATAACTGTCCTGGCGGTGGGAGCGGTGTCTGGAGGAGGATTGGGAACTTCCCCTCTGGTCGTGAGATGCAGATGGGGAATCACGTCTGTGTCTTGATTTTGAAGTTGACGCATGCTGCAGCGTGGCAAGGTCTGTGTCAATTTGAAGATCTGCGGAAGGGCTAAAGGAAAAAAAGGGGAATTGGGGGGGGGGAGAAAGACAAGCCGTCAAGCAACACTACTTGCGACTGAACCCCAAGCCCTCCCCTCTCCCGCACATACCTTGTGCGTGAGGGCTGGCCACATGTAAGCGGTGAATTGTCCATACTTCTGGGCTAAGCGTCACACTAGGACAGGACTGGTAAAGAAACCTATAGTCATACAATGAAATAATGAATACCTTGCCCTTTAAGAAGACATTTTACAGATGACGAACAATTGTGCAAAATAACAACCAGGAAAGAGAGAGCAAAATGACAGAGCCTATTTTGAAACTTCATTACAAACAAGTTTAGCCATGAAGACACTGACCTGAACTCAGAAGCTGAAAAGGTAGTCTCTGCTCGCCTGTCAGGGGAGATCCCAAATGACACAGGCGAGCAGCAGCTTTTAAATTCCCCGCCTGCCGTGACGTCACCGCTGACCGTACCGCGCGCCTGCGCGGTGGAAAGGCTCTCATCTGCGCCTGAGTGGCCGCCGAGAGAAGCGCTGAACCGCGCATGCGCGAACCAAGCCTCGCTCTGAGAGCGGACACCGCGCATGCGCGAACAGCTGCGGCGCCCGAGATTCGGATAACCGCTGTGAGCTGGGACGCAGAGCGTTCCAGCCGCCATAGTGGAGCAGCATGGGGCATAGGACGGAAAAGACAGACACAAACAAATAATACAGATGCAACTGCCATGGAAAAAAAGTTGCAGACCTTGCCAGCCGAGGACATCTCAATGCTCTGGGCACACTGCAGCAACATCCCACCGCAGGAATATGGTTGCTGTAAGCTCTCCACCCGCCCATGGCTGGGCTCCGAGCTGCACCGCATAGAAGTGTGCCATCCATCCATCCGGAAATCCGCACGGACGTGCATGCTTTAGGTCCATTGGAGGAGGACAAAAAAGGAACACAGTGCTGAGAGGTGAGCTTACTTTTATGGGTATGGGGTCCTATAGCATTGGAGAGGAGGCGGGGTTAACCCACACGTAGGCTGCCATGGAGTCAGTCAGGAAAATACATATTTTTGGTTAAAATATAAAAGATGAGGTTGCATCGAGTAAATAGATACCTAACATTCCATGTCTTAAAAATACGTGCGCCCGCAATATTGCCAAACACGATGGTGCCCAAAAATCACCATAGGTGACGCTTTAAAAGACATTAGAGCTCATCAATTTAGAGTTAACTAGGAGCTCTTGTGCTAGAATTATTGTTCTCACTCTGACAATCGCGGCGATATGTCACATGTGTGATGCGACCGCAATTTACATACAAGTGCACACTCTTGGCTTGCGTTTGTGCAGGTGTGTGGGGAAACAGAGGTTTTAGCAATTCTTTATATATATATATATATATATATATATATTATTTTTGTTTTTGTTTTTGTTTTTTATTATCATTTTTTTTACTTTTTACATTTTTTTTTTTTACGTGATTGCTATCACAGGGGGTTAATAAAGCCCTATGTGATAGCATTGGGCAGGTGACAGGTACTCTTTATGGAGCCATCAGGGGTCCAATAAACCCCAATGTCTCCCCTGCCCTTCACACCATCTAACCTTGCACAGATCAGCTTGACGGCTGTGTGAAAGTGATTGGCAGCTATGGAGCTGCCGCATCACTTTCAGTTTGAAGCCGGGAGACGGTTCTACAAAACACACAAAGGGTGATGGCTGCTACTGCATCCATCAGCTTGTGTTTAACCACTTCAGCCCCGGAAGGATTTACCCCCTTCCTGGCCAGAGCATTTTTTGCGATTCGGCGCTGCGTCGCTTTAGCTGACAATTGCGCGGTCGTGCAACGTTGTACCCAAACAAAATTGACGTCCTTTTATCCGCACAAAGAGAACTTTCTTTTGGCGGTATTTGATCACCTCTGCGTTTTTTTTTATACCTATAAACGAAAGAAAAAGAGCATTAATTTTTCTTCCACAGTTTAGGCCGATATGTATTCTTCTACATATTTTTGGTAAATATAAATTGCAATAAGTGTATATTGATTGGTTTGCGCAAAAGTTATAGCGTCTACAAAATAGGTGATAGATTTATGACATTTTTATTATTATTATTTATTTTTTTACTAGTAATGGCAGTGATCAGCGATTTTTATTGTGACTGCGACATTGCGGCGGACAGATCAGACACTTTTGACACTATTTTGGGACCATTGACCATACAGCGATCAGAGCTAAAAATAGCCACTGATTACTGTATAAATGTCACTGGCAGGGAAGGGGTTAAACACTAGGGGGCAATTAAGGGCTTAAGTGTGTTCCCTCAGTGTGTTCTAACTGTGGGGGGATGGGCTCACTGGGAGCAGTAGATCTCTGTCAAGTTGCTAGGCAGAACAGAGAAATACCTTGTTTACATAGGCATCTCCTCGTTCAGCCTCTCCTCCTTGCAATCGCGGGCCGCCAGCAAGCATTGAGTTTGCGGGACCCCCGACGCTCGCGCGCGTACGCTAGGCGGAAATTATGGAAAGACGTATGGGTACTCCCTTTTGTGCACCTGTGCCATTCTGCCGACGTAAATCGTCATGCGACGGTCGGCAAGTGGTTAATGGTTCACTCTTTGGATGTACTGTACATAGTATGCCCAAAGAGCTGAACTGGTTACAGAAAAAACTTTACCTGCACTCTACCACGATTAACTGTAACTGAAACCAAGCCAAGCCACCATTAGAGAAAGGAAAATCCTTGACAGAATAAATCGTTAATTGAAGCTCAAAACCTTGAGTAAATCTCTATGGGATCACAATTTCACAAATATACACACACATACAAACACAATACCAAAAAAAAAAAAACAAAAAAAAAAAAACACACGTCAGTGAATCAGAATCATGAAAAAGAGCTGGCACATAAGGTGAGGTCAGGTGTGTGCTTTTTTTTTATGTTTTTTTAGTGTGCGTGTGTATTTGTGTTTGTAATCAAATAAAGATTTACTCAAGGTTTTAAGCTTCCATTTATGATTTATTTTTTCAAGGATGTTCCTTCCTCTACCGTGGCTTAGCTTTAGTGGTCTGGAGTACACTTTTAGTATTTATTTGGTTGAGGCCAGTGATGAAACTTGGCACCCCAGATGTTTTAGAACTACATTTCCCATGATGCTCATGCACTCTGCAGTGTAGTAGGGCTAGGGGCAGATCCAGGGGGGCAACGGGGCAATTGCCCCCACCCCCCCCTCCGAAAATATCACTGACTGATACCGACTGCAGTCCCAACTCCTGAGTCTCTCTCTCTGTCTCACATCAGTGGCGCAGAGACTCTGTGTTATTGTAATAATTACGCCTCGCTGGACCAGGAGGAGGTGGGTGGAGCTGCGACGCTGGCTTGGCCTCTGTGTTCCCTGCACTGGTTGCTAGGTTTTTCTAGTAATGGCGGCAATCATTGATTTTTAGCGGGACTGCAACATTTCAGCGGACAGACCGGACACCTAACTGACACTTTTTGGGGACCAGTGACACTAATACAGTGATTAGTGCTAAAAATATGTACAGTCACTGTACTAATGACATTGGCTGGGAAGGGGTAACATCGGGGGGCGAGCAAAGGGTTATCTGTATCCCTAGGGAATGCTTGCTAACAGTGTGGGGGATGGATTTACTAGATGAACAGAGTGATCCGTGTTCCTGGTTAGCAGGAAAACAAGATCACTCTGTCAGAGGCGACTCTAGGCTTTGTGAGGCCTTAGGCAAAACTTAGACATGAGGCCCTACTCACGCCCATAATGGGAAAAATAATTCAAGCAAGAAAAATGGCTGCATAAAATACACGGATCTAGCACACAGGTGATCAGCACCACCTCCAGGGCACCCTCCTCACCCATCAGACATATTCAGCCAATGCAAGAGGAGGGAGAGAGGGGGAGGTGAGAAAGAGGGAGAGGTAATAGAGAGATCCAATGATGCCGACATTAGTATTGATCACAGTAATTTAGGTGGCCGCGAGGACCCTGTGAGTGCGAGGCCTTAGGTGACCGCCTAATTTGCCTAATTAGAGAGCCACCTCTGCACTCTGTTCATCTCTGACAGAATGGGGGTCTGCCTTGTTTACATCAGCAGACCGCTGTTCTATCTCTGTGGGGAGCGATCGTGGGTGGCCGGTGGACATCGCTTCCGCCAGACCCGTTGATTGGCTCCCCCTCTGGCCAATCAGCGCGCGCGCCTTTGCTGGGTATTGCACAAAATGGCGTACAGTTCTGTTAGCAACACCTTATTTTCTGGCAGTGCACCTCCCGAGACTAGACTCTGGATCCGCCCCTGAGTAGGGCATCATGGGAAATGTAGTTCCAAAACATCTGGGGTGCCAAGGCTCGCCATCATTGCCCTAGACACTTTTTAGTGTGAAAATTCTAAATGGACAATCTTCAAAAACAAACCATTCTCCATCTCCAGTGCTAGAAAATCTATAAGAAATATAAAATGTTCCAGGTTCACTGTGATGTTGTTTGCCACTCAACACACACACGCACACACAGTAGTCATTAGAACAAGTACATTTCCAGAGAAATGAAGCCAAGCCACCATTAGAGGAAGGAAAATCCTTGACAGAATAAATCGTAAATTGAAGATTAAAACCTTGAGTAAATCTTTGTGGGATCACAAATACAATTATAGTAATATTACACATATAAGTAAGTGACATACAATACCAAAAAAACAAAAACAGATGTCATAGAGAAGAATTGGTGGCACATGATGAGGTCAGGTCATGATGTGTGTGGTTTATTTTTTTTAATGTGTATATATTTGTGATCCAATAAAGATAAGATTTATATGGTTTTACGCTTCAATTTACGATTTATTCTTTCAAGGATTTTCCTTCCTCAATTGGTGGCTTGGCTTCATTTGTCTGGGAATACACTTTTAGTATTTATTTGGTTGAGAATCAAATTAACCCCTGGACACTTTTTAGTGTGAAGATGGACAATCTTCAAAACCATTCTCTCTCTCTCCAGTGCTATAAAGATAAAACAAATGGGGGCGTGTCTCCGGGATGGCGCTGGGAGCAGACGTGTCTGTCTGAGCTCCCCAGGACCGGCGCTGTATTTCTTCATTTATAGGGTGCAGACCCCTCTAATCTGTCCATCCTGTGTCCCCCTAGCCTTGGGACCCTGCCCGGATAGTGCAGGAGTGGAGACGGCCGGCTGTGATCCCAGGAAAGGCCACGGACCGGACATCGTGGGCTAGGCCGAAGCCGGGGACTCGCCTAAAATCCCGGCCCGGAGCTCCGCAGCGCCGGCACGCTGAGACTCCTCTATTCCATCCCTCCTGTGTCCCCCTAGCCTTGGGACCCTACCCGGATAGTGCAGGAGTGGGGACGGCCGGCTGTGATCCCGGGAAAGGCCATGGATCGGACATTGCGGACTAGGCCGAAGCCGGGGACTCGCCTAAAATTCCGTCCCGGAGCTCCGCAGGGCCGGCGCGGTAAGATTTTCTGCTTCACACTCATACCATCCTTCTCTGCCTTCTGATCCTCTGTAGCTTTCCTGGGGTATGCAGAGGAGGAAAAGTCAACCATGCTCCAAAAAGAAGGCCACAAAGTCAGACATTGTGGACAAGGCCGCAGCCGCGGTCTCGCCTAAAACCCCTGCCCGGATGGAGAACCAGGCCGATGATTCCGACCGGCTGCCTGCCACAGCGGCCGATTTTAAAGCAGTCCTACATGCCATAACTGCCCTGACTGGCAAGGTGGACCATATACAGGCAAATGTGGAGTTTATTAGGAAGGACTTTGATGCTTTTCGTGGTAGAATGACTGAGGTGGAGCACAGGGTCTCCCAGACCGAGGACATGGTACGTGACCATGGAGCTGACATTCACTCACTTAAGGCCAGGGTCAAGGTGCTTGAATCCTGTGCAGAAGACGCAGAGAATCACAACAGAAGAAATAATCTGCGTTTTCTGGGACTCCCTGAGGGGGCTAAGGGTGCAGACCCCACGGCCTTTGCTGAACACTTATTACAACAGCAACTCCCCTCAGCACTCTTCTCTCCGTTTTTTACTGTGGAGAGGGCTCATCGCATACCCGCCACCAGGGGGCCCCAGAGAGCACCGCCCCGCACTTTTATCTTTAAACTACTTCACTTTCGGGACAGAGATACGGTGATGAAGGAAGCTAGGGCTCAAGGTGAACTACGCTTTGAGAACGCTAAGCTTCTAATCTTTCCGGACTACTCGCTGGAAAATCAGAAACAGCGTAAATCCTATGATGCTGTGAGAGCTAGGCTTCGCTCCAAACATATCAAGTACAGTATGCTGTTCCCGGCCAGACTGAGGGTGGAAGACGGCGACTCTGTTTGGTTCTTCACATCCCCAGAGGAGGCCTCCATGTGGATCGATACACTCCCGCGAGGATAATTATTCCTTCTGGCTGCCTGCTTATGTGGGCTGATTTCACCTGCTGCCTTATTCAATGTGCCTTTTTTTTTTCTACACACTGGCCTGGGTCCCGACAAGCCATGTGTGCTATTGTGTTCCCCACTTCACGACCCTGGAGGCCAGGAGGCTATGACTTGAACTTTTCTCTGCAGCCTCACTGTTGGAGGATTGTCTCCGAGACGGTGTCCTGTTTTTCTCCTTCCTCCTCCCTTCTCCACATCCCGAGACCCAGGCCCTTGAGTTTGGCAGCACATACTCCGTTCTTGCTTAAGTTTGTACCCCCGGCATGGTCGGGAGCCTGCACCCACATTTATTTCTTTATTGCTCCGGTCCCCGGCAGGGGACTGCATGCGTGTCATCTAACTGCTGGACTGTGGATGCCGTTCCGGACACGTTTCCCCATCGCAGGCATGTTCGCCTTTGTTTCAAGTTGGGATCCTAAGCCTCCCCACAGTTGGGGTTGGGGTTGGCGGGGTGGGGGGTGGGGGAATGGTTGGGACTGTTTGGTTATGTATTGTTATTTCTTTATACTTTTACAAACAAGGTTTTACTGTGTGACTTAGGATGTGTGGGGCGGAATGTTTTGATTTATGTAATGGTCCGGGTTCGGTTCCGGGGCCTGGTAGTCATGTTCCAGCTTCATATAGCGCCACAGGGTGAATATGGCTGAGTGCACCATAATTTTGTGGAACACTAGGGGTCTGAACTCATCTGTGAAGAGATCGCTGGTGTTTCAGTTCCTTAATGCTCACCGCCCCCAGATATGCATTCTTCAGGAGACGCATTTAACAGGCAGCAAACTTTTAAGCCTTAGACGATCCTGGGTGGGGCACCTCTATCACCCCACTCATACCAACTATTCCCGGGGAGTTAACATTCTAGTTCACAAATCTCTGCCTTTTAGGTTGTTGGAGCTGGACCCGGACGGGAGATATGTCATAATGCATGCTGTGATAGATAGGTTGGAGCTGGTGGTGGTGGGTCTCTACCTGCCCCCCCCCCCCCCCCGGCCTCCATGAGATTGCTTAACCAGCTAGTTTCTAAGATTGCTGTATTTGGTACGGATAACGTGGTGATCATGGGTGACTTTAACCTGGTCCCGGATCCTGGGTTGGACAGACTCTCCGGTGTGACGGGCCCACTTTCAGACCTGTCCTCCTGGGCAGAGGCCTCCAATTTGACTGATGTGTGGCGGTGCCGTTACCCTGGTCAGCGAGCCTACACATGTCACTCAGCCTCACATAAAACATTCTCACGCATAGATCTGGCCTACATGGGGGGGGGGGTCTGTCCTCCCTAGGATCAGAGACGTTTCCATCCTTCCTCGGGGTGTCTCGGATCATGCTTCTCTGCAGTTGAAGCTGAGTGTGTCCACGGCTCCTGGGGAGGGATTGTGGAGACTGTCCAGATTCTGGCTGGCCGACTCCAGGATCTCTGAGCCATATCGAGATGAGGCGATTCAATTCTGGCGGGACCTGGACCCTATTATACCCATGACCGTGTCTTGGGATGCGTTCAAGGCCTTCTCTAGGGGCAGCCTGCAGACACATATCCGTAGGACTCGCAGGGACATGAGGAAGGATATAAAGAGGGCTGAGACAAGGGTGACTACACTTGAGACAGAATACTCTGCTACCAGGGACTCCGGGGTATACTCTGACTTTCAGGCCGCATTGAGAGATGTGCTCCTGCTCCGAATATCCGCTACAAAAACGAAATTTCTACACCAATCCCAACGTATATTCGAGCATGGGGAGAAGACGGGTAGCATGCTGGCGTGGCTGGCGAGGGAGAGCTCCTCACCTGTGACCATATCAGCAATAGCTGACTCAGATGGGTCGCTGTTGACTGATCCCACCGCCATCAACGGCCGCTTTGCATCCTTCTACCAGGAGCTGTACAGCTCCCGGCTGGCGTGCACGGATGAGGAGCTCATGGCATATCTGGAGGAGACGGAGCTGCCTTGCTTGACGACCACCTGCAAAGATGCATTAGACGCCCCTATCACGCTGGACGTACCGTCCGATATCTCTCCTAAATGTCGATGCCAAGATATTGGCCAAAATTTTAGCAGGGCGCTTGAATGTTGTGATCACTGCCTTGGTGCACGCTGATCAATCCGGGTTTATGCCGGGGCGAGGGACTGATATTAATATATGGCGCCTCCTCACACATCTCGTCAGGGCGGACGGGGAAGGTCCGGGGGTGGTGACCTCTCTAGATGCTGAGAAAGCCTTTGACTCGGTGGAGTGGCGCTACCTCTGGGCCATCCTGCGTAAATTCGGGTTTGGCCCCCGATTTGTTAGATGGGTCCAAATGCTTTACCATAATCCCATGGCTCGTATTCGCACAAACAACTCGCTGTCGTCTCCATTCCCTCTGTCCAGAGGCACTAGACAGGGATGCCCACTCTCCCCTGGCCTGTTTGCGTTGGCCATGGAACCCATGGCGGCACGCATTAGGGCAACCCCCCTTGATTGAGGGCATCCCTGTGGGGGTGATCACAGACAAAATATCCCTATATGCTGACGACACCCTCCTATTCCTTAAAGACGTTTCTTCCCTCCCACCGGCTCTTCACATTGTGGATGTGTTTGGCTCATTTTCTGGCATTAAGGTAAATTGGGGAAAGTCACTCCTATTTTCACTCCATGTGACGGGACCTCGCCCCCCAACAGGTACCCCCTTAAACTGGACTTCGGAATTCAAATATCTCGGGATACTGATTAGAGCGCCCCTGTCTTCATACATAGAATTGAATCTCATGCCACTGCTGAAGACATTCTCGCAGAGATGCACGGCCTGGAGATCTCTCCCTCTTTCACCAGTGGGTAGGGTGAACCTGATAAAAATGATTTACCTGCCTAAATTCCTATACTTTTTTCGCAACTCCCCGCTGATCCCCCCAGCCTCATTTTTTGCCACATTAAATGGTATCATATCCTCCTTTGTGTGGAATGGCAGATCCCCACGTTTCGCCATCTCCACCTTACAACTTCCCATTGCACGAGGTAGCTTGTCCCTACCAGACTTTCAGGTGTATTTTTGGGCGGCGGTTTTGGTAACAGTCAGGTGGTGGTTTTCTCAACCCAAAGACAATCCCGCGGTGACCCTTGAAGCGGTGATTATGGGTTCATACTCCTCCCTCAGCAATTTGGTGTTCAGGGGACCGAAATCTCACCCCGGCCTTACAGAACCTATGCGTACGACAATATCAGTGTGGCGCAGGGTTAACACAAGTAATAGCTCCCCCGGAACATACTCCCCCCATCTCCCCCTATGGGGTAATCCTAACCTGCCACACTTGACTTGGCAAAGAAAGGGATAGTGAACCTTAAACATATAGTTGCCAGCTGAAAATTGCACGCGTTCCCCGACCTCTGAGGTGCCTATCACTTGCCGGGTTGGATGCTGTTCCGTTATTACAAATTACGCCATGCGTACAATAAGCAATTCCCACCTCTCGTTACCCTCAGATCGCACTCTGTGGAGGGACTTCTTACTGCCAAGGTCATAGATAAACCCCTATCCTCCCTGTACTTCCGTCTGTCCTTAGGCCCCACTGGAAAGCTTGAGAAAGCCCTATTTAAATGGAGGGGGGAAATCCCTGACCTGACGGAGGAGGAATGGGAGGCTACCATATCCTCCTTTGTGACGAACATGATCTCAGCCAAAGACCGGGACTTGCAGGTTAAGTTCCTCCACAGGGCCTACTTCACTCTAAAACGACTGACTCTTATGAACCCGGAGACCCCGGTGAATTGTCCTCGATGTGGGGCTGCCTCCTTCCTACATATGGTCTGGACCTGCCCATGTCTGGTAGATTACTGGACGGGGGTTGTGGACAGCCTCAACGGAATCGCGTCCCTGGATATGGGACCCAATTCTCGAGTTTTGCTGCTCAACATCTTTGGAGCAACGGTTCAGGGCAAGTATACTAGGCTGTTCCTAAGCTATGCCACATTCTATGCACGCAAGGTGATATTCCTCCACTGGAAAGACGCAGCGCCACCTACAGTTTCTATGTGGCGTATGGTTGTAAACTCAGTGTTACCACTCTACAAACTTACATACCTTAATCGGAATTGCCCCGGTAAATTTGATAAAATATGGTCAGGATAGATAGATGCCTGGGGGGAGGAGCCCCTGGAGAACGCGCAGGATGTGGTAGCTGGAGATGCACCACAGCCCTGAATCCATAGGTTGGTTTTCCTATGAGTAGATGACCTGTTTTGATATGTAATTCATCCACTTGCTCAAGGTTCCTTTCTCTCTCCCCCCCCCCCCCCTCCGCCTTCCTCCCCCTCCCCCTCTCTCTCCTCCCCTTCCCCCTCCTCTCTCCTTCTCCCCCCCCCATCTGGGTCATTCTGGGTTATTATGCTGAAATGTCCACCTCCTGAGCCAACGTTAGAACGTTCTTTGGGTTTTGTTCTCACCCATCCTGTGGTCAACATTGTTGCTGTTTACTAAGTCACTCTGTGTATTACCCTTCATGTAAAGGATTGTGTGTTTGCATCGCTTGTACTGTAATAACTAAATAAAAAAAATATCTTCTTATAAAAAAAAAAAAAAGATAGAACAAATAAAAAATAACACTGGTGTGGTGTGGCAGACTGGCAGTGGGCACACGGCACTTCCTGTATGTGCCAAAAAAAAAAAAAAAAAAACATGATTAACTGCTCAGCATTTGGGAATATGTAGGTTTTCTGTAATAACACTAGTTGATCCACATGCTCTGGTTTGAGGGTGCTTGTTTTTGCAGTTACCACATCTCCTGCAGTGGACGCTTGTGCCCGGGCTACACAAGTATTGCTTTGACCTCATGCCACCAGTTCAAAGGGTCCTCAGTGAGAGGCAGAGGTGGGGCTTTGCCTATAAAATATTTACACGCTGGTATCTCACCCCGTCAGTCTTGAGTAAATATTTTCCGGAAGCATCGGAGCGTTGCTGGTGATGCGAAGACGAGAGGGGACTCTCCTTCACGTCTTCTGGTCCTGTTCAAAGCTTCAACAGTACTGGTTGGAGGTACAGAGGATCTCCCAACAATTCACAGACTTCCCAATCCCGATGGATCCGGCCTTCTTCCTTCTCCACTGCTGGCAGATGCCGATTTGGACATAAAAAAAAAATCAATCCTTCGTCACTTAACTAACGCTGCCAAAGCCTGTGTCGCGCTGTGTTGGAAAGACCCCAATCCTCCTTCCATCGCCATGTGGCATAAGGTCAGGAGTATCAATACCCTGAAGGATCTTGTACTTACTGCACAAAACAGAAGAGAATGATATACGAAAACTTGGGCATACTGGAACATGTTCGTATATGTGGATGAAGGGAAGTCCCTCCTAGAGAGCTGCTCTGGGGACTGAGGTCCCCCTATCATTCGTACTGTAGCATCTACGTGTCCCATCACCCTGGCCCCCCCCTCCTTTTTCTTTTCTCCCTTTTTTCATCCCTCTTCTCTTCACTTCTTGCCTTGGCACCCTTTTGGGTGACCTTATGTTTATACCATCTTGTTTTCTTCTATCCTAAAATGTGAAGTGTTCATTCATGCAACTCAACACAAGCAGAATGCATATGGTCACCACCTGTTTTTTTGAAATGGGAGGCTCGTCTGCGCGGCAGTGTTGCTGTACTGACTCGCTTCAGAGCACCTTTACACTTGACTGTATTACCCTGGACTGTAACTACGTTTGATGTGCCATGGCACCTTTGGTGCCTTTGTTATACTGTATATTGATGGATACTTTATTTTTCTCTACAAATAAAGAATTTGAAAAAAAAAAAAAAGAGGTGGGGCGTTACAATATTTTTCCATTTCCTCTTTAGCCTTGGCATAGGGGGTCTTGGGTTCTATTGTACCTTCATTGTCAGCAAAAAGACTGTCCCAGCAAAGTCATGAACAGCGATTGGCCTTTCTTTTGGGAAGAGAATGGCTGTCCTCGACGGGTGTTTCTTCTTCCAGAGTTCCTTTTCTCCTAGGCACTTCATCCACATTTGTTTTCCTATTAGATGTAATCTGTGTTGAATAGAAAATAGAATAAGAGCACACAGTGTGAACTGCCTGCGATTCTGATGGGGTGAGGAAACCGTACAGAAATCGGTGTAGTTGCAGCACCACATCAGTGTGAAGTGGGGCTTACAACAATGTAGCTAGCAGTCCAACCATAATGTGCACACCGCTCAGATAATTAATGAGCTGCTAACCGATGCAGGTGCTCACCCCGGCTCGCCACCGTTAAAATGCAAATGAAGAAAGGAGAATGGCCACACACTACAACTACACAGACAAAAGACAGGAACATTGTTGATGCGCTGTGTAAGTGTTAGTGTAAAATGATGCCTCTAAATAAAATACCATATCTGCGATCTGTTCATGCTGGGCGGTCACGTGACCTCTGGCCGCTCTCTTTCTCTGATCTAAATGGGTACAGCGGGAGGGGCTGAGTGGGCTGGACAGCAGTATATTAATGATTGATGGTTAATGTTAAATGCTGGTTGCAGTAGTTCCTCTGTTACCAATTATTTTGATTAGGTTACTGAAGAATTTCCCAAGAAAGGACTACCTTGTTCACAGACGAGGCCCCGTCCTGGGTGAAAGGCTGGAGCCTGGAAACACTGACAAATTTATTATCAGACCCACTTAGCAATTAGCATAAGCATAGCAAAGGTTCTGGTTCTCTTATTTACCAATGGGTTTAGTTCTTCACCGTAGTAGCAGTGAAGATGTGGAATAGACTCTTTCAAGAACTAGTTCTGGGCTGACCCCATCACAGCCATACTTCCCACCCAGAGATACAGAGACCCCCATAACTGTCACTCCCTCTTCCCAGACCCCCATCACAGCAATCTCAACCCCACAAAAACACAGAGACCCATATCGCAGCCATCCCCTTGAGATACAGAGACCCCCTTTACAACAATGCCCCCCCCCAAAAAAAAATAAACAAAACACAGAGACTCTCATCACAGCTATCCTCCCCGTAAATACAGAGACTCCCCCATCACACCCATATATCCTTCCTATAGATACAGAGACCCCCATCACAGCAATCTTCCCCCAGGGATACAGAGACCCCCAACCATACCCCCTTCCACAACAGGAATAGAGACCCCCCCTTCCACCGCAGAGACAGAGACCCCCTTCCACGGTTCCACTGCAGACTAAGCCAGAGACCCCCGTCGACTGCAGACTGAGACAAAGACCCGCCTAACATGACAGAGAGTGAGAACCCCCTTCCACCACAGAGACAGAGACCCCCTTCCACGGTTCCAATGCAGACTGAGACAGAGACCCCCTTCCACCACAGAGACAGAGAGTGAGACTCCCCTTCCACTGCAGAGACAGATCACAGTAACCCCCACGACCCAAAACACAGACACCAATCACAGCCATCCACCCACCCCGAGAAAAACAGCAGACAACTCTATCACAGCCAGCCACACTCCCCCCCAGAGATACAGAGACCCCTCATTACAGACACCCCCCCCCCCCGTCAGAGACATCACCCCCATTGAGAGAACAGAACACTACTCATTGTAATTTACAGTTAGTTAACCTATAGGTACCTGCTGTGCTGATAAGACACAGTGACTGTGAGTGAGGACAGATGTTCCATCCACGTCAGGTAAGTTTAGGGCTCTCATGGCTGCCTGGAAGATGGCAATGCCAACGAACACCGGCGGCTGGTGGGGATGTCAGTGCTGGGACTCGGGTGGCGGGGCTCCTTGGTCAAAGCGAGAAGGGGATGGGGCTTTTTATCCAGCTCCTGAACCAATACACCACTGCTGCTTTTTCTCCCAGGAAAGGAAGGGTGCGGCGCAGCGGGATGGCATCATTCACAAATCGGTGCAGCCGTTCTCTGCATCTCATGCAGAATCGGGAATAGCTGCATCATGATGCATTAATTCAACGATTAAATTAAACACTCCTAAACCTTGTGGACAGCCTTCCCAGAAGAGTTGAAGCTGTTATAGTTGCAAAGGGTGGGCCAACGCAATATTGAACCCTACGGTCTAAGACTGGGATGCCATTAATGTTCATCTGAAGGCAGGTGTCCCAATACTTTTGGTGTGTGTGTGTTGTGACCAAAACAAGTGAAGAAGGGGAACCAACTCAGACAATACTGACAATTTCAGCTCTGTGCGGTTTCAGAATATTAGCAATAGTTCCTCATTATGAGTACACAGACTTTCTGTGGTATATTTTTTAACATCCGTTTATACTAAAGAAATTACCTGTTTGCCCGCAGAGGTCTTCCATCCCCAAAAGGCTGTGAGATGGTTGAAAAATAGCATCAAGGGTAAGCTAAAAGAAAATCTTTCTACTATACTTCTGTTAAATGTACGTTTTAGCTTGTCCTCGGTGACCAAGACGATTACTACCTGGCCTTTGTTTAATTTAGTAATCTAATTCCAAAAAATTTCCTTTCCATTTTGAACAGAGATGAGAATGGTTAAAGTCCTACTCTGAAATCGGTGGCATTCCCTATAGGCCCTGAACTAGATTACGCCTAACTCTCTACATCCAAATTGACTGTCCAACACACGTTTAAGTATCTAGGGATACATATTAATGCTGACCTATCTTCATTTGAAAACCTTAATGTTACCCCGATTATATCACACATGGAGACCAGACTGCGTACCTGGGCCTCCTTACCACTTAATCTGATAGGCCGTGTGAATATCTTTAAAATGATATATTTACCTAAATTCTTATATGTTTTTCGGGCATCCCCAACCTTTTTGTTTAAAAAACTCTTTAACAGGATTAACTCGTTCCTCTCCACTTTCCTCTGGCAGGGGTTGACACCGCGAATAACCAGGGCCTCACTTCAAGCTGCTAAACTTGATGGTGGATTGGCCTGCCCTAATCTGTGACACAATTTTATAGCGTCACAGCTAGCTTATGTTTATGACTTGTTCCTGGAGGTCTCCTCATCCTGTTCCACTGCTCTATTGACTGCACTGGTGGGTTCTAGGGCCTCACTTGTGGACGATTTACACAGATCTGTACCCAGGCGTTGTTCTCAAATTGTTTGTTGTTAGAAATTGGCTGGTTAGACTGGCATGAAGGTAACAAGGTGCTTGCGGAACTCGGATGGGATGTCTCCCAGGTCCCCCCTGTGGCGGAACCCAAATTTCGCTGAGCTTCTGGGTCACCCGGACTCCGTGTGGGGGACATGACTCAGGGTCACGCATGTCTCCCACATTTTTGTTAATGATACATTTATCTCCTTTGAGGATTTGAAGGTACGGTGTGGGGTGACGGATAAATTCTACTATAAGTATTTGTTACTACGTCATGCCGTTCGGGCACAATTTACTGGGTTGACCCAGGAGCTCATTGAATCACCTTTGGAGAAGCTGCTGTCATACCAGGATATTGAAAAGCTGGTTATGACTATTTACTCCCACCTGCAGTCTGCTGGGGTTAATCCCTTTCAGATTGCTCAACGGAAATGGGAGGTGGACATTCCGGGGCTGTCCGAGGAGGGGTGGGAGGAGGCCTTGGAGGTTTGCTTTCAGGAACTTATTGGATCTAATGATCTGTATGTACAGTTTAAATTTATACACCAATTGCATTATTCTCCTGCTAGGCTGGCTCACATGGATTTTGCCTCTGCTGCTTCTTGTTCTAGGTGTGACTCTACTGATGCTGGATACATTCATATGTTTTGGTCTTGTTCTGCTTTGTTGACGTTTTGGAAGGACTTATTTTATTTTTTCAAGGACACCTTACATTTACCAATACCTTGTACACCGGAGGTTGGACTGTTGGGAGTTCTCAATGAGTTCGTACCCAGGACCCACGCTCGAATTCTGGTGCGCACTATTCTTTTTTACGCTAGGAAATTAATTCTGTTACAATGGAAGAGTGCCTCTGCTCCAGATGTTCAAAGGTTGTACCGAATGATAAGTTAGAAGGCTGGACCGCAGGTCAGCCTGAATTTGTAGGAGGAGTCGGAAGGTATTTAAACCCGCCCTCTCTCCTCCTTGCCTGTCAACGTCGCTCTCGTGGGATGCTGTGACAGGTCATTTCCGGTGCGACCGCGACGTAATTTCCGGTTTCCTTTCAGCAGGGGGGATGTGTGGCTGCTGCTGGGTTCGCCTCTCCGCTTCTCGTGCAGACACAGGTATCGGTCAGGGGGGGTCTACGGGTGGGGGAGGGGCCGCTGCTTCTTGTCTGTCTCATGGCCGCGTGTGTTGGTTGGCGTTTGGGGGGGCTGGGGGCCTGCTCCACCCCCCCCAGTACAGTGCAAGACTGGTAAGTTGGTTACATCCATCCTTCCCCTACAGCAGGTGCTCGCAGTGATCAGACTTACCGGGACTCCCTTGTCAGCAGTGATCGGAGGCCGGATCCCGGTCCAAGGAGAGTCAGGTATGTGTTTTCCCCGGCCACACTCCAGGCACAGAACCATCTCCAGGTGGTTAGGGGAGGGATGAGGTGGTCACCGGGCACACTGCACACACATTGCTTCATTCCAGCTGTGCAGGGTCATGAAAACCAAGCGCTGATTGGCTGAAGGTGCGTCTTCCTCAGTGCGGCCTGTCTCCCCCCCTGTGACAGGATGTGTCTTCCAGTGACAGCCAGTGGTGCTGTGGGCTCCCCAGTTTGACCGCTCCTCTGTATCCCCAGTAGTACCGCTCCTCTGTGTCTCAGGGCGCCGCTCCTGAGACTCGGAGGGGAGGGGGGTGTAACTGCATGGTGGGGAGGTGGTAGCAGGGTGTGTGTGTCATTTACGGGGCTGGCCACATGTGTTGGCATTGGGGGGCCAGGGGCCGGCTTCACCCCCCCCCCGCAGGTCAGTAGCAGGTATAGGTAAGAGCGCATCTTTCCTTCCCCAGATTTGGGGGCTGGCAGTGTTCTTCCTACCGCCCATCTCCCTGCTGCAGGTTCAATCGCTTTCACTTCGCACTCACATCGTTTCCTTCAGCTGGACAGTGATTGGCTGAAGCAGCATCTTCCTCAGTATGGCCTGTCTCCTCCCCCATGGTATGATGTGTCTCGCAGTGATAGCCAGTATATGCTGAGGTGATGTGGGGGGGGTTAGGGGGGCTCTTGGGGTTCCTCTCAGACTGGGGGCAGTGTTTAGAATCAGCGGCCATATTTTGGTGTTGGTTGGGGGGGGAGTGTCACGCGATCGGCCTCTACGTTCGATCTCCCCCTGTGTCAGGATTCTGGTTGGAGCGTGTATGTGGTCAGTGTTTTAGTTAGTGTGCTCAGTGAGTGTATGTTTCAGTCAGATACGGTATGCTATTCAATTTACGTTTCTATGTTTACGTTTCTCATGTTTTTTTACGTTTCTCATGTTTTGCATTCATGCTAATGTTCTCATGCGATTACGTCTCGCATGCTAGTTTGTTCCCATGTGTGGCGTTCTCATGCTAATGTTCTCATGCGATTATGTCTCGCATGCTAGTTTGTTCCCATGTGTGGCGTTCTCACGCGATTACGTTTCTCATGCGATTACATTTCATGTATATACGTTTCTCATGCCGCGTACAAACGACCGCTTTTCTCGACGAGAAAAACTGCATTTTTTCATTTCGCCGAGAAAAACGATCGTCTGTGGGCTTTATGTCGTCGAGAAAAACGGCATAAAAAACGACGAGAAAAATTAGAACATGTTCTAAATTTTCTCGTCGTTGTTTCCAGCATTTTTTTCCATAGGGAAACACTGCCGCGGAGCCCACAGACGGTCGTTTTTCTCGTCAAGAGAAAAAATGACGGGAAAAACGACCGTGTGTAGGGAACGTTTTTTTAACCGCCGTGAATAATGATCGTGTGTACGCGGCATCAGGCTAGTTATGTTCTCATGTGTTACATTTCTCATGCTAGGTATGTTCTCATGAGTTACTTTTCTCATGCAGTTACGTTTCTCATGCTAGTTATGTTCTCTTGTGTTGCGTTTCTCATGATAGGCAAGTTTCTCATGCGGTTACGTTTCTCATGTGATTTCGTTTCTCGTGCGATTACGTTTCTCGTGCAGTTACGTTTCTCGTGCAGTTACGTTTCTCGTGCAGTTACGTTTCTCGTGCGGTTAAGTTTCTCGTGCAGTTACGTTTCTCGTGCGGTTACGTTTCTCGTGCGGTTACGTTTCTCATGCAGTTACGTTTCTCGTGCAGTTACGTTTCTCGTGCGGTTACGTTTCTCATGCGGTTACGTTTCTCATGCGGTCATGTTTTTCATGCTAGTTTTGTTCTCACATGTTACGTTTCTCATGCGGGAACTTTCTCATGCTAGTTATGTTCTCATGCGGTCACGTTTTCATGCTAGTTATGTTCTCACGTGTTACGTTTCTCATGCGGTCACGTTTCTCATGCTAGTTTTGTTCTCATGTGTTACGTTTCTCGTGCTAGTTATGTTCCCATGCGTTACGTTTCTCATGCTAGTTTTGTTCTCTTGGGTTGCGTTTCTCATGATGGGTACGTTTCTCATGATGGGTACGTTTCTCATGATGGGTACGTTTCTCATGTGGTTACGTTTCTCATGCGGTTACATTTCTCATGCGGTTACGTTTCTCATGCGATCACGTTTCTCATGCGATCACGTTTCTCATGCTAGTTACGTTTTTTTTTTTTTATGAAAACAGATTTTTTATTGAGTTTGAAAACAAAGTATACAGTAGAGCACTTAGTTGCGGGCACAGCCGCCAAACAAGGTAGCGGGCGCAGCCGGCAATTATGGCGAATATGGTAAACAAATGCAACAACGCCTAAATATGTACTGCTACTGCTCATTAGTTAAATGCAACGGGTAACAGGAAGAATTAACATATCTCTGAATACAACTCTAAGAAGGTGGCTGATAAATCTAATGAAGGTTAACATCATCCAAATGTGGGGTCATGTAGCGACATGGTGGTGTATGGTAAGTCGGGGGTCTAAGGGGCGGGCGTGCAAAGTTTAGGGGTAGGGGAGGAAGATTTTAAAAAGGGTATATACAGTCATAGAAACCTAGTGGGAATCGGGTACCAGGAGGGGTTGAACATTATCAAATAGTAGCTAGAAAGGGCAATTCAGATAGAAAGAGTGGTACAACATCAACCGGAGTGCGTACAGTTGGGAGTGGGTTGGCAGGGAAGGAGGGGTTGGAGTGTGGGAGCAGAACGGGGTTGAGAACAGGACAGTAAGGAAGGCAAGAGAAGCTGGAAAAGGGGAGTCGTAGTAGGACTCTTCTTCCCACCACGGCTCTCGGAGGGTCCCCGTGCGACACGTCTTTTATATTCGTCTGTAGTGACAAAGTGCAGCCAGCATGCCCAAGAACGTGTATATTTAGAGGGTGTATCATTGGCCTGATGTATTCAGTCCTCCATTTCTACTATCTTGTGTATACGTTGGAACCACTCTGCGATTGAAGGTGGTTCCGGTGAACGCCATTTCGCTGGTATGCACAATTTTGCAGCGTTGACCATATGCATAGCCAAGGACTTCATGTAGGTTCTTAGTGGTAGTTTGGAGTGGTGAAGTAGGAATTGCTCTGGGGTAAAGTCAAGGCAGTACGTGGTAATAGAATTGATAAAGCGGTGGACTTCTGTCCAGAATGGTTGGATTTTAGGGCATGTCCACCATATGTGTAACAGGGACCCTATGTCCTTCCCACATCTCCAGCAGAGCGGGGATTGGGCAGGGAACATATGATGTAATCTGAGGGGGGTCTTATACCATCTCGAGTAGACTTTGAACGCGTTTTCCTGTGTATGAACATTAACCGACCCTTTGTGTATGCAGGCATAGGCGTTTTCCCACTCTTGGTCTGAGAGGTTAATGGCGAGCTCACATTCCCATTTGTGGCTCGCCCAGTTCAGTTTAGGATGTTGGTCAGAATAAAAAAGTGCATAGGTGCTGGAGATCAGGTGATTTAGTGGTGTAACATTGAGACAGAGTGATTCAAAGGGTGTGTGTCTCCGTGACCAATCCGGTTTCGGACTAGGTTTTTCAAAAAAATGTCTAAGTTGGACATAGGTCCAAAAGGGGAAGGAGTCCGTGGTCATTTTAGAGGCCAGGTTTGAGTAAGAGAGCAGGTGGTTATCTTCGAAGAAGTGTTCAGCTCGGACGTGACTATGCGGCCAGAAGTCTGAAAGAAAGGAGGGTGTCAGTCCTGGTTCAAAGTCTGGGTTAAATCTTAGGGGGGTCATTGGGCCCAGAATCTACGATATTCGATACTTTTTGCACGCTTCTCGGAAACAGGTTAGTGTGGGTTGAATGAGCGGATGTTCCTTACAGGGGGTTGGGGTGTTTTTTGGCCCAATCCAAGGGGTCTGAGATAGCGGGACTGGTGAGAAGGAGTGTTCCAGTTGGACCCATGCTTTGGTCATTGCGTGAATGTTCCAGTCGACTATTCTAGCCAAGTGGCAGGCCTGGTGGTACTTGTGGAGATCTGGTAGCCCTATGCCCCCTCTAAGTTTAGGGACGGTGAGTTTGGCATAACTAATACGTGGTCTGAGTCTGCCCCAAACAAATTCCGTACACGCCCTCTTGTATGCATTAAAGAAGGCTGGAGGGATCTTGATTGGGACAGTTTGTAGCAGGTAAAGGATTCTAGGTAGGACATCCATTTTGATGATAGCCGCCCTTCCAAACCAGGAAAAAAGTCCAGCGGACCATCGCTGTAGATCTTTCCGTATGGACTGTAATAGAGGGAGGTAGTTAGCGGAATATAGGTCTTTCAGGGAAGAGGAAAGCTGAATGCCGAGATATGTAATTGAGTGGTTGTCCCATTTAAATGGGAAGTTAACCTTACATTGTGAGCAAATGTCGGGGGGTAGAGAGACATTTAGGGCAATGGATTTTCCAAAGTTAATTTGCAAGTTGGTCAGAGAGTTAAAGGCCTGGAAGTCTTTCAATAAGTTCGGTATAGTAGTGAGAGGTTCTGTCAGAAAGAGGAGGATGTCATCCGCAAAAGCAGCCAATTTGTGCACATGATGATTTATGGGGACACCCTTGATGTCAGGGTTGGCTCTGAGACATCTTAGCAGTGGTTCAAGAGTAAGGACAAAAATAAGTGGGGAGAGGGGGCAGCCTTGGCGTGTACCGTTGGACAAGGAGAAAGCCCTCGACAGGTGGCCGTTGACACGAACCCTAGCAGTGGGATTGGCATAAAGTGCAAGTATGAAATGGACCATGCGTTGGGGGAGACCCAAGAACTGCAAAACTTCCGTCATGTAATCCCAGGCCACTCTGTCGAAGGCCTTCTCCGCGTCAAGGGAAAGCAAAAATCCCTGTCTACGATTCGAGGTTAGCAAGTGATGAATGTTTATCACCTTTATCATATTATCCCTTGCTTCTCTACCCGGGATGAAGCCTACTTGATCTAAGTCTATTAGTTGGGGCAGGAGGGGTAGAAGACGGTTGGCAAGCATCTTGGCGTACCATTTCAGGTCTACATTTAGAAGGGATATGGGTCTATAGTTCGCTACTGAGGAGTGATCCTTACCTGGTTTAGGTATCACTGTTACATGTGCCGCTAGTAAGTCGCGCGGGGGTGTGATGGGATCCGAAAAAGCGTTAAACGCAGATTAAAAAAAAGGGTGAAAGGAGGTCAGAGTAAGTCTTGTAGTAACCGGCTGGCAACCCGTCCGGGCCAGGACATTTACCCGGTTTCATTTGTTTAAGTGCGACGCTCGCTTCTTCATTAGTCAGGGGGGCGTCTAACTCCTGTGCTAAGGAAGCAGAGATTGGTTTGGGGCTATATTGCGTTAGAAAGTCTCTAATAGCCTGTTGTCTAGGTAAACTGTCTGCAGGTATGTCTGGGGGTTGCAAGTTATACAATCGTGAGTAATAAGACACAAATTGTTCTGCTATGTCCGATGTTGCGTTTACTTTGCGACCTCCAGAGTCAGTCAGGGAGTGTACCGTTGCGGACACTCTTTTGTCTCGTAATGCTCTTGCTAGAAGCTTCCCTGATTTGTTGCTATATTCATAGAATATTCTCTGGGAGAGAATGAACTTGCGTCTGATTTGTTTGCCCAGTAGTTTTAGCAATTCCGCTCTAGTTTGTATAAGAGTCTGTAGGGTATCTAGAGCCTGTGAGCGTTTATGTACTCCCTCCAACCTTTGTATTTGAGTTGTGAGATCCAAAAAGCGTGCCCGTCTTTCTCGATTACGCCTAGCTGCCGCCGCCATCAGGACACCCCGTATAACACATTTGTGTGCCTCCCATGTGATAAGAGGGGAGGTATCACTCGCTTTGTTTTCCGCAAAGTATTGCTTAAGGCATAAATCGATGTCAGCTGCAACAGTCGGGTCCGTGAGTAGGGAAAGATCCAGTTTCCAAGAGGGAGGGCGGGGAGGTGTGGATGAGAATGTTATGGTCATGGAGACAGGATGGTGGTCGGAGAGAAACATGGGATCAATAGACACCTGTTGAAGAGTGTGTAGGTCAGTTTGGGAAAGGAATAGGTAGTCGATCCTTGAGTATTTATTATGTGGGGCGGAAAAAAAAGTATAATCTTTACCATTAGGATTAAGGGTGCGCCAGGTGTCGTGGAGCAAAAGAGTCTGGATTTGGGATTTGATGGACTTGAGGGCGGCGTATGGGAGCGAGGATGCACCTGTAGAAGTGTCTAGGAGTGGATTGAGAGGGACATTGAAATCCCCTCCTAAAATGAGGGTACCCTCTTGGAATACCATGAGAGCATTGGTAACGGTACGGAAAAATGGCACCTGTTGAGAGTTTGGGGCGTATATATTAGCAAACGTAACTTTACGACCGTAGAGTGTCCCCTTAAGGAAAATATAACGACCTTCTGTATCAGCTAAGGTATCAGTATGTTGGAAAGGGCAGTGTTTCGCCACAAGTATAGAGACCCCTTTTGACTTTGATGTTTCATTCGTAGCATGGAACGCGTTAGGATAGTGGTGATTCCGTAGTTTCGGAATTGAGTCAGTGCGGAAGTGCGTTTCCTGTAGGAAGATAAGATCCGCTTTGTTGCGATGCATAGTGAGAAGGAGCTGGGCACGCCGTTCAGGGGTATTGAGACCCCGTACGTTGAGGGATATGACCTTAGTAAGGATTTTGGCGGTATTCTGAGGATTGTCAGACATAATTAATGGGCAGTAAAGGCTACAGATCACAAAGTGAGGAGGCCCCGAGAGCCGTAGTGGGAATCGAGACAAGGTAGAAAAGAAACTCTAGGGCAATGGGTCAGGAAGTTAGATGTGGGGTAAAGGGGTTGGGGAGGTTAGGAATATATGAGGAGGGAGGGGGCAGGGGAGAATCTACGTATATGTGGAGGGGGTAATCAGCAGCAGAGAGGAGAGGGGGGATACCGGCTACAGGAGAGACCTAGCTCACCTGTCCAAGTAGGGGAGTTACCGCAGGTGCGGTATCGCCGGGGTATTCCAGTGGTGAGTTGGAGAGAGAGTCTTGCGAGTGGATGTGGCTCAGTCTAGTACCACTGTGTGGGAAACGAGTTGTCGTGGAAGAAAAGTAGAAAAAGTATAGTACGGTGAACTGACAGACCTGCAACCATGAACATGTAGGAATGATTGCGCGTGGGGACTAGAAAGTCGTGTGATACAACGGGAGCATATGGGGCAAGCCTGGAGGATTCACGCCAAGAATCCTGGAACTTGTATATGTCTATGTCTGTTCACCAGCTTAGGCGGTTGTCCAGATAGTAAAAGTAGTAATTTACAAATCAAGAACGTATGTAAAGGTGCCACATGTCGTGGTGATCATTGTGTGGCCAAGGCCCTCTCCTATAAGTGCAGGCGTCTCAATAACATTCTAATAGCGCATGGCAATAACAGTTTAGGACCCAGGCATAAACGTTTTCTAATGTAGATCCTCATTTGAAAAACTATAACATACTCATATGAACAGGAAATCTATAAATCATAACATAATAACCAAACGGTAGGAGGGGAGTATGGATGGTTGACAATTCAGCTAATCCCAAGTATCATGACAACATTGAGGATATCTGGAGATGAGAGACAGGAGAAGATACAGAAAGTACGCCAGACAGTCCCGGGAAGGCAAAGGGACGGGTTAGGCTGCATGTATAAGGGTCACAAATATCTGGGGTGTATATATAACTTTGCAAAATATCTGCGGAGTGGTTGTGTTACAGGTCGGGACATAGCGGGTAGCGGGACAGCCTGCAACTGCAGTAAAGAGACGCAGACAGAGATCTAGAAACCACATGGGTATGCAGCCAATGAGGAGTATGTGTGCTATTGTCAGGCTGTCTGAATGGTAGTTTGTATCTAGGCAGCAGTGTAAAATACAATATCAATATGAGTACATAGTGACCCCAGGAGATAAGCAAGTGCAGATAATGTTTGTGGTCAGTAGAGGGCGATACAGGACAGCGAATGATTAAACTATTAGGCAGCCAGCTTAAAGAATTCCTGTCCCAGTAATCCGGGTTGTCGGGTTCGATTTCATATGTAGTACATGTTTCGTGTGAAGAGAAGAGTTAGGCAGAGAGAAACTGGGGTGCATGTAATACCGAGTATGAGAGATAGGCCTAGGCATAAAAGTGGCATGTATAAAAATTACAATGCTAGCAATCCTAGTGAACAGACCTTCACAAAACAAAATTGTACCGCAATTTACTTCACCGACCAGGAGTAGCATCAAGCTATCAGGAATCATCCGTTGTCTCGACAATTGCAACGCTAACTTGACCCGTATCTACAGGGAGCGGAGTATGTCAACCGAAACCCCCTAGTTCGCTACGTGAGAGTGTGTAAAAGAGGCATCGTGGGCACGAGTAGCCGTTCCAAGGACCCGGGGGGTAATTGTTCCATAGGGCAGAGCAGGGAACAGGAGCGTACTGGTCGGTGTGAAAACACTGCAGAACATGTGGGTTAAGAACCAAACATTGACCAGTCGTCACCTTGCATAAAGATAAGTCCTTGGATACTCCGGTTGTCGGGACCGTGGAGATGCAGAAGAAGTGAAGGGGAATCGGAGCCCTGTGAAGGTAGATCAAGTTTAACCACGGAGGCGGCCTGGGGCTCCGCTTCCTCATGTAGTCCAGGGGCCACTGCGGGGGCGATCGGACTGGCGGGGTGGGAGGCAAATTCCATGGCAGAGAAGGATATGTCCATTGCAGTAATGGGTGGCAGCGGTAAGGGGTGAGTGGAGTAAAGGCGTCAGTGGACAGCGCAACCTTAAGCCCTGTATAAAAGGCATGATGGGCACGGCGGGCATAGTGGAAAGCTGGTGCCAGGTGAGAGAGAAAGAAAAAAGGGATGTAACGGTAGGTACTTAACTGTCTATCCTGGGATTTCAAGTCCATGCACAATTACAATTTCAGCGGTCTACGGGGCAGAGGTGCCATGGCTATGTGTGGCTGCTGGTACCTGCTCTGTGGGCTCGTGTTAGATCTTGAGACGGATGGCGAGCGATGTCTCCTGGCGCGCGAGGCTTGTGCATCCATCGGCTCTTCCCTGTCTCTGTGGGGTCCCCTGCTTGATATATCAAAGTCCGCGTACCAATTCGGGAGCTCGGTGTACGGGATATCGAGTGTATGGCAAAAGTCCTCCAACTCCTCAGGGACTCTCAGGAGGGCATTACAGCCAAGATCAGAAGCTGCGAGACCGAACGGAAACCTCCACCGATATTGAATCCCCTTGGCACGGAGGATTTCCAGCAAGGGGCGGAGGTCTCTGCGGTGCCTGAGAGTTATGGCTGACAGGTCCTGGTAAATTTGGATCGTCCGTCCTTCATAGGTAATCGGGGCCTTTGTGCGCGCCTTTCTGAGGATTTCCTCCTTCATCTGGAATCCCGTAAGGCAGCAGACCACATCCCTAGGGGGGTCGGTGTCTCTTCCACGCGGTTTCAGGGCTCTATGGATGCGGACCATCGGAATAGGTGTCTGGTTTGGCCTCTCCAGTAGCTGATTGAAAATCTCCGTGACCGTAGGGAGGATGCCGTCCGGTTCGACCGATTCAGGTAGGCCCCTCACTCTTAGATTGCATCTACGATCGCGATTGTCCAGGTCCTCAACGTGTCTCTGGAGATCACGGAGTTGCATGGTGTGTGTGTCCATTTTATGTGTTACCTTCCGGAGCTCTGTGTGATGGCGGGACGTGGTGATTTCAATATCTTGTACTCTGCCCGTTATGGCTCTGATCTCTGTGCGTAGATCAGATATGGCCGCGAACAGGCTGTTCTTGATGTCCGCTGCAACCGCGTGGAGGTCGTTTAGGCTTAGCTGTTGGTGAGCCGATGCCGCCGGGGAGCCTTGTGCTGCAGGCTGAGTCCCGGTGAGTGTCAGAACGATCCCGTCGGGACCATGTGGAGGTGTTGAGGCTTGTGAGGGCGCTGAGGCCTGTGAAGATGCCGCCATATTGGATCTCTGCGTCCGGAAGATATCCGGTATAGTTTGAGTCATCCGCCCGTCTGTGTCCCGCGGGGAGCGAGACCTCGATGCAGAAGAGTTGCGGGAAGAAGTTCCCATTGTTCGTTGTCTTCAGAGTCCCCAATAAAAGTAGAAAAATGGTCACGATCTGTCAGAGCGCAGGGATTAAGCGGCCATCTTCCTCCACGGCAGACCACGCCCCCCATGCTAGTTACGTTTCTCATGCTAGTTACGTTTCTCATGCGGTTACGTTTCTCATGCGGTCATGTTTTCATCCTAGTTATGTTCTCACGTGTTACGTTTCTCGTGCTAGTTATGTTCCCATGCGTTACGTTTCTCATGCGTTACGTTTCTCATGCGATCACGTTTCTCATGCGGTTACGTTTCTCATGCAGTCATGTTTTCATGCTAGTTATGTTCTCACGTGTTACGTTTCTCGTGCTAGTTATGTTCCCATGCGTTACGTTTCTCATGCTAGTTTTGTTCTCTTGGGTTGCGTTTCTCATGATGGGTACGTTTCTCATGATAGGTACGTTTCTCATGCGGTCATGTTTTCATCCCAGTTATGTTCTCACGTGTTACGTTTCTCGTGCTAGTTATGTTCCCATGCGTTACGTTTCTCATGCGTTACGTTTCTCATGCGTTACGTTTCTCATGCAATCACGTTTCTCATGCTAGTTACGTTTCTCATGCAGTCATGTTTTCATGCTAGTTATGTTCTCACGTGTTACGTTTCTCGTGCTAGTTATGTTCCCATGCGTTACGTTTCTCATGCTAGTTACGTTTCTCATGCGGTTACGTTTCTCATGCGGTCATGTTTTCATGCTAGTTATGTTCTCACGTGTTACGTTTCTCGTGCTAGTTATGTTCCCATGCGTTACGTTTCTCATGCGTTACGTTTCTCATGCAATCACGTTTCTCATGCTAGTTACGTTTCTCATGCGGTTACGTTTCTCATGCGGTCATGTTTTCATGCTAGTTATGTTCTCACGTGTTACGTTTCTCGTGCTAGTTATGTTCCCATGCGTTACGTTTCTCATGCTAGTTACGTTTCTCATGCGGTTACGTTTCTCATGCGGTCATGTTTTCATCCTAGTTATGTTCCCATGCGTTACGTTTCTCATGCTAGTTTTGTTCTCTTGGGTTGCGTTTCTCATGATGGGTACGTTTCTCATGCGGTTACGTTTCTCATGCGGTTACATTTCTCATGCGGTTACGTTTCTCATGCGATCACATTTCTCATGCGATCACGTTTCTCATGCTAGTTACGTTTCTCATGCTATTTACGTTTCTCATGCGGTTACATTTCTCATGCGGTCATGTTTTCATCCTAGTTATGTTCCCATGCGTTACGTTACTCATGCTAGTTTTGTTCTCTTGGGTTGCGTTTCTCATGATGGGTACGTTTCTCATGATAGGTACATTTCTCATGCGGTTACGTTTCTCATGTGATCACGTTTCTCATGCTAGTTACGTTTCTCATGCGGTTACGTTTCTCATGCGGTAATGTTTTCATGCTAGTTATGTTCTCACGTGTTACATTTCTCGTGCTAGTTATGTTCCCATGCGTTACGTTTCTCATGCTAGTTACGTTTCTCATGCGGTTACGTTTCTCATGCGGTCATGTTTTCATGCTAGTTATGTTCTCACGTGTTATGTTTCTCGTGCTAGTTATGTTCCCATGCGTTACGTTTCTCATGCTAGTTACGTTTCTCATGCGGTCATGTTTTCATGCTAGTTATGTTCTCACGTGTTATGTTTCTCGTACTAGTTATGTTCCCATGCGTTACGTTTCTCATGCTAGTTTTATTCTCTTGGGTTGCGTTTCTCATGATAAGTACGTTTCTCACGCGGTTACGTTTCTCATGCTAGTTGCGTTTCTCATGCTAGTTGCGTTTCTCATGCTAGTTACGTTTCTCATGCTAGTTACGTTTCTCATGCGGTCATGTTTTCATGCTAGTTATGTTCTTACGTGTTACGTTTCTCGTGCTAGTTATGTTTCCATGCGTTACGTTTCTCATGCGATCACGTTTCTCATGCTAGTTACGTTTCTCATGTGGTTACGTTTCTCATGCTAGTTATGTTTCTCATGCTAGTTATGTTCTCATGTGTTGCGTTTCTCACGCTAGTTGTGTTTCTCCGGTCGCGCTTCTCATGCGATCGCGTTTCTCATGCGATTACATTTCTCTTGTTAGTCATGTTCTCATGTGATTATGTTTCTCATGTGATTACGTTTCTCATGCGATTACGTTTCTCATGCGATTACGTTTCTCATGCGATCACGTTTCTCTTGTTAGTCATGTTCTCATGCGGTCACGTTAATCATGCGATCACGTTTCTCTTGTTAGTCATGTTCTCATGCAATTACGTTTCTCATGCGGTCGCGTTTCTCTTGTTAGTCATGTTCTCATGCGGTCTCGTTTCTCGTGCGATTACGTTTCTCACGCAATTATGTTCACATATGTTTGAGATCTCATGTGTTTATGTTTTCTCATGCAATTTTATGTTCCTCATGCAATTTTGCGTTTCTCGTGAAGGTTCAGTTATGATGTTTTCCTAGTTGGTAGCGCTGGTATGTTCATATTAGATTCATGGCGTTTCACTGCTGGGGGGGGTCACCCATCACGTTTATGAAAAGGGTCCTATGTGTCTTTGGTTCCGTTTCAGGTGCAAATTCAGGCAAATATTCAGACCTGATTCACACCTGAATCAGTGTACACAGACACACAGGACCCCCAGCTGTGACCCGCAGCTGCATCAGTATGAACCCAGCCTTACAGATTATTTCTCTAACCTTTAGACCCCTTTCACACTGACATGTTTTTCAGGCGGTTTAGCGCTAAAAATAGCGCTGCTATACCGCCTGAAAAAATTGTGCCCTGTATTCTTCAATGTGAAAGCCCGAAGGCTTTCACACTGAAGCGGTGCGCTAGCAGGACCGCTCCAAAAGTCCTGCTAGCCGCATCTTTGCAGCGGTGTGTTTACCGCTCCTGCCCATTGAAAGCAATGGGAAACCGCGGTAATACCGCCGGCAATGCGCCTCTGTAGAGGCACATTGCCGGCGGAATTAACCCTATTTCAGCCGCTAGTGGGGGTCAAAATCACCCTGCTAGCAGCCAAATATCGCAGTAAAAACGACGGTATAGCGGCGCTAAAAATAGCGCTGCTATACCGCCAGCGCACCTTCCTGCCCCAGTGTGAAAAGGGGTCTAACTGGCCATAAATTGATCGAAAGTCAGTTCAGCAGGTACCAGACAAATTTCCATCCATGTGTGGCCACTGTAGTTAAACAGAAGTCGACTTCTATTCAACAACCCTGTCACATAAAAACTGTTTAATCAGCAATGCAGGCAATAGGCTGCCGCACTTATCTGTGTATTCTGAAAGCGGGGAAGTCTCTCCACTGTCAAAATACAATAGCGCAGCAAGGAAGATTCCCCCATCCACCTCGAATGTGTGGATGGGTGAGCTAAGTTTGTTTATCGTTTTTTTTTTTTTGTTTTGTTTTTAAACCCGCCAGTTGAACGAAAAAAAAAAATGACCCAGGTATGGCCAGCTTTAGACTTATTGAGTATTTACACTTGCAGTGTAGGAATGGGGCCAACTGCAATAGGATTTGTTTTTTGTTGTTGTTTAATCCCACAGTTCAGCTTTAAAACCCACCAGGTTTGTTTTTTGCCATCTATGTCCAATTGAGATTACTCTTCACTTCCTGTCCTTTATACAAAACAGGAAGTGGGAGGAAACCTCTCCAAAGTGAGGGGAAAGCCCTACTTAGTACTTGACCAAGTGCCCCTTTGGAATATTTTCCCTCATTCCTGCTGTGTCAACAATCAAATGTTTAGACTTTCCCTCATAATGATAGAGACAATAGTCATCAGGACAAAAAAAAAAAAAAAAAAAGGGTGTGAATCTCCCCAGGGGCACCCCAACACATGTCCAGAATGCAGTTGCGTTACAGTGTAGCCCAGCATGCCACAATGCATTTTGTTCACTAGGGTGCTACAAAAAAAGATGCAGAACATGTTGAGGTTTGTTACATCCCACCCACTTTGAATAAGCTGCCTAAGGTAACATGCCACATTGCACAACAAAATCTGCACTGTCAGGTGGCATTTTGGTGTAAATGGACCCTAATATTGAAAGCAACTTTCTAAGGGTACCTTGATGCTACTATTTCATGAAATAACAATAGTAGTGACCACAGAGAGAGATCTAATGCATGTTGGCACTGGCCAAAAGGAATGGTATTCCCTGGGATTAACATGAACACTACTGAGTTCATATAATTTAACAACTATCATGAATTGTCTTCACAAACAAAGCTTGTAGTATCAACTAGTTTGAGTGTTGCGGAGCATTGAGAGTGGTGAGTAGTTAGAATCCCTGTCCAATTGTCTCCACTCAGGAGATTCACTGTGTCGATCTGGGGAAGTGAGGAAAAATCCAACATTTTGAGTTATCAGTAAAACTGGAATACAGGGGGAATCTACCAATGGGGCCATCAGATCTGGTGATAATGGACAAAAAGGAGGAGATTCCCTCATTTTTCAGAATGATCCTGTAGTGCCTAGGACAGGAAGGAAAGGGAAATCTCCCCAACGGGACTTAGATGGCAAAAATTCATAGCGGTTGTATCCATTTCCCACTCTAACCAAAAGAAAAACGTTCTGTATTCTGACTCCGATTGTTGTGAAGCGATTTATCCCTTGTGAGACCTCTATGCCTGGCCTGTATAAGATATAATCACTGAGGACAATCCTTGTCAGATAGCTGAACTCACCAAATACCATTTCCATCCACAGAGGTGCTTTATTCTGAACATCAGGTTACAGCAGATGACAGGATACAACAGATGAATAGGTTGTGGTATTTATGCGGTCAAAAGATGATATTGTCTGTAGATTACTATGCAGAATACATGTGTCCTGCTACATGTGGCCTGTTAGCTGCATCCATGACACAGGAAGTACAATCACAGGAAGAAGGGGGTGGAGCATTACATACAAAGGAAATGAGTCATAACATCAGGGAAAGGGAACATGGAAAAACAAGTGCATTACCACAAAAGGTCACTAGATGGCAGCACATGAACTAAATATAAACGTCCATAGAAAAATGGTTCAGGGAAACAATGTATGTAAATTCTATGCCCCATTGGGGCGGCACATTCTGGCTTTAGATATACTTTGTTTAGGTATGATTTTTCTTACAACGTTACATTGGACCAGTTTGCATAGGTTATACCTGACCAATCTGCAAATCACCGTCATAGTCGACACTACTACAATGACAGCAGCAGTCCTTATCCAATCAAAGAACTGGTATGTAAAGCCAAAACTTTTGTTTTTAGAAACAACACATGGAGTAGGCCAGTGTTTCTCAACTCCAGTCCTCAAGGCGCCCCAACAGGTCATGTTTTCAGGCTCTCCATTGTTTTGCACAGGTTATTTGATCAGTTTAACTGCTTTAGTAATTCCCACAGCTTTTTCATCTGAGGGAAATCCTGAAAACATGACCTGTTGGGGCGCCTTGAGGACTGGAGTTGAGAAACACTGGAGTAGGCAAAAGGTTAAAAACTATGTTTATTTTTCTGTCGCATTGGGGAGATTTCCGTTTACCTCTTTCTCCAGAGATGAAGGGGGAGGGAAAACTCCACAAAATTCTTGTCTTAAAGGGGCTGTAATGTTTTTGTTTTAAATAACAAACATGTCATACTTGCCTCCTCTGTGCAAGGGTTTTGCACAGAGCGGCCCCGATCCTCCTCTTCTGGGGTGCCCGGTATGTCGTTAACAACCGATTACATCTGTGGGTAGGATGCAGGCAGGCGGTCTGCACAGCATTCTGGGTTGCTGACAGTATAGATAGCAGCAGAGAGGAGGAGATCCAGGCTCTGCTCTCTCCCTTCTGTCTGTATACAGGGGTTAACACAGAATGTCTTTTTAGACTAGTCAGTCTTTTGTTCTTTTTTTTTTTTACTACGGCACCCTGGCTGAGAAACGCTGAGCTAGAGAACTGGGTCTCCAAATCTACAGCTTTTGTAGAATGTGCCCAGTCTGCAGTGATCAGGACCTAACAAAAGTGGTCCAAAGAAGAAAAAGTAACAAACTGTCAACATAGGCAGCCAATGCTTAACGATGCACAGGGGGAGCGAAGGCTAGCAGTGTAGTCCAATCAAATAAAAGTGCTACTTAGCTCAAATTGCTAAAAATCAAAGAAATGTTGGTTTCGATAGAAATGTGTCAGAACACACAGTGCATTGCAGTTTCTTGAGTATAGGGCTGCGTAGTTGCAGACTGTTGGTCAGGTTATCCATACTGATGTATATGAAAAGTATTTCCGCGCTACTATGAGGTAACAGGTGATAGTGCAACTGCTACTAGACACTGAAAAAGGTAAAAACCATAACCTTATAAGAAATAGAGTATAAAAGATAGTGCCGAGCTGTTGTAATTGACTCTAGGTCAATAATTAGTATTTCCACATGAATTAGTGTACACAAAGTACTAATATAAACGTAGAAAGAAAAAAGTGCAAATATGCAAAAACCTTATAACGTCAAAATGTGCAAAAATGCAAGTGCAGATAATCCAAAGCCTTAATACACTGCTTGTATAAATAAGGTGCCTTGTTTTGCCAGCAAATAAAAGTGCTACGTGATAGGGTGTATAAAATAATATGAAATATCAAAAAAACAACCTTAAAATACAATTAAATGATTGCTAAATAAAATACAATGGTGCAGGATGTGACAATAAAGCGTGACAGTATATTGATGTTTCCAGCATCTGCTGGAGCAATAAAACAGTGCAGATGTGTGCATGACTAAAATAACAAATAGTCCAGATACAGCTGATATAAGCTGAGTGCAGCTATTTCCATGCAGAATGGTGACTTGGTATATTCTGAGGTAGTGAACCGTGAACCATAAAGATGGTATTTAAAAGTCTGGAATTGGCAAATGAAGTGATGAGTGCTGGGATTAAGTGCTGAATGGTGTTTGTCTTCTATGACTTCCACGCTGTGAATAACTTGCTGTTAAGTGAATGGGTGGCCTCTTACCTCACTGCTGTGAGGTTACAGCATGTGTATAATTCCTATACTGATCAGCCTGGTGCTGCCTGGATAGATCCTTGAACCTGGGTGTATGGCGCCTGGATGTGTTCACCATAAAATCCTCCCTGTGTGGTGTGTGTTCTCCAGATTGGCGTACATACATTGTAGCAGGGAAAAAGAATAAAACAATTCCCAATATGGTGTAGTATGTTCAAACAAAGGGGGTCCTTTTATTCTTATAAATGAAAACGTACTCACATTTAAAATATCGATACATGCAAAACAAAATACGAGCGCCGAGCTCGTCCACGTCACCTCCGGTGCCTGTAGTGTCCCTACGCGTATCGTCACCGATCACGTGACTTCATCGGGGGATAGAAAACAAGCAACGGAGATGTCCTTATATTGGTATGTAATAGGGTAATTGCGGCGGCCATTTTCCTGGAGTCCAATCACAGGAAGTGGTCGGCGGCTATATTCCTGGAGGTGTATGACATGATGAGCGCGGCCATTTTTTTGGTGGTTATACTGTTAATATAATGAGCATGAATAAAAAACCTTGCATACTTTTAAAACTTGGTGTCTGGGGAATATAAAACCCATATTAATTGACAGCAGCAAGGTTATTTAAAATAAAATTGAAAATGGGAATTTAAAAATGTTTTAAGAAAGATTGGTAATTTAATAAAATATATTAAAAATTATTAAAAAATATTAATTAAATATTTAATTAAAATTGGCACCGGATGTGACACGGGTGACAATAAATGAACTCTCTGATAAATTGATAGTGAACATCAGATAAAATACTTAATCTTATCCTATAATTGTAGATGAGGAGTGAGGAAGAGAAATAAAACCCGAGTGGGGGGTGGTAAAAATGAGCCGACAGAAAAAGGGGTGGTAAAATTGAGGAACGGAAGCTAAAAATCACTGAGGAAGCAATTTAAATCAAATTCCACATTGAGGCCTCGAGGTACAAAAGTATCCAATAAGAATATCCATTTGGATTCCTGTTGGCTAAGTGTCCTTACTTTATGACCTCCTCTCCAATGTCTATTATAAGGCTCAATCCCCCAGAATTTGAGCTGGGTGGGGTCCTTGTTGTGATGCAATAGGAAATGTTTGGAAACATTATGCTTACCAAATCCTTTTATGATATTTTGCACATGTTCTTTTATTCTGACCCTCAATGGTCTCTTTGTGCGTCCTACATATTGTAGTCCGCAACTGCATTCCAATACGTATACTGCGCCTTCTGTATTGCAACAGATAAATTATTTTACTTCATGTGTGTTGCCCGTGCTGGTTGCGGTAAATTTGAATTTTTTCTCATTTGGTTTTTTTGTTTTTGTGCATGCAAAGCAGCGTTTACAGGGAAAAAATCCTTTACCAGTGAAAAAGGTTAGGATTTTATTCGGAGGGTCTGGTATATTCTTTACTAGCTTATCTCGAAGTGTGGGAGCTTTTCTATAGATAAAATTAGGATGTTTAGGTAATACTCTTTGTAATTGTTTATCGGATAGTAAAATGCTCCAATGTCGCTTAAAAATTTGTTCTATTTTCTTATGTTGTATATTAAAATCTAGAATGATGGGGACCTTATCCACGGTAAAATCTTGTTTTTCTTTATCTTTAATCAAATCACTGCGATTCATTGTTGTTACTTCTTTTATTTTTCCTTCGATGTCTTTGGGGTTGTAGCCTTTTCTAATAAATCTCTCTCCTATTTGATTTGCTAGAAAGGTGAACATGTCTATATGGCTACAGTTTCGTCTCAATCTCATGAGTTGTCCTTTTGGGATATTGCACAGCCAATTTCTATGGTGGCAGCTTTCGAGGGGTAGGTAGCTGTTCCTATCTACATTCTTGAAGTGTGTCTTTGTAGTAATATTCTGATTTTCCTGTATAATTTCCAGATCTAAAAAGGTGACTGTTTTGTCGCTGATGTCCCAGGATAGTTCGATATTCCTGTAATTTTTGTTGAGGTTTTCGAGAAATAGGACCAGTCGGTCTCTTTCTCCCTTCCATAAAATGAAAATATCATCAATATATCTTCGGAAAATGATTAGTTCACTTGGAATTTCTGAAAACACTGCGCCATAAAAAGGCCTGCGACGCTCGGTGCAAATTTTGCTCCCATCGCAACTCCTGTTCTCTGATGATAGTACCTGCGATTGTACCAAAAATAATTGTTCTTGAGACAAAAATCTAGACATTTTACCAAATATTTTCTCTGTACGCATGGCAGAGATGTATGTTTTCTTAGTCCCCATTTCACCGCCTCACATGCTAGATGATGTGGGATGACCGTGTAAAGCGACGAGACATCGGCCGTGGCCATAATCCACGGTGTTTCTGTTGTTGGTGTCTTCTCCAAGATTTGCAGCATTTGTTTCGTGTCTCTTAGGTAAGCCCGTGTCCCTTGTACTGCTGGCTGTAGGAAATGGTCAATATATTCCCCCATTCTAGATGTAAGGGAATCTATCCCATTGACTATCGGCCTTGATGGTGGGTTAGTACTAGGGCTGGGAAAAAAATCGATTTTAATCTTGAATCGAGTTTTGAGCTCAAATCGATTCAGTTTTGAAGAAAATCGATTTTTTTAGATTTTTTTTTTTTTTGGAAAAAAAAAAATATATATTTTTTTTTCCCTTCAAAGTTTCCATAGCAGGACTGCAGGGGGCGTATCCGGAATGGCACTGGGCAGCGTTACCCCAATTACATCTACTCGCTGCAGCCGCCGTCTGCCTACCTGATCAGCGTGTCATGCAGACAGACGGCGGCCATTGCAGTGTTCAAAAGCCGCGCCTCCCGAGTCCTCGTCATCTGTGATAGGCGGAACACTCAATTTCACAGCAGGCAGTATTCAGCCTATCACGGACATCCTCTCATCCTCGTCTGTGTTATGAGGATGACCATGATAGGCGGAACACTGAATGCTGGGAAATTGAGTGTCCCGCCTATCACAGACGAGGAGGAGGCGCGGCTTTTGAATACTGGAATGGCCACCGGTGTAGCAGTAAAATCCGTATACCATGAAAATCTGCATCAGGTACGGGCACAGTGATTGAAGCATGGGCACAGTGAGACAAGGGTACAGTGAGGCACGGGTACAGTGAGGCACGGGTACAGTGAGGCACGGACACAGTTCAATTCAACTAAGAGTAACCTCAGGATTTTTTGTTGTTTTATTAGCTAAATCCAAATACAGTATTAATAATTTGGATGTTTAACAATCTTTGTTGCACACTGCAAAAAACAACAAAAAGGTCACAAGCGCTAAATTGGTGGATAAAGAAAAAAATATAATGGATGATAATAATAATAAGAAAAAAAACCCAAATATTTTGGGAAGTACAAAGTATCCAAAAGGGGGAAAAAACAGGATCCAGCGCAAGAAAAAATCCATGCACACAATATAATCCAGCGCTCATGGAACATACATTATTAACTATTGAAAACTCTTGAAGAATTGATAAAAAAGCTTAGTCCATTTATTAATCACAATAAAGAGAGGGATCAAATCCCAAATGTGCAGAGGGCAAATGAATCTTAACTCTCCAGTTGCCAGTGGTGACAAACTTGTTAAACTTGCAGTGACATCCGTGGAGCAAGGAGGGGTTAAAAAAGTCAAAACAAAGCCTGTGGCATGATCTCGGTGTGAGCACAGTACCTTGAATGATGGACAAAAGGCAGACCAGCGTGTGGAGGGCCCTCCAACCCAAAAGGATGCAGAGCCAGGATCGCAGCAAGGCTGGGACAGAAGGAATCACACACAGTTTCAAGAGTTTTCAATAGTTAATAATGTATGTTCCATGAGCGCTGGATTATATTGTGTGTTTGTTGCACACTGACTTTGCAGTTAGAGAAAGGGTTTGCCTTTGCAATTTTGTTTGTTGATGCACTTTAATTAATATAATAAAAAAAAAAAAAAATCGAATCGTAAATCGAGTTTTTTATAAAAAAATCGCAGATTTTTTTGGGGGGGAAAATCGCCCAGCCCTAGTTAGTACTGTCTTTATGTATTTTGGGTATAGAGTATATAATTGGGGTGCAACATGATTCAGGAATTAGATATTTTGCTTCCTTTTTGCTAAGAATATCTTTTTTGAGGCCTAAATGTACTATTTGTTCCAATGCTCTTCTACATTTGAACATAGGATTCCCCAATAAATTAATATACGTATTTTCATCTTCTAGTAGTCCATTCATCTTTTCATTATATTGTTCTTTTGTAAAGATTACTATTCCTCCTCCTTTGTCCGCTGGGCGGATAACCAGATCTTTCCTTTTTGTGAGTTTCCTTATGCCACTTTGGATATGTTTAGGTTCTTCTTTTTTCCGTATTTTTAAGTTCAATAAATCTTTTACTACTAGCTTTTTAAAAACTTTGATGTGTTTGTTATCTTTTGGTGGGGGGTTGAAGACTGATTTATTTCTTAAATTGCTATGTACCATCTCTTCCTTATAAGTGATTAGTTTTGGTTTGGCTATATTACTTGCAATATATTTTTTAATATTTATTTTTCTGATATATTTTTGTATGCCAATATAGGTTTGGAATTTATCCAGATTCTTAGTCGGGGCATACTTCAAACCTTTGTCCAGGACTCCTATTTCTTCATGCGTTAATGGTTGTCCGCTGAGGTTGAAGATGCCCTCTCCCTTGACATCCTTTTTCTTTTGTTGTCTCTTGCCTGACCGGCATCCTCTCTTGTTTCTGGACTTCGCCTTCCATTCCTCATTTCTTCCAGATTCCTCGGTGGATAGTGATCCCGACCTCTCTCTAAAAAAGACCTACTGTAGTTGGTTTCTGAATGTTGTCCCTCTTGTCTATGATCATCATGTTGATTCCTCAGAGGGGCCTAGTAATTGTGAGTTGGGATTGGGCTACGTTCATATTGTCGATAAGGGCCTTGGGGATAGGGGACCTTCCTCTCACCATATCCATTATCCTGGTATGGTGCAGGACTTCTACCTCTTGGTCTTTGTTCATAATATGGTCCTCTTTGTTCATATTGCCATCCTTTGTTGTTTCCATATTCTTGTGGGTGTCCCCTATGTTCCCTTTGGTCATATTGTGTTTGGTGCCAGTTGTTGTGTCCCGGATTTGGTTTTTTATTATTCTTCCAATGTGGTTTCTTCCAACCATTTTGTGGGGTTCTGTTATTGTGAGGTCTTCTGTCTCCTCTATAGGGGGTGTGGTATTGTTGATTCCCATTTCCTGTGCTGTTTTTTGGATGTCTTGGTGATTGTCCCCTATTTCTGGAGTCTTGATTTGGTCTATTTGGTGTATTCTGAGTCTGATTTGGATTGATTTGTTGTGATTGCATCCGAACTGTTTTCTCAGGTGTTGAAAACGTTGAGGTAGGTTCAGTTTGTCCTAGTTGGCTCTGCCACTTAAATGTCTGGTCATTTCTAAAATCATTCATGTCTCTTGTATATTTTTTGCTTTTTCTCTGTTGTACATCTTTGTCTTTTTTTGTAAGATCTCTATTTAATTGTGATGTGAGTGTAACAAATTCAGCTGTCTCTTTATATTTATCTAATTCTTCTTTTATTTCTGCTATAGTTTGATCTATCTTTTTCATCTTCTTATGTTTCCTTTCTAATAGAAATGTTAGAAGCTCCAACCCCTTGCCATTAAAGAATTTAAACCAGTCGTCATTTGACTCTTGGTCTATAAGTCCATCATTGGGTGGTACATCCCACCGTAGACGTCTTGGAACTATACTGTCCTTCAAATATCTTTCAAAAGTTATGGTGTCCCACCCTAGACTAATCTTTTTTTCCATATTTTGGCCTAATTTCCGCATTAGGCTTTCTAGGTTGTCATTTTTTGTATTAATTGGATTTTCAGCATTAAATACCTCTTCTAGATTAATTTTCCTTTTTTCTAAAAAGGAGAATACTTCCATAGTGGCTGCGAAAATGAATGGATAAAGGGTGACAGATGTATATGAAAAGTATTTCCGTGCTACTATGAGGTAACAGGTGATAGTGCAACTGCTACTAGACACTGAAAAGGGTAAAAACCATAACCTTATAAGAAATAGAGTATAAAAGATAGTGCTGAGCTGTTGTAATTGACTCTAGGTCAATAATTAGTATTTCCACATGAATTAGTGTACAGAAAGTACTAATATAAACGTAGAAAGAAAAAAGTGCAAATATGCAAAAAACTTATAACGTCAAAATGTGCAAAAATGCAAGTGCAGATAATCCAAAGCCTTAATACACTGCTTGTATAAATAAGGTGCCTTGTTTTGCGAGCAAATAAAAGTGCTACGTGATAGGGATGTATAAAATAATATGAAATATCAAAAAAAACAACCTTAAAATACAATTAAATGATTGCTAAATAAAATACAATGGTGCAGGATGTGACAATAAAGCGTGACAGTATATTGATGTTTCCAGCATCTGCTGGAGCAATAAAACAGTGCAGATGTGTGCATGACTAAAATAACAAATAGTCCAGATACAGCTGATATAAGCTGAGTGCAGCTATTTCCATGCAGAATGGTGACTTGGTATATTCTGAGGTAGTGAACCGTGAACCATAAAGATGGTATTTAAAAGTCTGGAATTGGCAAATTAAGTGAAGAGTGCTGGGATTAAAGTGGTTGTAAACCCACTTTTTAAACAAAGACCTACAGGTAAGCCTAGATTAAGGCTTACCTGTAGGTGCGTGAAATATCTCCTTAACCTACACGGTTAAGGAGATATTTGTATGTAAATGCGGCGACTCTGACGTCACCCCATTCACAAATTCGGCTAGGTCGCAACATTCGACGACGTAGCCGAATTTGACAGCTCACGCGCGCATGCGCGGAGTCACGTCTTCGCCGCTCCGGCCAATCACAGCGCCGGAGCGGCGCTGTGATTGGCTGCAGCGGCGATACCCGGAAGTAACATTCCGGCTATCGCCGCAGCGATGGATGCGGCTAGAGGAGGGACACGGACGACTTCAGGGGCCCCGATCGAAGGTAAGTGGTACATAATGAGCTAGTATGCTAGTCATACTAGCTCATTATAGCTTTGTCTTGCAGGTTAGAAAAAAAAAAAACACAAAAGGGTTTACAACCACTTTAAGTGCTGAATGGTGTTTGTCTTCTATGACTTCCACGCTGTGAATAACTTGCTGTTAAGTGAATGGGTGGCCTCTTACCTCACTGCTGACCCGTGTCCACAGCTAAAAGCGCCTACAATGGCCACATGAGCATCAGAACAGGACCACGGAGCAATGAATGAAGGTGGCCTGATCTGATCAATCACATTTTCTTTTACATCATGTGGATGGCCTGGTGCATGTGTGTAGCTTACCTAGGGAAGAGATGGCTCCAGAATAATTCATGTGGATGTTTCTTTGACATGTACCACCTACCTAAACATTGATGCTTACCAAGTACACCCCTTTATGGAAACACTATTCCCTGATGGCAGTGGCCCCTTTCAGCAGAATAATGCACTCTGCCAGAATGCAAAAATGGTTCAAGGAACACAAGTTCTAGGTGTTGACTTGGTCTCCATATTCTCCAGATCTATATTTTAATCGAACATCTGTGGCATGTGCTGGAAAAACAAATCCAATCCATGGAGGAGTCACCTCTCAACTTACAGAACTTAAAGGATCTGCTGTTGACATCTTGGTTCCAGACATCACAGCATACATTCTGAGGTCTGGTGGCATCCATGCCTCAACAGGTCAGAGCTGTTTTGGCAGCAAAAGAGGGACTTATTCAATATTAGGTAGGCGGTCATAAAGTTACGGCGAACCGGTGTATATATTTAATTTGTAGCACAAGAGTCATATTATTACTTACTGTATTTGCCCTGTATATCTCACAGAGATTGGCTACTCAGCTGAGAGGAGTGTAGGCACAGCCAAACACCGAAGTGGCATGCAACCCCCTGGCCAAATGTCCCCAGATACCTGCTGTGCCTGTGCATGTACTGTATCACAGTGGCTTAATTACTAGCTGTTTCTGGAGCTTTGCCAATACATGCTTGCTAATGCAAGGAAACCAGGATAATGCAGATGTGCAAACAATGACGCTCTGCCTAGAAAAAACAAAAACAAACAACCTCCCTGGACCAGGAACACCAGGGGAGAGACTGGCACCAGCTTCACAAAGCCCAGAGGCACTAATCAGTCCATTTAACAGTTCCAGCAGGCCCATACTTTACCCAGCATGGTGAGACCACCTGACACACTAACCTGGAGAATACTGCCACAGGACCCAGCACCGACAGGCATTTGAGGCGGCACCCCTCCCCCTCCCCCTCCCCCCCCCCCATTCTTGTACAGTCCCTCTGGGCCTACTGGTTGTAGTTAGGGGATTTCTAGGGTTACTGTCTCTTTAAACAGTTTGTTTTGGGCCAAGCTATTTCCTACACCAACAGGTGTGCCTGCTGGGCACACTGTATAAACTGTAAGAAGCCTCAGCTATATATAGTATACAGCACTGTTTTCCGAAACAAAATTTGAAGTCAGGGTGAGTGGCACTCAGTCATTATTATGCAGCTTCGTATTCTGTGAATAAATACAAAGCTTCCTCTTTTTAGCAGAGGCGGAGAGGTGGGTGGCACAATCCCCGCCAAAGGAAGCTTTGTATTCACAGAATATAGAAGGGCTGCTTTGCCTGACTTATTTCTGTTCCAGATGTGGAAGGGAATGTTTGCAAACCACAACTGGAACACAGTGCTGTATACTGTAGCTGATGCCACATACCGTTTATACAGTGTGCCTAGCAGGTGCACCTGTTAGTGTAGGAAATAGTTTTGCCCAGCTAAGGTTACATACAATTTAAAGCGGTTGTATACCGCAAAAAAACATTTTTTTTTTTGGTCAACCTGCAAGGCAAAGGTATAATGAGCTAGTATGACTAGCATACTAGCTCATTATCAATCACTTACCTTAGATCGAAGCCCCCGCAGCGGTCCTCGGACGCGTCCTCCGTCGAATCCATGATACCCGGAGTGACTTCCGGGTATCGCCGCTCCGGCGCTGTGATTGGCCGGAGCGGCGATGACGTCACTCCCGCACATGCGCGAATTTCCGGCAGTGTCCGGCAGGCTCCCATTCAAGAGCCGCCGCGCTCAGTGCGCCTGCGCCGTTATCTACGGCGCGCATGTGCCGTAGATAGCGGTACAGTTTTTTTTGCAAATATCTCCGAGACTGTGTAGGTCTCGGAGATATTACAAGCACCTACAGGTAAGCCTTAATGTAGGCTTACCTGTAGGTGCTTGTACAAAATTTGGGTATACAACCACTTTAAACAGCACACCCAGCGGGGGAACCTGTTAGTGTGGGAAATAGTTTGTTTGGGCCAGCTTGGCATGCTGCTGTGGGTGACATGCTGGCTTGGCACCTTACTGTGGGTGGCTGGCACACACCTTACTGTGGGTGAGTGGCTTGCTGACTGGCACCTTGCTGTGGGCGAGTGGCTGGCCAGCACCTTGCTGTGGGCGAGTGGCTGCTGGCGTCTGTCCGAATGTCGAGGGCGAGGAAGGCAGGCCTGTCAGACTCAGAACATTAGGCCCAGTGCGCGGAGGCGTGATGACATGTGTGCGTGTGCCCCTGCACACTGGGTCTTCAGGCTTCTGGACCCCCAACAAGATGGCCATGGCCCGTAGAGCTCAATATCGGTCTAGTTTGTGACCAATACCGATTTTTGGGAAAATGCCGATATCGGCCCACAATAAAAATCGGCCGTCTCGATAATCGGTGTTCCCTAAAAAAAAAAAAAAAAACCCACACCAAACTCTTATTTTTGAGGAGCTTTAGAGCAGAAAAAAACACCCAAAAGTACCTGCAAACACACATTTAAAAAAAAAAAAATTAGGAGGGGGGGGGGGGGGGGTTTGTGAAAAAAACGCTTATGCTCCAAAAAGCTCAATGAAGAAAAAAAAAAACACACACTCTCTCTCACACACACACACACACACACACACACACACACACACACACACACACACACTCTTCTTCAAGGTTTTAGGCAGAGAAATAAAAAGTTCAAATGCCTGTAAAAGCATCTTTTTTTTTGGAGCTGCAGTGTGCATGAGCCCTTAGTGCTCTTAAATGAGACAAGTACACACTATAGAGAGAGATGCTTTGTTCATATTTCATATCTGAGGTTTAAGTGAGCTGGGTGGTGTTATGCCTGGGCAAAGACTCCTGTCTTTTTTTCTTTTTTTTTTGTCAATGTCCATACACCTGAAGGCAGCTACAAAATCCAAGCAGTCATGAATATATAGGCCTGTGGGTCTTAGGATGTAAAATAAAAAAATAGGATTTTTGTACTCACCGTAAAATCAGTTTCTCTGACGTCCATGGACTGACACAGCTTCTAATACTGAAACACGTGGGTATTTGTCCCTGCTCGCAGGAGAAGATCTAGGCAGAATGTTAGATGTTAGAAACATACATTCTAAAAAACCAGAGCTGAACAGCCCTGCCCAGGGGGGCGGTCCCTCCGGACATAGCCCTCCTACCTGCAGCCAGCAGCCTCAGTTTGTAACAAAGCAGTACAAAAGAAGGGTGGGTGCTGTGTCAGTCCATGGACGTCAGAGAAACTGATTTTACGGCGAGTACAAAAATCCTATTTTCTCTGATCGTCCATGGACTGACACAGCTTCTAATACTGAAACACGTGGGACGTCCCAAAGCAGTATCAGAAGGGTGGGAGCAGTAGTAAAAGGGAAAAAAAAAAAAACTTCACTGCACACAAGCAGAGCTCCCCAACGGAGGAGTTGCAACATTAAACAGCGGCCTGCAACACCTTGTGGCCGAAGGAAGCATCCGAAGATGCAGCCACATCAACCTTATAGACCTTAGAAAAAGGTATGCACGGACGACCAGGTCGCCGCCTTGCACACTTGTGCAACCGACAATTGATGTCGGAAAGCCCAAGAAGCACCAATTGCCCTGGTGGAATGCGCCGTAACCGGAAAGAGAGGCGCCCGTCCCATGAGGCCATAGACCTGTATAACAGTCTGTCTGATCCACCTAGAAATGGTGGCAGACGACACCGCTTGTCTCTGGTCCAAAACAGGACCAAACAGTGAGAGTCAGACTTCCGAATGGAAGCAGTAGAGTACAGGTACACCCGTAAGGCACGTACCACATCCAATGTGTGAAGCGCAAACTCTCTGGGATACGATGGATGAGGGCACAAGGACGGAAGGACAATGTCCTCATTAAGGTGAAAAGCCATAAGTAATGGCCACCTTCTGAGACAAAGTCAAGAGAGGAATATCTCTGATATTTTTAAAAGGGAGGTTTCTGGAGAACCAAGAGCACCAAATACAGATCCCAAAGAGGGAGAGGAGGCTTGGCAGGGGGAATCACATGGCGAACCCCCTGCACAAAAAAGGGGCTAACCAAGGAATGACCTGCTAGCGGTCGTTGAAAGAAAATGGGCAAGGCCGGAATCTGACCCTTAATTGTGCTCAAAGCCAGCCTTTGGGTCACACTACGCTGCAAGAACCGCAGGATCCTAGGGACGGAGTACATCCGTGGACGCCAGTCTAGCTCTTCGCACATAGCGATGTAAGCTTTCCAGGTACGGTGATGGATCTTTCTAGGAGGAAGACTTCCGTGCCCTCAGCATGGTCGAAATGACCGAATCCGAAAGGCCTCGGTCCTTCAGCACCTGGCTCTCAATAGCCTTGCCATTAAAACCAGAGACTGTAAAGCAGGATGCAAGATAAGACCTTGAGACAGAAGGTCCTCCCTCATGGGCAGTTGCCAAGGGACATCCGCGATGAGACATACCAGATCGGCATACCAATGACGCCGAGGCCAATCCGGCGCAATGAGGATCACCGGAATGCCCTCGGCCGCTACCCTGCGCAGCAGACGAGGAAGCAACTACAGCGGCGGGTAAGCATATATCAAGCGATACGGGGCAACTAACGCGTCCGAGGCGTCCACCCAGGGGTCCCTGGACCTGGCCACAAACCTCGACACCTTGCGATTGAGTCGAGAAGCCATCAGGTCCACAACCGGCGTGCCCCAACGCCGGCAAAGGAGTTGAAACACCTTCGGGTGCAAGGACCACTCTCCCTGGTCCAATGACTGGCGACTCAGATAGTCCGCCTGTCAGTTTTCTACGACCCGGAATGTAGACGGCCGACACGCTTCTTTCCGCCCACCTTAGGATGCGGGCGACCTCGGATGCCGCAGCCGAGCACCCCCCTGATGGTTGACATACAACACGGCCGTGGCGTTAAACGGTCCGACTGGATTCTGACCGAGCGGCCCTGTAGCCTCTTCGACCACGCGGAGAGACACAGTCTGATCGCTCGCAATTCCAGGACATTGATCGGTAGACAGGATTCGTCCGGAGTCGAGAGCCCCTGAGCTGACAGGACTCCCCAAACTCTGCCCCAGCCTGTCAGGCTGGCGTCCGTCGTGATCACCATCCACTGGATGGGAAGGAACGACCTTCCGGACCAAAGAGCCGGGGATCTCAGCCACCACGTCAGGGATGCCCTGACAGAGTGACTTACCTGGATCTGAAGATCCAATGACAACGGGGACTTGTCCCAAGCGGACAGGATTTCCTTCTGCAATGCCTGAGTGTGTGATTGGGCATACGGAACTGCTTCGAAGGAGGCCACCATGAGTCCCAGTACTCTCATGCAGAAACGGATTGTCAACCATTTTCGGGACGTCAGGACCCGTACTGCCGACTGAAGTGTCTCTAACCTCTGAGGGTAGAAACACCTTTGCTTCCGAAGTGTCCAGGATCAGACCCAGGTACTCTAAACGCTGAGTCGGGACCAGGACCGACTTCTGAATATTCAGGAGCCACCCGAAGTCCCGGAGGGTCTGACTGACTATTGTCCCATTTTCCAACTCAGAGCCATTTTCTGCTCTGAGGAGGAGATCGTCCAGATAGCCCACGATAACAATTCCTCGCTGTCTCAGCAAAGCTAGAACCGGGGCAAGCACCTTGGTGAAAACCCGTGGTGCCGATGCTAGGCCGAAGGGAAGAGCCACAAACTGATAGTGGACTTCGCCTATGGCAAAGCGCAGAAATTTCTGGTGACTTGCGCAGATCGGGACATGCAAGTAGGCGTCCTTGATATCCAAGGACGCCAGAAAGTCCCCTTCATGGAGCGTAGCGATCACCGTGCGAATGGATTCCATACAGAACTTTCGTACCTTCACAAAGGCATTCAAGGCCTTGAGGTCCAGGATTGGCCAAACCGCGTCCCTTTTAGGGACAACAAACAAATTTGAGTAGAACCCCTGAAACCTCTCCTGTGACGGTACCGGCACAATTACTCCGCACCCGAGCAAATCCTGTACAGCCCCCCAAGAGGGCTGCCCGACAGGCAAGGAGAGGGAGATTTGAGGGAAAGAATCTGTTTGGGGGCCACGAACGGAACTCTATCCTGTACCCCGAGGTGCCCACCTTGCACACCCACCAGTCGGAGATCCGGGAGGTCCACCGAACCGTGAACCTGCAAAGTCTTCCCCCCACCCCAGAGTCGGGCAGGGGCAAGAGCGGTGGCGGGCTTGGGAGCCGGCTTACGCACCCAGGGACGCTTCTGTCCACCAGCCGCACTTTTGTCAGTCTGGGAGGGCTTACCCGCAGATTCTGACTGACGAAAAAACTTCTTCTTTGCTGGAAAGAAGGGGCCCGGCCTACGGTGGGGCTCCTTTCCCTTAGCAGACTGAGGAAGGAAAGTGCTCTTACCCCCTGTGACATCCTTAATGTTATCCAGGGCGGCCCCAAACAAACAGTTTACCGCCCTTAAAGGGCAAATCAGCCAGGAGCTTCTTGGAAGCTAGGTCGGCCGACCAGCATTTCAACCAGGTAAGACGACGCAACACCACCGTAGAGATAGAGGACCCAGATATTAAAGGGGCCGCGTCCAAAGTGGCATCGCACACATACAACAAACCCTGCACAAGTATGCTCCTGCACCGTCTGGTGCAAAATCTTTGCCCATTCCGTAAGTGTCAGACACAAGGGTCGCCGCCACGATAGGGCGTAAGGCGGACCCCAACAAGGCAAACCTAGTTCTACTCACCACTTCTGACCTCCTGTCAGTGGGGTCCTTAAATGCGGGAGTCCCCTCCATCGGGAGAGTGGTAGCCTTATTCAAACGGGTGACCGGGGGGGTTCGACCACCGGGGGGAGAGCCCATTTCTTAACCAGGGCCTCCTCAAAGGGGTATCTTATGGATAGACGCTGCGGGGCCATCAATGTCTTCTGCGGCTTATCCCAGACTTGGTCAATGAACTTATCAAAAAAAAAGCACATATGGAAAGACCTTTTTTGAAGATATGGCTTTAAAGGAACCAAAGGAGACAGCTTCCACCTGAGGTTCCGCAGCCGCAGCATTCAGCTTGAAAGTGTCCTTTACAGCATCAATGAGTTCACTTACAAGCGCCCTGTCATTTACTGACCCAAAACTGGAGTCTTCCTCACCAGGAACGTCCTGTTCAAAAACATTAAAATCTTCAGAGCTAGGGTCCAGAGCAGCAGCAGCTAGGCCCATATCTGAATCAGAGCACTCCCCTACTGGAGAACGTGTGGGGAGAGGGCGCTTTATAGCCCCCTTGCGCTCGCACACCGATTTTATCCTGACAAGGAATGATTCCAGGACTGCCGACAACTGGTCCATAGGGACCGCAGGTGCAGGAGCACTGCCTGTTGCCTCTGACAAGAGTGGGGAAGCAGGTGAACTAGACTCCATACTCGCCACCCTCTGAGACCTTATGCACAATAAAAGTGAATAAAAAGTCAACCCACTGGCTGCACTGACTGAGGAGGGGATACCCAGAGGACTCACCAACCCTTTAGAGGACCGCTCAGCTCCGCTGTCTGCACCGCCAGCGCGAGGAGAGTGGAGATTCGCGCCGTCGCAGCGATAGAGGCCAAAACAAAAGTGAAAGCGCACACGGCTTCAAGAAAATGGCCACCGGCCGTCATGTAATACTGTGCCATTGATCCGCGGCAAGATGGCCGCTGAGCGCCGCAAAGTACAGCCAATGTTTCTAACATTCTGCCTAGATCTTCTACTGCGAGCAGGGACATATACCCACGTGTTTCCGTATTAGAAGCTGTGTCAGTCCATGGACGATAAGAGAAAAAACATTTTGGCTAGATATACAATGTGTTTTAACAGTTTCATCCCCTCTTTCCTTGAGGCTGTACATTGCCTCATACTATCACAAATCCCAAATAGAATGGATTCCCAAGTCTTACTCTATAGAAGTCATGGATTCCATACACTAATGATAATGGTCACATAGCCTGAAATAGCTGTATGCATTTTGGAATAAATGGCTCCATCGTTATGTAATATCTGCGCTATACACCTGAGGTATATATAAAATCAGATGGGACATACAGTGCCTTGGAAAAGTATTTTTACCTCCTCAATTCCACATTTATTTATTTTAGTCACGTTACAACCAAAAAAGTAAAATGTATTTTATTGGGATATTATGTGATCAACACAAAGTGGCACATAATTGTGAAGTGGAAGGAAAAATAGGATTTTTTTTACTCACCGTAAAATCCTTTTCTCGATTCGTCCATGGACGGACACAGCTCCTTAAATCATGACGGTTGGGTCCTCTCCTAGGAACAGGAACATAACCCAACGGTTATGATTTAAGGAGCTGTGTCCGTCCATGGACGAAGAAGACAAATGATAAAATAGTTTTAATTTTTTTTAAACAAATAAATATCTGAAAAGTGTGGTGTGCATTTGTATTCAGTCCCTTTACTATGATAGCCCTAAAATCCAGTGGAAGTAAATAGAGTCCACCTGAGTGCAATTTAAAAAGTGTTACTCAATCCAGTAATATCCACCCCCCACAGTGCCCACAGCTTATAAAATCTTCTTTTTACATTAAAATACTGCCACTATATACCTTGTTGGATGATCTGTATACCACAATCAGTGATAAACTGCACACTTTCTTCAGTGCTGAGAGTTCAGGAAGCAGGAGATTTTCACTTCAGCCTGTATACATGCCCACATGTGTGATGCCAATATCATGTGACCTGGCTATCTCTGAGAACAAGAAACTGTTCTCTCCAGCATAAGAGACACAACTGAGCATGTGCAGGTTGGCTACTCTGCCTGTATTAGCTGGCCTTACCCAGATAGACAGTGCAGGGAGGATCTGTGCATACAGGATAAAACAGCCTTTTTACACAATGCAGAGGCTTAACCCTTAAGTTCCGCAGTATAACAAGCATGCATATACAGACAGATTTTACTGTTGTGGGTTTAGTAACAAGTTAATCTCAATATACATACAGCTGTTCTAACAAGCCTCTGAGGGCTTCACAGAGAATCTTTGTGAACAAACAGCCACAGAACACACCAGACAGGTCAGGGATAAAGTTGTGGAGAAGTTTAAAGCAGGGTTAGGAGATATATATCCTCCAAGCTTTGAACATCTCATGGAGCACTGTTCAATCCATCATCCAAAAATGGAAAGAGTATGGCACAACTGCAAACCTACCAAGACATGGCCGCCCATCTAAACTGATAGGTCGGGCAAGGAGAGCATTAATCAGAAGCAGCCCAAGGAGAGCATTAATCAGAAGCAGCCAAGAGGCCCATGGTAACTCTGGAGAAGCTGCAGAGATCCACGGCTCAGGTGGGAGAATCTGTCCATAGGATAAATATTAGTTGTGCACTCCACAAATCTGGCCTTCATGGAAGAGTGGCAAGAAGAAAGCCATTGTTCAAAGAAAGCATACAAAGTGCAGTTTGCGAGAAGCTATGTGGGGGACACAGCAAACATGTGGAAGAAGGTGCTCTGATCAGATGAGACCAAAATTGAACTTTTTGGCCTAAAAGCAAAACGCTATGTGTGCCAGAACACTAACACACCATCCCCACCGTGAAACATGGGGATGCTTTTCTTCAGCAGGGACAAGGAAGATGGTGCCAAATAAAGGGCACTCTTAGAAGAAAATGTGTTAGAGTCTGCAAAAGACTTGGAGACTGGGGCAGAGGTTCACCTTCCAGCAAGACAACAACCACCCTAAAAACATACAGCCAGAGCTACAATTGAATGATTTAGATCAGGGTTTCTCAACTCCAGTCCTCAAGGCGCCCCAACAGGTCATGTTTTCAGGCTTTCCATTATTTTGCACAGGTGATTTGATCAGTTTCACTGCCTTGTAATTACCACAGCTGTTTCATCTGAAGAAAATCCTGAAAACATGACCTGTTGGGGCGCCTTGAGGACTGGAGTTGAGAAACACTGATTTAGATCAGGGGGTAAGCAACCTTGGTCCTCCAGCTGTGGCGAAACTACAAATTCCCATCATGCCTCTGCGAGTCATGCCTGTGATTGTCAGGGGCTTGCAATGTCTCATGGGACTTGTAGTTTCACCACAGCTGGTGGGCCAAAGTTGCCTGCCCTTGGTTTAGATCATAGCATATTCATGCGTTAGAATGGCCCAGTCAAAGTCCAGACCTAAATCCAATTGAGAATCTGTGGCAAGACATGAAAATGGCTGTTCACAGACGCTCTCGATTCAATCTGACAGAGCTTGAGCCATATTGCAAAGAAGAATGGCAAAAACGTCACTCTCTAGATGTGCAAAGCTGGTAGAGACAAACCCAAAAAGACTTGCAGCGAAAGGTGGTTCTACAAAGTATTAACTCTGGGGGGCTGAATACAAATGGACGCCACTTTTCATATATATGTATAAAAAAATTATCATTTTCCTTCCACTTCACGTGCCACTTTGTGTTGCTCTATCACATAACATCCCAATAAAATACGTTTATGTTTTTGGTTGTAACATGACAAAATGTAAAAAATTAAAAGGGGTTTGAATACTTTTTGAAGGCACTGGAAAATGCTGTGCATGGCTCCTCCCACTGTCCTGAAATGAAGAACCATCCTTTTAGTTTTTGAATATGTGATGAAATGAGACATGAATATTTTCTGTTCCAAGAAAGCTTTACTGTGCTATGCTCCGATTCAGTTGGAGGGCTTTTGGATTCCTTCTGCAGCTTTCTCAGCATAACTTGTATGGTTATACTGTCACCATTAGGCCCCATGCACACGAGACGCAGGTGCAAACTCTGCTGAACACACGTTTTTAAACGCTGAAACCGGCGTTTATAAACGCGCGTTTTGCCGCGTTTAGCGGCGTTTAACCGCGTTTGCGTTTATAAGCGTTTCATCATAGACCCTCCCTAAGCTCAAAAAAGAGTAAATTTTAACCATTTCAGCCAGTTTGTGAGACCAGAGTGAGTAGCAGCAGCTGAGAGAGCAGCAGTGTACTTGTATTTAGCGTATCACTTGCCACATCATCTGCCACAAGTTGTGGATTGTCCACTTGCCACGTCACCTGGCCACGTCACCTGGCCACGTCACCTGGCCACGTCACCTGCCACAAGTTGTGGATTGTCCACTTGCCACGTCACCTGGCCACATCACGTGCCACGTCACCTGCCACAAGTTGTGGATTGTCCACTTGCCACGTTACCTGGCCACGTCACCTGGCCATGTTACCTGCCACGTCACCTGGCCACGTTACCTGCCACGTCAGCTGGCCACGTCACCTGCCACAAGTTGTGGATTGTCCACTTGCCACGTCACCTGCCACGTCACCTGGCCACGTCACCTGCCACAAGTTGTGGATTGTCCACTTGCCATGTCACCTGGCCACATCACGTGCCACGTCACCTGGCCACAAGTTGTGAATTGTCCACTTGCCACGTCACCTGCCACGTCACCTAGCCATGTTACCTGCCCACATTACCTGCCACGTCATCTAGCCACGTCACCTGCCACAAGTTGTGGATTGTCCACTTTCCACGTCACCTGGCCACATCACGTGCCACGTCACCTGCCACAAGTTGTGAATTGTCCACTTGCCACATCACCTGCCACGTCACCTGGCCATGTTACCTGCCACGTCACCTGGCCACGTCACCTGCCACAAGCTGTGGATTGTCCACTTGCCACGTCACCTGGCCACGTCACCTGGCCACATCACCTGACACAAGTTGTTGATTGTCCACTTGCCACGTTACCTGCCACAAGTTGTGGATTGTCCACAATGCAATGCAAGCAATTACAGTTTTCTTTTATATTTTTTAATAGTTTTTCATCATTTGCCATCATTTTTGAGATTTCTAATGTTAAAAAATAGGTCACCTTTAAAAACGCTTATAAACGCAAACGCGGCAAAACGCCGGTACCGCGTTTAGCCGCGTTTAGCCGCGTTTAGCAGCGTTTAGCGTCTGAAACGTGGAAAACGTTCGCGTCTGAACCCATTTTTTTGCTTCTGGAAAAACGAGGTTAAACGCAACTGCTTGTAAACGCCAAAAAACGAGAGTGTGTGCATGGACACATAGGATAACATTGAATGGGTTCAGGAGCAGTTGAAAAAAGCGTCCAACTGCCTCTGAACGCGCGTTCAACAGCAAATAACAGCGTCTCGTGTGCATGGGGCCTTAAAGTGACTACTCCATAGAGGAGTAGTAAACAAAACAGAAAAAATAAAATAAAAATTATACCAGCTGGAAAAGTTTAAAAAAAAAAAAAAAAATTCAACCAACAAGCCCAAAGTGCACAGAGTGTTGTAGCAGAGTTTATTTCAAACATGGCTTTACCCACAGAAAAGCCAGCTGGACACATGCAACAGGAATAGTAAAGAGGATATACGGAAGCAGGATGGGGGGGGGATAGAGGATAAAGTGGTGGGGATAGAAAGAGAGAGAGGGAGGATCAAGGAAACACACATACACACACCCACACTACAATGCAGAATAGCAGGTTGCCTGCTACACCGCAGAATATATAATTACAGACATTAAAACCGGTGGGAAATCCCCCAGCAGCCCCCCACCCCCCATTTCACCATGTAGCTTTGGTACAGTCATATTAAGCCCCTCCCACACATTGAACCACTCCTGGCTCCACCCTTATAGAGAAAGGGGGCAGTCACATCATTAACATTTAATTAACGGATAATGCATTAAAACTGCATCTATAGACCCATTTATAAAGAATTCTGAAGACAGGCAGAGCATCGCTCGACTGCTTCAAAGAGCAATGAATTGCAGATACGTTCTCCTAGAAACTCCTCTTCAAAACATACATACACCCGTCTCGACTCTTATCTCACTTCCACGTGCACTTAAAAAGCTCCTCCTGGCAGGAACAGAGTTGCTCCTGCCCCTCCCTTTTTCACATGCAAACTTCCCATCTACCATCTCTAAGGGCAGCATATAAAAAAATGCCTAAGTGTCCAACAACATACCACTGTTACCAACTCATTGGAGTTCCCGAGGAGTCCCATTCTTCATGGGTTTTCAGTCTTAAGCTTGCTCCCACTCCCTCACCGTGTGCCAAGCCTTGGGTGGGTCTTCCACTTCATCCTGAGCCAGCAGAGGACCTTTGTGAAAGCAGTTCCTCTACCTCCATTGTAGTCTGTGTGGTGGAAGCACCAAGGAGTCAGCTTGACTATATCCTACCATCACCTTAGGTAGATGTCTCCGATAAGTCCAGCAACACGTCGTTCCCACCACGGAACAGATCTCTGGAGACTCCCTGCCGAGTTTTGTGACCATGCTCCAAAGCTTGGATTCTAAGGTGCCATTTAGACAATCATTTTAACAATGCTGGAGGAGAAATCAAAAAGTCCTGGTGATGGACCTAAGCTCTAGTGTTTCTTATCCATGCATTCAAGGACAAATAACTTGTTTTAGAGCACTGACCATGGATTCAAGTCCCTGACAGTAGCCGCTGCTACAGAAAATAAGTGAGAACTTGATTGGTAAAGTCAAATTTATCTTCTTGTTGATTTATTGTGTGTTGTCTGAAACTTTGCGGTTATTCTCTTGAAACCTCTTTCTGATCACAAGGCTGCCCTCCCCATCAAGACGTCAGTGACAATATGTGCTGGAGGTATTCAATTAAAGTGTACAGAAAACAAACCGGCTATAGTGCGACTTATTATAACACTCCAAGCATGTTGAAAATTAAATACAGTCTCCATTGGGAACCATGATGGTGCTACCACATGACTGAACAGAGCCAACAGTACACAGTTAATAGAACTTTGTGTAGGACAACTTGCATACAAGATGTGGTATATTCAGGTATACAGTAACCATAAAGTCTGATGGACATCTCCAACTCTGATGCAGAGTCCTAGTTAGAGGAGGGCAGTAATGTGCTGATTGACAATCTCTCGTAACAATAAGGGAATTATGCATTATCGGGATCACATGTGAAGGATAATGAAATATCTCCAAAAGAAGAATGGTGAGGGAGTGGGAGTTGACCTCCCCTTGCAAGGAGAAATGTTCAAAAGAAGCCCCCCTCCCGCCCTCCCCATACACCACGTAATACACGATTATCCACTTTTGAGTCTGAAAGCCACATCTGCAGATAATGTTGGGGAGGGGTATGTCCTCCCCCTCCCTTGCCAGATGCTACCTGCCGAAGAAAGGAAGATTCTGAGGACTGAGGAGAGTGCTGCTCCTTGGAGACTCTGTCCGAGCCATGACATCCTGAAACCATGAGGCTACATCTACCTCTTGTGTCTCGTATTGACGCAAGAACGAATGTTCCTACAATGAAAGGACGTGTTACAAGATTTCATTGATGAATGCACAAATTAAAACCTAAAACAGATCCTGAAAGACATACATATATACAGCCTTTAAAATAAGCTAGCTGCTTTTTTAGTAAAGTGGTAGTAAAGTTGTGTTTGACATTTTTATCTACAGGCAAGCTTATAGTAAAGCTTACCTGTAGGTAAAATGAATATATCTCCTAAATGTGCACCATTTAGGAGATATTCCACGGAGCAGCAGCCGGTGACGTCACGGTATGCCGGTCTTTCAGAAGTCTGTCCTTTAAACCGTGACTCCTGTGCACATGCGTGGGAGTGACTTCATCGTGACTCAGGCCAGTCAGACGGCTAGAGTCCATAAACATGGAAGGTAGACAGGGTAAAGATGGAGGCCCTGTTAGCGGTGACAGTACGCCCCTGGAGGGCTTCGTTTTAATGCAAGTCTTTCATAATGTGCTAGTATGTAATGCATACTAGCACATTATGACATTGCCTTGCATGTACAGTAATACCTCGGATTGTAAGGAACGCGGTTTATGAGCGTTTTGCAATACAAGCGATTTTTTTTTTTTTCCCAATCTGACTTGGTTTGTTAGCGTTGTTTTGCAAAAAAAAAAAGCAGGACTCAAGCCAATGGGGTGTGCAGTACCACATTTGGCCAGAGGTGCAGGGGCGCCAGTGACACCCAGAGTCCCTCGGAAACACTCCGTCCCTCTCCGAGCGTTCCCGGCGCTCCCCCACCTCTGGCCACATGTGGTACTGCATACAACAGCCGTCACTGTGGAACAAATTATCCGAGTTTCCATTGACTCCTATGAGGAAACTCGCTTTGGTATACGAGTGCTTTGGATTACAAGCATTCTTCAGGCACTAATTATGCTCGTAATCCAAGGTATTGCTGTACCTAGTTTTGAGAGAGGCATCTGCTCCCACTAGGTGGCTCGAGCAGAAGTCCCCCCCCTTTGCAATCTTTTGGGACACGTCACAGGTCCCAGAAGATTGCCCAACCAATGGGGAGGCGCTGCGCGACTCGTGCATGTGCAGTGCGCACCTGGCTGTGAAGCTGCAAGTTGTCAGCTGGGTGCCCACACTTGCAATGCCGGCGCTGCAGAAAGGCGAGGGAGAGAAGAGAGGCTTCAGGCGGCCGCATCGCTGGTTCGTGGGACAGGAGAGTGTCCGTTTATTAAAAGACAGCAGCTGCACTTTTTGTAGCTGCCAAGTTTTAATAAACACAAAATGAGTGGAACTCTGCATTAAGAACAAAAATTCCTGAAGAATTTTTTCTATAGCAAATTTTATAGTGTTGATTGGATCCAAGGAGTAAAATCTAGATAAGACTCGAAATAAGTGCCATCACATCATCTGACTAGAGGACACCAGCTACTTACCAAAAGCTTATTATACTTTGGCCTTTTTCTGTGATCCTTAGTGAGACTACAGAGGAGGGGAAACAAAAAAACAGCCATTAGAAAGAACATTGTCAGGCCACAAATCTAAGAACAAGGAACTAAACCTAAAGCCTCGTACACACGGCCAAAAATCTCGTCAAGAAAAAAACGAGTCGTTTTTCTTGACGAGATTCTAGGACAATAAACTTGTCCCGGCCGAGTGTACGCACACTCGATTCAAAGAACCCGCGGTTCTTTGAATGGAGCGAACGCGGTGACGTCATCGACACATTCGATGCCGTCGCCGCCATCTTGCTACACCCTATCTATGCCTAGGAAGCTACCGCGCATGCGTCAAAGTCATTTTGAACATGCGCGGGCTTCCCGGCGGACAGGTAAGTGTACACACACACACACAATTTTCTCGTCGAGAAACAGGCTGACGAGAATCTCGACGAGAAAATAGAGAGCAGGTTCTCTATATTTCTCGTCGAGATTCTTGTCGGTTTTGTCGACAAGAAACCATACACACAAACAAATTTCTCGGCAAGAAAGCTCTCTCGACAGTTTTCTTGTCGTTTCTTGCCGAGAAACTCGTTCGTGTGTACGAGGCTTGAGACTAGGATTGGGACTTTAAATGAGGCAATAAGTATATATACCTCCATCCCCAATAATTTGAACAAGATGACTAAATGGTGGGACTGCAAAAGGGGCATACATACACATGAGGAAACGGGTAGAAAGATAAAATGTTATATTGCTGGGTCTCAATGTATAAAATCTAGACAGTTCATAAAAGTACACAATTATCTCAACATATTGTACATAAAGAGGGTAAAACAATATATTGATAGGTCTCAATAGATACAGTCTAGACAATTCATGATGGTAACAATTGATCTCGGCATAATGTACATATTGGTGAGCCTAGGGTATGTAGACCTGTATTGCAAATGGTAGCATATAAACATGATGGCAATAGTGGATTGGTTCATTAAAATAAAATAAAACTTCAATATCATACAGATATAAACCATGGACATTGTAGCATAGCATCATAGAAAAGCTCTATGCGTTTCGTGGTTATCGTTTACCACTCGTCAGGAGCAGATGCAAGATGTGGGGGTATCGATAGTAGACGATTTACACACACACACACACACACACACACTTGAGGTGGATGAGGGAATCCTCCCCACTGTGTCTTTGTATTTTGACAGCAGAACTCTCCCACCTTCAGAATATACTGATCAGCGCTACAACCCACTGGCTACGCCAGGTCGGCTCAAACATGCACAATCACATACCTATACGTCATGGCTTGGACCCGGAAGACTGTGCCATCATTCACTGCAGCACAAGCCGATCAGCGGGTACCGGTCAGTGATTTATGGCTGGAGCCCGCTGATCAGCTGAGTGAACAGCAGAAGATTGCAACGATATGCCTTTTTTTCTTCCTGCACATTGCTTTGTAAAACCGCTCACAGTACACACATTTAACCGCTTGATTGCCCTAGATGTTAACACCTTCCCAACCAGTGACATCAGTACAGTGACAGTGTATATTATTATCACCACCAATCACTGTATTAGTGTCCCTGGAGATGTCAGTTAATCAGTTCCCCCTCCCTGCCTCAATTAGGATTAAATTGCCCGCCACACTATACAGTCCCACCATAAGTCGCTGATCGTTGCCATTACTAGTATAAAAAATAAAAATTCCAGTATCTATACCATATAAACATAGAAAAGTGAAGGGAGAAAAAGAAAGGAGTAGTCCATCGAGTCTGCCCATTTTTTTTGGGGGGGAGTTTGTTAACTTTGTTGTCCAACTATAGATCTAGGGTTATCCCAAGCATGTTTGAAGCCATTTATTGTTGACTGGCTGACTACCTCTGCTGGTAGTTTATTCCAAGCATCAACTACCCTGTGTTCTCGATTTTGGTTTCATATTGAAAAAACTGCCCTCCTGAACATTATTCACCCCCTTAGAGCCGGTTCACACAGGGGCGACTCGGGAGGCGACTTGAAGTCGCCCCAAGTCGCGCTGTTTTTAAAACTAATTGAAATGAATGGAGCCATCTTAAATGTACACGACTGCAGTCGCTCCGACTTCAAAAAAGGTTCCTGTACGACTTCAATCCGACTTCTAGGCGACTTGTACCCATTGATTTCAATGGAAGTTGCCTCAGAAGTCGGATCACTGTCTTTACTGCAGCGACTTTTCAGAAAAGTGAAAATAGTTTTTAGGGCAAACCCCTCCCTCCCCCAGAGCTGATTCAAGGTTGATTGGCCACTGGAATGTCTCCTGGAGGCGACTTGTAAGTCGCCCCATGTCGCGCTGTGGTGCAGGCTCAGGTCGCTTCCAGGTCGCCTCCAAAGAGTCGTGTTGCCCCTCTGTGAACCGGTTCTTAAAGTGGTTGTAAACCCTTTTATCTTTTTTTTTTACTAACCTGCAAGACAAAGCTATAATGAGCTAGTATGACTAGCATACTAGCTCATTATGTACCACTTACCTTCGATCGGGGCCCCCGAAGTCGTCCGTGTCCCTCCTCTAGCCGCATCCATCGCTGCGGCGATAGCCGGAATGTTACTTCCGGGTATCGCCGCTGCAGCCAATCACAGCGCCGCTCCGGCGCTGTGATTGGCCGGAGCGGCGAAGACGTGACTCCGCGCATGCGCTGTCGAATTCGGCTACGTCGTCGAATGTTGCGACCTAGCCGAATTTGTGAATGGGGTGACGTCAGCGTCGCCGCATTTACATACAAATATCTCCTTAACCGTGTAGGTTAAGGAGATATTTCATGCACCTACAGGTAAGCCTTAATCTAGGCTTACCTGTAGGTCTTTGTTTAAAAAGTGGGTTTACAACCACTTTAATGTATTCAAATCGGGTCTCCCAATCTCCATACCATATAGTTTGTTTATGCTAAAGGTTTTACGCAAACCAATTAATATACACTTATTGGAAAAAATATATATATATTTTTTTTTTTACCAAAGACATGTAGCTGAATACAACTTGACAGAAATTTATGAAGAAAATTAGATTGTTTATTGGTTATTTATATGTTTTATAACAGAAAGTAGAAAATATATATATATATATATATATATATATATATATATATATATATATATATATATATATATATATATATATATTTTATTTATTTTTTCAAAATATTGGGTCTTTTTTCGTTTTTATTGCAACAAATGAAAAACCCAGTGGTGATCAAATATCACCAAAATAAGTCTCTATTTGTGTGAAAAATTATCTAAATTTCCTTTGCAAATAGCATTGCATGACCGTGCAATTACCAGTTAAAGTAACGCAGTGCTAAATAGCAAAAAAAGTGGTTAAGAAAGTACTGTTCCTGCAACCTTTGTGCCAAGTGACATAATTCAAACATTTATTTTCCAAATGCCACATTTTCTAGTTTGTTGCTTAACTGCTTATGATTGTCATCGGTTTTAGCATAAAAAGGATTAGAGAACATAATGGTAACTTTAGGTTAATGCTTTAAATAGGTATGATAGAATCCACTAAAAGCTTTGAGGCAAAAAAGACTCCTTTGTCTGCTCGACAATCACCATGAGACTTTAAAAGCTGAACTCCGGGAAGATATTGTATACAGTGATATCTCAGTTCACTTGGGCCCTATTCACCATCAACTTTCACATCATGTGCAACTTTAAATACTCAGCGGACACCCTCCACAGGCTGAGGAATACCGCCTCAACACCACCAACCTCCACCCAAAAAATACTACGAAAAGAGTAACTGCTAAGGATCAAGCGACAATCGACCATCAAAAACACGAAGGCACCACTTCAACTACAACACTTATCGTGCGCCCTGATTAACACCAGATCTGCAGTCAAGCACAGACAGGAAATCCACAACTTCATCACCAAAAACGACAGATTGCCTCTTTATCACGGAAAGCTGGCTAACACCTGACTAACACCATCCTAACAGAATTGGTGCCTGAGAACTACTGCATCCTAACCGAGCATAGAATAGGACAAAGAGGAGGAGGCCTAGCAGTGATCTTCAAATCCCACCTCTCTCTCATCAAACCAACTCTACAGAACTCATTGCCTTTCATGGATACACTCACTCTGCATCTTCAAACACCTCAAGACGCCATCCACATACTGCTATGCTACAGACCACCAGGACCAAAGACAAATCCCACACCCTTCACCGAATTCATCTCGACACACACCTTGAAAACCAAAAACTTTCTGTTACTCGGGGACTTCAACCTCTGGGCTAACTCCACTGAGGACCCCATCGCCACCTCCTGCATCAACCAACTGGAAGAACTAGGTCTGCAGCAACAGATAAATGCCCCCACGCATGGGTCGGGTCACATTCTTGATCTCATCTTCCAACAAAATATGGACATCAACACACTGGACAATATGCCGTTACCATGGACGGACCACCAAGCTAGCAAATTTAAAATAACCACCAACACCATCTCCCAAAAACCGAAACACTCAATAACATACTGGACAAGATCTCAGAAGAAACTGCACTCTGAACTCTTCAAAACCACACTATCAAAAAAAAAATAGGAATGCTAAATCAAAACCACTCAACGGAACAAACTCAACTCCTTAAACAAAGCATTACTACAAACAGCAGACACAGTCGCTCTGAAACGTAGAGCACTCATCCACAAAAACAACTCGGGCTGGTTTAATGACACTCTTACTCTACTGAAGCAAGAACGCAGAAGAGCTGAAGGAGCCTGGAGAAGAAACCCAACAAAAGAAAACCACACAAACTATAAAGCACTCACTAAGAAATATCACAAAGCAATCTTCAAAGCAAAAAAGGAACATTTCTCAAACACCATAAAAAAAAGCCCTAAACCGACCTCGTGAACTTTTCAAACTAGTCGCTCATACTATGAAGCCTACCTGCCTAGAGCCTCCAGCAAACGAAACCCAAGAGTTCTGTAATGAGCTATCGGATTTTTTTTAAATCGACAAAACTGAAAACATTTGTGAAATAATTCAACAGAAAAAAACCACCAACCTCACTCAGCCAAAGCAAACAGAGGAAATCAATACGAACATTATACAATCGCCAAAATTTTCGCTGGTCCCGATCACCATTGACACCAACAAAAACATCATCAGAAGCCTCCAAGACAGCACATCACCAAATGACACAATTTCTACAAAACTCCTGAAAGAATGTACCAACATTTTAGCACCTACCATAACACATCTCGTAAATCAATCGTTCAAAGAAGGTATTGTTCCGATCTCCCTCAAGCAAGGCATAATCAAACCCCTCCTAAAGAAACCCAACCTCGACCCCAAAGACCCAAACTACCGCAGACAGGTAACAAGCCTCAACACCATCACCAAGATTATGGAGAAAGCAGTAGTACAACAGCTACAACTCCATTTGGACACTCACAAACTCTTGGACCCACTACAAATCAGGCTTCCGCCCAGGCCATGGCACAGAAACAGCGCTTCTCAAAATATGGGATGACGCCCTCGAAGCAGCAGATGACGGAGAATCATGTCTCCTGGACCTCAGTGCAACATTCGACACCGTAGATCACAAAACTCTACTCCTCATTCGCCTTAAAGAAGTAGCAAGAATCACAGACTCAGATCATAGGACATACTTCTCTTAACCACTTGCTGACCAATCACATACCTGGTACGCCACTGAACTTCAAATAGTTGTACTGGGATGATGCCTGCAGCTATCATCACAGTAGCATTTTTTAGAGCAGTCAGCTCTCTTGTAAAAGCAATTCTAGCAGCTGACTAGCCACTGGATTGCTTTTACAAGAAGCGGGAGGGGGCGTTCTTACCCCCCCCACCCCCCATTCCACCGGGAGTTTCTATCGATCAGCCGTCTAATTGGAGAGCCAAACAAAGACCGGATAAGCTTTATTCAGCTCTTGGCTATGGTAACCCAGAAGTGATTACCTGATAATCACTTGTGGTTTACCCAGATGTCATCGGCGCCATTTTCAAAAATCAAAAGCATTCGAACACATCGATCTTGGTGTGTTCAAATGCTTTTAAAGGGCAGAGGAGAGAAAGAGTACCTGTCACCAAGGATGTTTACAAATTCTTGTGACATCAATAAAAACATTTTTTTTTAAAGCGACAGAATAAAAAATAAATAAAAAAAAAGGGGGAACACGTGCATCGGTTCTGCAGCGATCGGCCTACACATGTGAGGCATCACCACGAACGTCAGATCACGGGCAGTAATTCTAGCACCAAACATCCTGTGTAAATCATAAGAGGTAACCTGTAAAGGCTTTTAAAGCGTAGCCTTTGGATAGTAAAATTTACATAGTTCGTTGTTTACTTGACGCAACATCTTTTATATTTTACCAAAAACGTGGGTTATGTATTGTTTCTTTGCATTCAAAAAAAAATTGCGTTTGAAAAACCACTGCTCAAATACCGTGACATACAAAATTGCAAAACCCTAAATGTATGGGGGTTCCAACTAATTTTCTAGCATAAAATACAGCCATTTACATGTAAACAAAAAAGTGCCAGAAAAGGCCTGGTCTTCAAGTTGTTAAAAATAGCTTCTGCAAAAGAACCCTTTTCTCCTCTCTCCTAGAAGTCATCTTTTTAAAGGTATACAGTGTGCCTGTGGTGGATGTGCAGTGCAGTTCGTACTTTGGATTCCTGTTCAAGCATGCGAGTTACATCAGTGGCCTACTATGACAGGAGAGGAAAGCCAGTAAACCAGAAGAAGCAGAAGAGAAGAAGAGAAGAAGATGTCAGCATTAGTGCACGGAGCAATGAGAGACAAGGAAGAAAGGCAGAAAGTCTGCCACTAAAGTTTCACTTTGAGGTACGAGAGATTCCAATTAACCGTAGATCTATGGCCGAGATACAAGAGGTATAAAACCAACTCCTGGTCCATAGCTTTACTGTTTTATTCATTAGTTAGAAACCACGTTATTGGCAGTTCAACCCCGGAAAAAGAAAAATGTTATTTAAACTCACCAATCTTTGACAAAAGACTGGAAAAGAGGTGAGAATCCCATATTATGAGGGAGAACTGGGGGTTCTTCTTGAAGGACTTTGGTGAGAACTTCAAAATCTGTCTTGCAGTTCTTGTAAGGGAACTGACCTGTGGCCAACTCCACCTAAGAGACATTAGGCATGATGAAGAGAAGAAGACAAAGAAAACCGTAAGTGCTAGTGTGAGTAAAATCATTATAAATTGCTGGGTAATAGAGGACTGTGGAAATGGCTCACCAATGAGATCCCAAGACTCCACACATCTGCTCGTATATCATAGTCTGGCTTAGTGGGATCTGGAGGATCAATTCTCTCAGGCTGAAGAATACAAGAAGTGTAAGCACTAATCACATTCCCAGCAATAGTACTAAATCTCATGGTTATTTTCCCCCATTTTTTACCAAAATCACCCAGTCTACTTACAGCCATATATGCAGCACAACCCGCACTTCTGGTTTTGGCCTTTGAGTCTACAAGACGCCCACTGATTCCGAAGTCGCATAGCTTTATCCGTCCACTAGCATCCAAAAGTATATTCGAGGGTTTGACGTCCCTGTGAATCACTCCATGTTTTTCTTTCAGATAATACAAGGCATTTACAATCTGTGAGGATCAAAGAAAAAAGGTTACAGCTGTTTTTTTCAGAATACTATAATTACAGTTTATGTAACCCCAAACAATGAATCTCTTATTTCTGTTTTTTTTTTTTTATATAATCTTTATTTTAACATATAAAATGTAACAGAGTCAACAATACCTTAACAGTTCGGTCTCATTTCTGTTCTAATGGTCTGCTACATTAATCATTGAAAGCGTTTTGGTATATTTGACAAATTAAAAGAAACTGCTCATATCAGCAAATTGCAAGCTAATTTCCCATACATGCTACTTTTGCTGCACTCCTATCAGTTACTTTGCTTCCCGCTTACCCGCTCCCATTTCAGCTCGGATTGCCTAGGAGATCCAAGCAGAAGTCCTCTCCCCCTCCCTGCAGTCATCTGGGACACGTCACAGGTCCTAGGAGACTGTGGGACCATACACAAGCTTTCACAGCCAGGTGTCTAGTAGAGATGACGGCGCTGGGGACAGAAGACCGATAGAAGGGATGGCTCGGGTAAGCACATCACTGGATCCTGGGACAGGCGAGTGTCTGTGAAAAGTCAGCAGCTACTGTTTTAATAAATTCAAAAATGACTGGAGCTCCTCTGTAATACAGAAAATGCAATAAAAAACCCTTCTGCCTAAACAACCACTTTAACCAAGTTGTGTAGAAATATGTGAGGGGAAAAAATATTTGATCCCTTGCCTATTCTGTACGTTTGCCCACTGACATAGAAATTATCAGTATACAATTTTAATGGTAGGTTTATTTTAACAGCGAGAGACAGAACAAAAAAAATATCCAGAAAAAAGGATTTCAAAAAGGTTATAAATTGATCTTAAATTTATTGAATGAAATAAGTGTCTAATCCCCTATCAATCAGCAAGATTTCTGGCTCCCAGGTGTCTTCTATACAGGTAACGAGCTCCTAATCTTAGCTTGTTACCTGTATAATAGACACCTTTCCACCAGCAAATCAGATTCCAATCTCTCCACCATGGCAAAGACCAAAGAGCTGTCCGGGACAAGATTGAGGACCTACACAAGGCTGGAATGGGCTATAAGACCATCGCCAAGCAGCTTGGTGAGAGGGTGACAACAGTTGGTGCGATTATTCGCAAATGGAAGAAACACAAAATAAACTGTTAGTCTCCCTCGGTCTGGGGCTCCATGCAAGATCTCACCTGGTGGAGTTTCAATGATCAAGAGAACAGTGTGGAATAATCCCAGAACAACACTGGAGAATCTCGTCAATGATCTCAAGGCAGCTGGGACCATAGGTCACCAAGAGAACAATTGGTAACACACTACGCCGTGAAGGACTAAAATCCTGCACGGCCCCGCAAGGTCCCTCTGCTCAAGAAAGCACATGTTCAGGCCCCTCTGAAGTTTGCTTATGAACATCTGAATGATTCAGAGAACTGGGTGAGTGTTGTGGTCAGATGAGACCAAAATCGAGCTCTTTGGCATCAACTCAACTCGCCGTGTTTGGAGGTGAAATGCTGCCTATGACCTCAAGAACACCATCCCCACAATCAAACATGGAGGTGAAAACATTCTTTGGGAATGTATTTGCCAAGGGGACAGGGCAATTTCACCGCAATAAAAAGGGACGATGGAAGTGGCCATGTACCGTCAAATCTTTGGTGAGAACCTCTTTCGCTCAGCCAAGGCATTAAAAATGGGTCATGGATGGGTATTCCAGCATGACAATGACCCAAAACACACGGCAAAGGCAACAAAGGAGTGGCTCAAGAAGCAGCACATTAAGGTCCTAGAGTGGCCTAGCCAGTCTCCAGACCCTAATCCCATAGAAATTACGTGGAGGGAGCTGAAGGTTCGAGTTACCAAATGTCAGCCTCAAAACCTTAATGACTTGGAGAGGATCTGCAAAGAGGAGTGGGACAAAATCCCTCCTGGGATGTGTGCAAACATGGTGGCCAACTACAAGAAACGTCTGATCTCTGCGATTGCCAACAAGGGTTTTGCCAAGGGGTCAAATACTTATTTCACTCATTAAAATGCAAATTAATTTTATAACCGTTTAGAAATGTGTTTGATATTTTTGTCGTTATTCTGTCGTCTCTCGCTGTTAAAATAAACCTACCATTAAAATTATAGACTGATCATTTGTCAGTGGGCAAACGTACAAAATCAGCAGGGGATCAAATACTTTTTTCCCCCTCACTGTACTATTTAAATATAAGTTCCTGTTCCTACATCCTATAAGCCAACAACAGCTTCAGCCCAAGATCTTCTCAAGTCTGTCTCCCTTCAACTCCTGAGTCTAAACTCTAAATCTGACAGCCAAGTACAGAAATTGGGATGTAGACCTACAGCTTGAGATACATAGCAAAGAAATTTAGAAAAGCAAACCAGCTAAATAAAAAACAAAGATGTGAGCCCTGATCATCTGGATTTTACTCACTGCTACTGTCATCTTTCCCAAAATTCTCTCTGGTATGGGACCCTGGATCCTTTTCTTCAGTTTTTCTGCACAGGTCCCCATCAGCTCCATGGCTATAAACACATCAGTCTTGAATTAAAACAAAAAAAAAGGGAAAGGTAATTTTAATTTTTTTAAGTGAACACCAGAATTTGACAGCTCAATGAACACAGAAGCACTGGCTCCAGTCTACTTTATAGAGCCCTAACCCAAGGAACAGAAGGTCAAACCAAGATAAAGAAAGGAGTGTGAAAAGGGAGGCAGGATTAAGAGGAAATCCACCCTATACCATGTTTTTATAGAAAATAGTCCACTCTTCCACTTTCCAAATAGAGCGGAAGTTTAATCTGTTTATATTTTGCCTTCCTTGGTTCATCCCCACCCGAGTATTCAACATGCTAATAAAATGTTTAATTAAACCATTCCGTTCTCATAAAATACCTAATTTTGGACACAGTGATTATGATGTGGTCATCCCTGTGTCTTCTGTGCCTCTCTGTACTTGAGCTGCACAATTAATCATGAAAAAAATAAAAAATAAAATTTTTTTTTAAAAAAATCGATCTCGATTCAACCCCCCTCACAATCTCTATTGCAGAGTTTCCCGATTCTTTCCTGTAACAAGTGTAGAGACTTCTCTGCTCACTCTGGCAGTCTGCCAACTTTTTAACAACATTGTCTGGGCTAGTAGATAAGTAGAAACATTGTAACTCTTCCTTCTTAGATCAAAGGGATAAAACTTCTGTGTGTAAATGCTGCAAGTTTAACCACTTAGGCCTCATGCCCACGGACGTTTTTACAGCCGCGTTTTTGAGCGTTTTTTACAGCTTAAAAACGCTTGTTCATGTTAGTCTATAGCTTCATGCCCACCTAGGCGTTTTTGAGCTGCAAATAGCATAGACGTTTTTGAGCTGCAAATAGCATAGACGTTTTTAAGCTGTAAAAAAAAAAAAAAAAAAAAAAAACAGGACCAGTGCACGTTCCGCGGCGTCGGGCATAAAAAAAAAAGCGTTAAAAAATGTGCGAAAACGCCGCGATTGCGTTTTTTTGAGCTCCGGAGTTTGTTTTTTCTAAAAAAAAAACAGTCGAAAAATTTATACAACATAGACAGGTGTTTTTAAGCTGTAAAAAATGCTCAAAAACGCGGCTGTAAAAACGTCCGTGGGCATGAGGCCTTAAAGTCTAAAACTTTTTCTGGCCCAAACATTATATATTTTTTTTTTTAGCAGAGACCCTAGGGAATAAAATGGCGATTGTTGCAATATTTTATGTCACACTGTATTTGCACAGTGGTCTTTCAAACGCAATTTTTTGGGAAAAAAAAAAATAAAATAAAAAAAAAAGAGAGACTGTAAAGTTAGCCCAATTTTTTGGTTTAATGTGAAAGAGGTTACGCTGTGAGAATCGTGATCTATCTTCCAAGCAAAAATAAAATAAAAAATGCGATTCTCATTTTAGCCAGAATCGTGCAGCTCTACTCTGTACAATGCAAGCAAGATCATGGCTGGTGGGAGTTACTGCATATAGCTTCCAGAAAACAGCAGAGCACTCTGAGTAACACCTACATGTGCTGCTGAGCCTCCACGACTGGCAGAACTGAAATCCAATTAATGAAATTGGCAGGCCAGGGGCAGCTCAGCTGGGGAGGAAAATTAGATGAAGCTGGATGTTCTACAGCTTAGACTTTTTTATTTATTTTTTTTGTCTGGCTTACTGCAAATTATAATGCACATTGCTAGAAGCTCACAGTGTGCAGGAAAATCACAGTAAGTGTTTTCAGTACAGGAGATGAGTCTGTACAACTGAAAATGAGGCTGCAGTTATTGTACCGTTCAGTATTAACCACTTAAGCCCCGGACCATTTGGTAGCTAAAGGACCAGAGGTGAATTCAGAATTTTGCATTGCGCTGCTTTAACTGTAAATTGTGCGGACATGCAATGTTGTACCCAAACGAAATTTGCGTCCTTTTCTTCCCACAAATAGAGCTTTCTTTTAATGGTATTTGATTGCCTCTGCGATTTTTATTTTTTGCGATATAAACGGAAAAAGACCGAAAATTTTGAAAAAAAAATGATATTTTCAACTTTTTGTTATAAGAAAAATCGAATAAACTCAATTTTAGTCATACATTTAGGCCAAAATGTATTCAGCCACATGTCTTTAGTAAAAAAAAAAAGTCAATAAGCGTGTATTTATTGGTTTGCGCAAAAGTTAGAGAGTTTACAAACTAGGGTACATTTTCTGGAATTTACACAGCTTTAAATTTATGACTGCCTATCTCATTTCTTGAGGTGCTAAAATGACAGGGCAGTACAAACCCCCCCCCCCAAATGACCCCATTTTAGAAAGTAGACACCCCAAGGAAATTGCTGAGAGGCATGTTGAGCCCATTGAATATTTTTTTTTTGTCCCAAGTGATTGAATAATGACAAAAAAAAAAAAAAAAAAAAATTACAAAAAATTGTCACTAAATGATATATTGCTCACACATGCCATGGTTATATGTGGAATTGCACCCCAAAAGAAATTTTGCTGCTTCTCCTGAGTACGGGGATGTCAGGATCACCTGTGGCCAGGTGACAGATGCACACCGTAGGGGGACAGGAGTGCACCGCGAGGTAGTGAACCCTATGGCTGGCTTCTGCGGATAGGAAACTGGGTGGTTGTGGAAACTGGGTGGTTGTGGAAAGCGGGACCAGAGGAGCACAACCGGGATCCAAACGGAAGCTAGAGCCAAGATTCCCCAGGGCGCGGAGTCTAAGACCCAGCTGGTCTTCTCCAGGGCCTCTAGTGGTGAGGATGTTAGCTGCAGGCTGGGACCAGGTCGCGGCCCCTGGAGTTTCCTAGCTCACGCCCCGTAGGATAAGGGGAAAAGAGGGGAAGCAGCAGCACACGATAAGAGAGAACCGAATAACAAGCTGAAGGTCAGGGGCCACAAGCAGACAAGGATAACGAAGAACGAGCCGAAGGTCAAGGGTCACGAGCAGACAGGGATAGTCGGGGACAAGCCAATAACGTAACAGAGAGACAGACGTAGCACACGGCAGGCAGGAATCCAAACACACAATGCCTAACAAACACGTTGATCAGCAAAGCAGGCTTGCAGTGCACAGGTTAATATAGTGTTCAGTGATAGGGCCTGGGGTGGAGTCAGGCTGGGAGGAGATTATAAAGGAAGCCAGGTGAAAGGGGTCTGGTCTCTAGATGAACACATGAGGAGGAAGGTAAGCTGACAGACAGACATTAATGCATATCCATGACAGGGGATACCACATGTGTGGGACTTTCTAGGAGCCTAGCCGCGTACGGGACCCCGAAAACCAATCACCGCCTTCAGGATTTCTAGGCACAAATTTTTGATTTCACTCCTCACTACCTATCACAGTTTCGAAGGCCATAAAATGCCAAAATAGCACAAAACCCCCCCCAAATGACCCCATTTTGGAAAGCAGACACCCCAAGCTGTTTGCTGAGAGGCATGGTGAGTATTTTACAGCTCTCATTTGTTTTTGAAAATGAAGAAAACATTTTTTTTTTTCTTTTTTTTTTCAATTTTCAAAACTTTGTGACAAAAAGCGAGATCTGCAAAATACTCACAATACCTCTCAGCAAATAGCTTGGGGTGTCTACTTTCCAAAATGGGGTCATTTGGGGGGGTTTTGTGCCATCTGGGCATTCCATGGCCTCCGAAACTGAGACAGTGAGAAGTGAAATCAAAAATTTACACCCTTAGAAAGCCTGAAGGCGGTGATTGGTTTTTGGGGTCCCGTACACGGCTAGGCTCCCAAAAAGTCTCACGCATGTGGTATCCCGGTACTCAGGAGAAGCAACAGAATGTATTTTGGGGTGTAATTCCACATATGCCCATGGCATGTGTGAGCAATATATCATTTAGTGACAACTTTGTGCAAAAAAAAAAAATTGTCTTTTTTCCGCAACTTGTGTCAACATATAAAATATAACATGGACTCGACATGCCTCTCAGTATATAGCTTGGGGTGTCTACTTTCCAAAATGGGGTCATTTGGGGGGGTTTTGAACTGTTCTGGCATTTTATACACAACATTAGGAAGCTTACATCCACTCTTCTAACCACTTGAAGACAAAGCCCTTTCTGACACTTTTTGTTTACATGAAAACATTTTTTTTTTTTGCAAGAAAATTATGTTGAACCCCCAAACATATATATATATATATATATATATTTTTTTTTTTTAAAGCAAAGGCCCTACAGAATAAAATGGTGGGTGTTGCATTTTTTTTCTACACAGTATTTGCGCAGCGATTTTTCAAACGCATTTTTTGGGGAAAAAATATACTTTTTTTCATTTTAATGCACTAAAACACACTATATTGCCCAAATGTTTGATGAAATAAAAAAGATGATCTTAGGCCGAGTACATAGATACCAAACACGACATGCTTTAAAATTTCGCACAAACGCGCATTGGCGACAAACTACATACATTTTTAAAAGCCTTTAAAAGCCTTTACAGGTTACCCAGTTAGATTTACAGAGGAGGTCTACTGCTAAAATTACTGCCCTCGATCTGACCTTCGCGGTGATACCTCACATGCACGGTGCAATTGCTGTTTACATATGACGCCAGACCGACGCTTGCGTTCGCCATTGGGCAAGAGCAGGGCAGGACAGGGGTGCTTTTTTTTTTATTATTATTAATTTTGCTTTTTTATTTTATTTTTAAATTGTTCCTTCCAAGTATTTTTTTTTTTTAATCATTTTTATTGTTATCTCAGGGAATGTAAATATCCCCTATGATAGCAATAGGTAGTGACAGGTACTCTTTTTTGGAAAAAACTGGGGTCTTCTAGACCCTAGATCTTTCCTCTGCCCTCAAAGCATCTGACCACACCAAGATCGGTGTGATAAAATGCTTTCCCAATGGCGCTTTTTATATCCGGGGGGGGGGGCATTCCCTCCCACTGCTTGTAAAAGCAGTCCAGAGGCTAATTAGCCACTAGGATTGCTTTTTCATGAAAGCCGGCCGCTGGCTGAAAAGAATGATACCTAAACCCGCAGGCATCAATCTGGTATAACCAATCAAAGTCCAGCAACATACCAGTACGTTGCTGGTCCTTGTTGGACATGTATTGTAATCTTTTTTTTTCATGCAGCCTGTTGGCTGAACGAAAAAAAGAGATTGATCTGTGGGTATGCCCACCATTAGAATACCGCCCTTCATCCACCCACTTCTAATGATGGGCATACATGCACCATTTATATATGCCGAAGCATGCGGGCATCCTCCCGCAAAAAAGTTATGCCGCACACACATGGTCGGACTTTTCCACGGGCAAGCCTCCGTCGGAATTTCGATCGTATGTACGCGGCATTAGGAGCAAAATCGCTCCTCCGCCCCTGCTGCCCCAATGCTTCGGCATATTTGCTTCTTTTTTTTTTTAACTGTGGTGGTGAAATCACCTCCTACAGCACTGGAGTCGCAGGGATCAGGCCTGTCTCTGCGAACGCTACAGTTATGCGTGTTGTGTTTTGTAAGTGACAGTGATCGATCGATACTGCACTTGGGTGGCCTGGGCTGGACGGAGGGTCAAAACGCAGGTGCTAGCAGGTATCTGGGCTGATCCCGCTAACACTGCGTTTTTGGGAACCCTAAACTGCTGGGGACGCTAGTATAGATCTGATCAGATACTATACCACTAAGGGAGGTGTATGCTTCACGCGTGGGTGTTAGCGTTACTGGCACTAACCTGACGCTGCCTGGGGTGTGACGCAGACCCTCTCTGACGCTAAAACCTAATTGATATCACCCGCCGGGCGATCAGGGGGTTAAACCTTTATTGGGTTATATACACGGCGGGTGCCCTGACACTATAAAAAGCAAACTAACTAACCAGCGTCACCCGTAACACTTATATGGTGATCACTGGTGAAAGGGTTAACTAGGGGCAATCAGGGGGTTAAAACCTTTATTAAATAATATATGGGGGTACCTGACGCTATAAAAACCTGCGGCGAACCTAAAAAAAATTACTGGCTACCGATCTGCATCACCGACGCTAAGACAGCGATCAGAAAAATGATCGCTTAGCGACAGTGGTGATAGGGGGTGAAAGGGTTACCTGGGGGGCGATCAAGGGGGTTAAACCTTTATTAGGGGGGGGGTTAGGGGGCTACACTGGACCTAAAACTAAATGTAGTGACACTTTTACAGTCACAAATGTCACTGATTGCAGTGATCAGTAAATAAATGGTCACTGCAATCAGTGACACTGTGACTGGGGGGGCGATTTATGTGCCTATGTGTGCTGGTGTTAGTGTACTAACCTTGATGTCTTCTCTTGTACGGCGCTCGGTATATGTGAGCGCCGCACAGGAGAGGACATCACTTCCTCCTGCTTCCTCTGTCTGTGTAAACATTTGACAGAGGGGGCATTTCTATTCGCCGGGAGCGATCGCGGGGGGGGTGGCCGGAATCGAACAGCCGTCCCCTCATGTCGGATTGCTCCCCAACGAATTCCGACCGCTCACTGTACAGAAGGGGGGTCCGATCGGACCCCCCAACTGTACAAAGGCAATCACGTATGCTCTACGTGATTGTGCCTGTCGGTGCCATTGTGCCGACGTATATATACAGTGAGCGGTCGTTAAGTGGTTAAGGATGAGCTCAGGCATGTTCGCAAGTCTACATGCCTGCCAGGAATCCGACACTCCGCAGCGCTAATCACAGGCAGCGAGACATTTCCCGATCCGCGACAGCACAGATCGGGAAATGCCTCACTGCCTGTAATTAGCGCCTGGCAGGTGCGGGCACGTGGACTTGCAAACACGCCTGAGCTCATCCTTATTCAGTATACACTTCACACTGATGACCTAAACTAACCTGGGGTTCAACTGTGCAAGACTGGAGCCAAGTTGGAGCACAGCTTTAGTTTATGTAGTTTACAAAAGAGCTGGTCTATAGAAAAACTATATAGCTTATAAAAAGGCAGAGCTGTTTAGATACAGAGCTATGACCCATCACAACTGCGTTCCTAAACTAGAATAACCGCTCTGAGTGTGACCACTAAAGAATATGTAAACACAACATTTCATATTCCTGATATGTGCTGTACCGTGTATTTGTATGAAGAAGTATCCGGTTCTCTTTGTATTGCTTCCTTTGTGTGAAATACCTGGTGTTCCTGCCAGATCCCTCTGCTTTCCCATCAAAAACTGAACACACTAGGCATGAGAGCACAGCATGGTCAGTTTTCAAGCTGTGGTGAGACCCCCTGCACAGTATTCACTGGGAAGACCAATGTGTTGCCATCTCTCCTCCCCCAGCTCTCTGAGCTCCTTAGAAACAATGGAGTACTGTGTGATACATTTTTTTTTTATTTGCACCAACATACAATCTTTCAGGACAAGCTTTTGGTATGTCCCCTTTAGTCTGGGGTCACACTTATGCAAATTGGATGCGGGGAGACTGACCGGTTCTCAATGGAGCCTGTTCACACATCTCCAGGGCGGCCACGGAGCGTATCGCACAGCGGGACTGTGCGTTTTTGCCTCAGTTTCAGGTCCGAATTCAGGCAAAAATTTGGGCCCGATTCATCCCTGAAACAGAGAAAAGTGTCGCACCGGACCCCTGCTGTGAGCCGCATCCGAATTAAGTGTGAACCCAGCAGTACTCAGAGACCTTGAAGGGGACACACCCCAAAAGCTTGTCCTGAAAAATTGTATGTTAGTGCAAATAATATTTTTTTTTTTATCATGGACAGTACTCGATCGTTTGTCGCAAGTGTACTAATACGGCTACAATCACCTTTAGCGCCTTATGCAGCTGAGAACAGAGGGAATGTGATCGCTTATAAAAAAAAAGGGAAAACAAGGCATTTATAAAATGTTTATAATATCTATACACAAATGTTTTGCTTTTTACTTCCATTTTAAACTGAATGGGTTGTTTTACATAGTGAAAGTTTACATCAACTTTAAATCTTCACAGAATCCAAAGAAATTATGAGATTGTGTAATAGGAATCATAAGGTGCCACATTCTGTCTCCAAAGAACAATCACTGACAGTCATCAGGAGCCAGGCTGTATCACGACAAAAGCTGATTTAAAAGGAGAAGTCCAGATGTTGCAAAAATAAAATAAAAGGCACATACCGGTATGTTTGCAGAAAAAAACATGTGCATTTATAACTTTCATTTGAAAATTAGTGGATTGTGGGTGCAAATGTCAGGCCCCTGCAGACTCTTCCTCCAGATCTGTCTATACCAAGGTACAGACTATCACAGAGGGAAGTGTCAATGGACTATGAGTGCAGCGATCACCATGGGTGGAGAGCAGATGCAGGGGAGAAGAACCCCTACTAGCTGAAAGGGAGGCTGTTTTTGAGATTGTAGGGGTCTGCGTGGCACCATGTTACACCCTACATATAAGTTTAACATGGTCTTAAAAAGGTGAAGTTAGCCTTTACAAATCAACGAGAAATATTGACAGAGCAGTGACTGCATCCTATCATTTGCAGTCACCATTTAACAGCACCAATGTAGTTAGGCAGCTACAGCTGCCTAAATACAATAGCCAGCAGTGGAGTTGTTTTTTCCCCTTTTGTTTTTTAGACTGCATGCAGCCTATTTCTCAACACTTTGGGGGAAGGCTCTTTTTGCTCCAGCATGACATTGCCCCTGAGTACAAATCAGCTCCATAAATACATGGTTTGGATTAGTTTGGTGTAGGGGACTGCACGGAGCCCTGACCACAACCCTACTGAACACCTTTAGGATGAACTAGAATGCCAACTTTGAGCCAGGTCTTCTGATCCAACATAGAAGAAAACAAACAGCAGGGTGCTGAGGTCAGTATCAAATAAAAATCACTTTATTAAAATAAAAGGAAACTTACATTGAGGTTAGCATGACACAGCATGGATAAAAGGAACACCTGAGACCAAGCAGCTGTGATCAGTGTGAGGCTGTAGGCTTCACTGAGCAAACAGAAACTGAGGATGACAAGGAGCCAGTCAGCTCAACGTATGGATATTAGCGGCGGCTTTCTCAGTTGACGCGAGACTGACAGCTTTCAAAATGTCTGGTGGATGTCGGGAGAAGGGGTGTGGCATGATGTGTTTCCAGGGACTTTGTCCTCTTATTCAAATGCATTTGAATAACTTCAATGTAAGTGTGCTGCTTATTTTAATAAAGTGATTTATTTAATTCTGACCTCAGCGTCTTGCTGTTTGTTTTCTTCTACATTGAGATGATCCTACCCAGATCTTCTGAGGGAGCTGCAGAGTTTCCAGTCTTGGTCCCTTCTCCTGCTCAGCCATCCATCCATTACCCTTTTATCCACACATCTATCCAGCCGCCTCATCCCTGTTCATGGTCTGCAGATACAGATGGACCAAGTGACTCTGCACTTCTCCCAAGAGTGCCGTATGTACTTTGTACCCTCTTTGGATTTGCTATACTTCTCATCCAACATCCGTATCTGACCTCACACATGCTCTTTGGGTTAAAGTGAATCCCCACCAAAACACTCAATGTTGAAAATGTTTCAGTTGGGGAGGAATAAAAGCTGTAATATCTCCAGGGAAGGAGGAGTTTTAACCCTTACCTTCTCTGTGCAAAAAAAATATATATATAAAGAAAAAAAGAAGAAGAAAGCAGAAAGAAAAGCAGAAGAAAGAAGACAGCTATGGATCAGCCTCTCAAACTTTTTAACATGAAGGACCCCTTGAAATAACTTTCTGGTCACAGGAAAACCCTGCTAGTAACTACTTCATCTACAGCCCACTGCACAATAGTCTGGTTGTCAGGTAAGAATGTTCTTCATATTTGTGGTCAGTGGGAAGAATCCCCACCTTTACAGATAGCTTAATAGCTCATTGGTGTCAGTGGTTACTTATCTGAGAGATAGAAATTGCTCCCTGCTCAAGAACCCCCAAAAACCTCTGGAAGTACACCAGGGTTCCACAGCACCCTGGTTGAGAAAGGCTGCTATACATACATTTAAAAAAAAACTGGCGAAAATGTGAACGCAATCTGGATCAATGTTCACAACACAAATGCACTGCAAATTCATATGAGCTCTACTCCAGGCTGTATACATTAAATCAATAAACTTACATTTGTGATGAAAGTGCCATAACATTGTACTATGTATGGGCAATCATGGCTCTTCAGTACAACATCCAAATCCATCAAAATACGTTTGTTCTCCTCTTTATTTCCTGAACGGCGCATTTGCTGAAAGACAAAGAAAGTTAGTAGGTTTTCAGAATTCCATCAAATATTACTATGCTCCCTGTAGGTCTTAAGGTAAGACTTGGGTCAAATCTTGCAGTACATCCAAAAGCTGTCATTTTTTTTTAGTTATTGATAGCATTTGACCCCTGATGAAGTCACGTGAACGTGACATTACGTGAATGGAGACAGATACGGACTGGAAGGGACCAAGTCCCGATATCTTGTGGTTTATATCTGCTTTGTACAAGTTTTGCATTTCTTGTATAATAAATTAGGTTATCTGCATTTTCCTAACATTAGTACGACCGCACGAGAGATTCGGGAGCCTTATAAAAATCCTATTTTTTTTTATTTTTTTTTAACAGCTTACCTGTAAAATCCTTTTCTTGGAGTACACCAGGGGACACAGAGCTAGTCATTACATAATGGGTTAAGGGTCACCAGCGGTGATTGGACACTGGCACAACCAATGGAAGACAGTTCCCCTCCATATAACCCCTCCCATCAGGGAAGTACCTCAGTTTTGTAGCAAAGCAGTAAGGTTCCCATAAGAAGGGGGGACCTCTGTGTCCCGTGGTGTACTCCAAGAAAAGGATTTTACAGGTAAGCTGTTATAAAAATCCTATTTTCTTTATCGTACACCACGGGACACAGAGCTAGTCATTACATAATGGGACGTCCCAGAGCAATGCTCATATGAAGGGGGGGAGACACAGATCAAAACAGGCCGCTTGCGGACCAGAAGCCCTATACTGCTGCCTGCAGCACACTTCGCCCAAAGGCGGAATCCTCATGTCCTTTCACATCTATTTGATAGAATTTGGAAAATGTATGGACTGAAGACCAAGTTGCAGCTTTACAGATCTGAGCCATCGAAGCCTGGTGGTGCACTGCCCATGAAGCACCTATCGCCCTGGTAGAGTGCGCCTTAACAGGAAAAGGAGGAGTCCTGTTTTTTAACCATAAGCTTGAATAATTACATGTCTAATCCACCTGGAAATGGTGGATTTTGATACCGCTTGGCCCTTCTGGTAAAATAAACAAAACATCTGTTTTACGTATCTGAGCGGTTGCTTGCAGATACACCTTTACCACTCTCACTGGATCTAGAGAGTGTAATAATTTTTCCCCCGCCGTCCGCGGGTTTGGAAAAAAGGAAGGCAGAACAATGTCTTGATTCAAGTGAAAAGCCGACACCACCTTAGGTAGAAAAGCCGGATGGGGTCGTAGTACGATTTTGTCCTTGTGACAAATTAGATAAGGCTCTTTACAAGAAAGAGCTGCTAGCTCTGATACTCTCCTAGCAGAAGCTATAGCAATCAGAAAGGCCAACTTCCTACTTAATATAATTAAAGGAATATGGCGAATAGGTTCAAAAGGTTGCTTTTGCAACACTGACAATACCAAATTCAAATCCCATGGACACAAGAGAGACCTGACTGGAGGATTTATCCTCAGTACCCCCTGAATGAATGTCCGAACTAGGGAGTGAGATGCCAATGGTCTCTGAAAGAAGACTGATAGAGCCGATATTTGCCCTTTGATGGTGCTAAGGGCTAATTTCATATCCACTCCTAACTGGCAAAAAGCAAGAATCCTACTTATTTCATACTTCTGAGGATTCCAACATCTGGATTCACACCAGGAAACTTATGCTCTCCAGACTCTCTGATAGATAAGTCTGGAGGCTGGCTTTCTAGCATTAATGAGCGTAGAAAGAGCCGGACCAGAGACCCCTCTCTTTTTAAAAAATGTGGGTCTCAGCAGCCAGGCCGTCAACTTTAGCCTTTGTAAGGAAGGGTGGAATACTGGACCCTGTGACAGCAGGTCGTGTCGAAGTGGAAACTTCCAGGGCCTTCCTATCGCCGTTTTTACAATCTCGGCGTACCAAGGCCTCCTGGGCCAGTTTGGGGCCACTAGGATTACTGGTATTCCCTCCTCCTTGATCCTGCGAAGCAGTCTTTGTAGAAGAGGGATCGGAGGGAATGCCTAGATCAGTGAGAACTGATTCCATGGAGTTATTAGCGCGTCTGTATTATTAGAGCGTCTGTCCCGTAGGCTAGAGGATCTCTCGTTCTGGACACAAAGTTGTCCAATTTCTTGTTGAACCTGGCAGCTAGCAGGTCTACATCTGGGTTTCCCCATCTCAGACATATGGCCTGAAAGATCTCGGGGTGAAGAGACCACTCCCTGGTAGCAGCTGCTGACGACTCAGGTAGTCTGCTTGCCAATTTTCCATCCCTGGATGAAGATTGCAGAAAGGCAAGGTACATGCTCTTCTGCCCATGCCAGGATCCGGTTCACCTCTCTTTGGGCTGCCCGACTGCGGGTGCCTCCTTGGTGATTGATGTAAGCTACTGCAGTAGCATTGTCGGATTGAACCCGAACTGGGTAGCCCTGTAACCTGTATGTCCAGGTTTTGAGGGCTAGATATACCGCCCGGATCTCTAGCACATTGATGGGCAGGATCCCCTGAGTCTTGGCCCAGGTTCCCTGGGTAGAAGCCTCCTCGAATACTGCACCCCAGTCCGATAGGCTGGCATCCCTAGATACCACCTTCCAGGCCACTGGGAGGAAGGACTTTCCCTTCCGTAAATTCCTGGCTTCTAGCCACCAATCGAAGCTGTGGCGTACTTGTGAGGACAGGCGCATGGGTATATCCAGAGCTTGGCTCTTCCTGTTCCAGGAAGCTAAAATATTGCCTTGAAGTAGTCTCGAATGAAACTGGGCGTAAGGGACCGCCTCGAAGGAGGCTACCATCTTTCCCAATAGTCTCATGCAAAGGCGAATAGACGGCCTCTCGTTTGCTTTGACCTTGTGGATCAGGTCTTTCAGAGACTGTATCTTCGGTTCTGGCAGGTATACCCCGTTTTGGGCTGTATCTATGATCATGCCCAGGTACCCTATCCTTCTTTGGGCCTGGAGAGAGGATTTTTGTAAATTTATAATCCATCCTAAATGCTCCAGGTATCCTACTGTAGTGTGTACAGCGTGACCCAATCCGTCCTTTGACTGATCTATTACTAGTAGATCGTCCAGATAGGCTGTTACCGCAATGCCCCGTGTTCTTAGGTTTGCTAACAGAGGAGCTAGCACCTTTGTGAATACTATGGGCGCGGTGGCTACACCAAACGGCAGAGCCACAAATTGAAAGTGGCGATCTTCTACCGCAAACCTTAGGAATCTTTGGTGAGCGGGGAGGATGGGTATGTGTAAATGTGCGTCCTTGATATCTATGGGCGCCATGAATTTTCCGCCCTTTAAAGTGGCGGCCACGGATCGGATCGTTTCCATTCGAAAATGGCGATCGTTCAGGAACCGATTTAGGGATTTTAGATCCAGGATGGGTCTGACATCTCCATTTGGCTTTGGAATCACAAAGAGGTTTGAGTAAAAACCTGAACCTCGCTCTTTTTGGGGTACGTCTGTAACTACCCCTTGAGCCATTAAGTGATTCAAACCTTTGAAAAAGGATTCTCTTTTTTGTGGATCCTTGGAGAGTCTTGAACCTCGGAATTGAGAAGATGGGATCTCTCGAAATTCCAGTTTGTACCCTGAGGATATTGTGGATACTACCCAATTGTCCTGGATTTCTGACCACCAAGTTGCTCAGAACTGACAAAGCCTTCCTCCCACTCGGCCGAGCGGGGGCGCCCCTTCACTGAGAGGCTTTGGGGCTTGCTTATTAGCTCTTGCACCCCACGGCTTCTTGTTCTTCTGAGCTTGCCCCTTGGCTTTTGTGGAGTCAGATTTCCCGGGAGCTGGGGAGAGAGCGTTTAAAACAAGATCTCTTGTTTTTCTTTCTCTCAGGTAAAAGTCGTTTTACCACTTGATCTTCTGTATATATTTTTCTAAATCTTCCCCAAATAGGCGTTCACCATGGAACGGGAACTTGCCAACAGCTTTTTGCATGGGGTCTCCGCTGACCAATGCTTAAGCCAAAGTACTCTGCGCATCTGTACCAGCTGGAGTGTAAGGCGTGATGCCTGTATGATAGAATCTCTCATGGCATCCACTGTGAAGCATAAGGCTTTAGGCAAATTTTCCCAATTTCTAGCCTGCTCTGAAGGCAGTTCCTTCAGCCCCTGCTTTACCTGTTGGCTGATGACCTGACACATACCGACTGCTGCTACTGCAGGTTGGGTAATTGAGCCGGCCAAAAGGAAGGAGGATTTCAACTTCCTCTCAGAAGGATCTTTTAAACCCTTGTACATTATCCACCGGACATGTCAGGTTTTTATTTACACAAGAAATAGCCGCAACTACCGCAGGCAGGCTCCATTTCTTTAAAAAAAAAAATTCCCCCATAGGATAAAGAATGTTAAACCTTTTTGGAGGTGAGAAACGCTTATCTGGATGTTGCCAGTTTGCGTATATTAGATCCTCTAGTAACGGATGAACCGGGAAGGAGCATGCACCTTGCAGGGATCTTAATGACCCTAGGGAGGAGACAGGTAATTCCGTTACCTCCGCAGAGGTTAACTTAAATGCACTGCTATAGCATTGTACCTGTGACTTTAAAATCTGGCTCCTCATCCTCTGCTGATGTAGCCTCCTCCTCCTCATCCTCCTCCCTCAGGTACTTCTGAAGGGAGGTCCAATACTGGAAGAGACCTGCTTCGCTTATTGTCCCTTTTTAGAGGACTTAGCGATTAAGGTAGCAATTTTTTCCTCCAGATTGTTTAGGGCAGCTGATAAAGTGTCCTCAGTGACATATACAGGCCCAGGCTTCACTGGGGAAGCCGCCATACCTGACAGAGGTAATGGCTCATCCTGAACAGGTGCATTTAGCAACACAGGAGAGAAAGGTACCGAGTCAGCACAGTTAGAGCCTCCTCTCAGGCGGTGGTGCTTTCTTATCTCTTTTTGTCCGTATTACTTCCCCTGGAAGGCTTACTGTTTAGACAAAATACAAGGTACCTCAATGCATATACTACCGTGTTTAGTTTAGCAAATACATTAAGTATGCAACTTTTAACACATAACTATGCATAACATGGATGTCTTCTAGGAAGTACCCAATCCAACCACATGGAGTCTTACGTCCCTGTATAGCTGCTGTGTTTCTCTGCCAGGAATAAGAGAACTAACGAGCTTGCTTGCTGCTGCAGTGCTTCTCACACTGACAGTCTTTTAAATTTGGCGCCGTTTGTGCCTGCGCGCGCCACGTGCCCGCCTTCGCCCCCCCCCTCCGATAAAGCGCGCTCCCGCGCGCGCGCGGCCCTTAGCGCTATGGCGGTGGCCATAGTGAGAGAGGACTCTCATCAGCCCTTTTTCCCACTTACCTGCATCTGCAGGTGTCTGGTCGGCCACCGAAAGGAGGATCGGGGTGCCCCAGCAAGCTCAGCAGCGGAGGTGACGAGCAGTGTACTTCGCCGAAGCCGACACTGAACAGAGTGAGGTGAGTATATTCAGCTCTTTACTCCCCCCAGTGGTGGAAAAAAAGAAGACATCCACTTTTTGAAAAAGGTCCCAACCTAGTTATGGACCTTCTAATCTCACCTTATCCACGCCGCAGGTTTTTCTGCTGAAAGATTTCAGACAGATACCAAACTTCACCCTTCACGGTGGGCTATGTGTGCCAACCTTCAGGGATATGGGTTCCTATTTAAAGGATACCTCTCCCCTGGGCCTTGTACAAGACTCTTACCAGGACTTTATAGCGAAATAGCGAAAGTGCTGGATCCTAGAGCCCAGTCCTCCGAAGAGAGACATTACAGGCGACGCCTCATGGATGAGGCCCGGATCCCATCCAGATTCAGCTCATTTGTAGGCGTCTTGGATGGATCCGAAAGCATAGCTCTTTTACCCCCAGAGGGTCTCTTTGGTAGAGCTTTCCTTTAGCACCTCCTAACGCGTCCAACACCTTTCGACACTGGCGAAAAAACTGAGGTACTTCCCTGATGGGAGGGGTTATATGGAGGGGAACTGTCTTCCATTGGTTGTGCCAGTGTCCAATCACCGCTGGTGACCCTTAACCCATTATGTAATGACTAGCTCTGTGTCCCGTGGTGTACGATAAAGAAAAGGACCTTACCCAAAAATATTGGTTGATAGTGGATACTGGACTGGATGCTTAAGTGTGTCTGTAAAGTGAAGATACCTTCCTGGATATTGGGCGCAATTGTTACCGATTTGTGTTTTATTTATGAGCAGATCTATGTGATTTTGAATATACTTATTGGTCAATTGATGGTGTGCAATAGATACAACACCCCTGTTAAAATGTCAGGTTTCTGTGATGTTAAAAAAAACTAATAAAATGATAATTTCATAACCTTTTGGGGGGTGAAAAAAAAAAAAAAAACCTAACTAAACTAAAATAATGTGGTTGCATAAGTGTGCACATCTTCTTATAACTGGGGATGTAGCTGTGTTCAGAATTAAGCAATCACATTCAAACTCATGTTAAATACGAGTCAGTACACACCTGCCATCATTTAAAGTGCCTTTAAATAACCCCAAATAAAGTTCAGCTGTTCTAGTAGGTCTTTTTTCTGACACTTTCTTAGTCGTATCCTACAGCAAAAGCCATGGTCCGCAGAGAGCTTCCAAAGCATCAGAGGGATCTCATTGTTAAAAGGTATCAGTCAGGAGAAGGGTACAAAATAATTCCCAAGGCATTAGATATACCATAGAACACAGTGAAGACAGTCATCATTAAGTGGAGAAAATATGACACAACAGTGACATTACCAAGAACGGTACATCCCTCCAAAATTTATGAAAAGACAAAAAGAAAAACTGGTCAGGGAGGCTGCCAAGAGGCCTACAGCAACATTAAAGGAGCTGCATGAATATCTGGCAAGTACTGGCTGTGTTACATATGTCAACAATCTCCCATATTCTTCATATGTCTGAGCTATGGGGTAGAGTGGCAAGACGGCTTTTCTTACAAAGAAGAGTATCCAAGCCAAGCTAAATTTTGCAAAAAAACACATCTGAAATCTCCCAAAAGCATGTGGGAAAATGTGTTATGGTCTGATGAAAGCAAGGTTGCACTTTTTGGCCATAATTCCAAAAGATATGTTTGGCGCAAAAACAACACTGCACATCACCAAATTAACACCATACCCACCGTGAAGCATGGTGGTGGCAGCATCATGCTTTGGGGCTGTTATTCAGCTGGAACATGGGCCTTAGTTAAGATAGAGGGAATTCTGAACAGTTCCAAATACCAGTCAATATTGGCACAAAAACTTCAGGCTTCTGCTAGAAAGCTGAACATGAAGAGGAACTTCATCTTTCAACATGACAACGACCCAAAGCATACATCCAAATCAACAAAGGAATGGCTTCACCAGAAGAAGATTGAAGTTTTGGAATGGCCCAGTCAGAGCCCAGACCGGAATCCAGTTTAAAACCCGTGGGGTGATCTGAAGAGGGCTGTGCACAGGAGATTAGGGGTGCGCATCTTCACTGGTCTCACAATTCGATTACGATTAGATTCCGGTTGAAAACTTTTTATCCTGGGATCAGTGGCAGAGGGGTGGCTGGGATCAGTGGCAGAGGGGGGATCAGGCAGAGGGGTGATGGGATCAGTGACACTGGCACTCACTTGCTCTCAGTGTCAGTCGTTTCCCCCTCCTCTATGCTGCTCAGTGGGTCTTCCCCTTTCCGGTGCCTCCAGTGAAGCCTTTCCTGATGGTCGGGTCTCCTGGAGCTCCTCCCCCCTGCACTGTACTGACTGTCAGTTCATCAGCTGACTTTCTGTTTCAGTGAAGGGGAGGGGGCTTTATCCACCATGCAGGCTCTGCCTGTTTCTCCCGAAGAGGCAGAGCCCCACACGGAGTGACAGATGACGTCACCAGACATCGATTCGGCTGACTCGCAGCATCGTGAACGTCTGAATGGCGATGCACCGATAGTCAACACCCTTACAGGAGATGCAATCGCAATATGACAGATTTGGAGTGTTTTTGCAAAGAAAAAAGTGGGCAAATATTGCAAAGTCAAGATGTGCCATGCTGATAGACTCATACCCAAAAAGACTGAGTACTGTAATAAAAATCAACAGGTGCTTCAACAAAGTATTCTTTTAAGGGTGTGCATACTTATGCAACCATATTATTTTATTTATTTTTCAACTTCCCTCTACCTAAAAGATTTCAGTTTGTTGTTCAACTGAGTTGTACAGTTTATAGGTCACATTAAAAAAGGTAGAAAAAGTTCTGAACTTATTTATCTTTGTCTCATTTTTTTCACATCACAGAACCCTGACATTTTAACGGGTGTGTAAACTTTTTATATCCAATATATATATATATATATATATATATTATACCACTAGTACACATAGCGTGGTGCACTTATTTTTTTATTTTGTCATTTATGCACATATTGATTTATTCACCAATTCAACACCTTTTTCTTTGTAATATTGATAGCATAGGAAAGGGTCAATATACCCGTTTATCTTATTTATAAAAAAAAAATTTAAGACTGAGTTCAATGTGAGGAGTAATCCCCATTAAAGTGGCCATACATGGATTGCAATTCACTTGGTTCAGCAGGCAACAGCCGAATTTCGATCCATGTATGGGCACCTTGGTTGTTCAGAAGTCGATCTACCAATTGATTTCTTTATAATTAGCCTGTTGGGTTTTCCTGATCAAAAATCAGCTATAGCTGGCAGCACTAATCATTGTATTCTAATGGCGGGGAAGACTCCCCACCTTAAGAACACAATGGAACAGCGGCAGGGATTCCCCCATCCACCTTGAATGTGTGGATGGGGGAATGAGAATTTATTTTTTGTTCAACCTGCTGGTTGAACGGGAAAAAAATAAAATGTATAAAACATATGGGCTGCCTTAAGCTGCTGTCACCTGTTCTGGGGACAACTGTCAAATTTTGGATTTACCATGACTGTCTTGGTAATGATTCTCACCGAAACTAATAATAATAATAATAATAATGAGGATGATATTCAACAGCAGATACAGCAAAAAACACACACACACACACACACACACACTAAAAAATGTTTTAAAAAGCAACAGAAGGCAATGAGACACACACAAGGTGAGCAGGAACAATCAAAACTCCCTGCTGAACAAGAATGAGAGTTATGGCAAGCAGATATCACTTCTAGAGAACTCAAGACATAAGCTAGGGGTTCACTCATCTCAACTAAAATATTACTTTTTGGTGGACTGATCCTTTAACCCACAACGGGTTATCTTCCTTAAAGTGGTTGTACAACCACTTTTACCTACAGGTAAGCCTAGATTAAGGCTTACCTGTAGGTGCTAGAAATATCTCCTAAACCTCCACGGTTTAGGAGATAATTTACGATAGAGACTTGCGCCGTAGACAACAGCGCACTTTAGAAACGGCGATCGTGCCGTTTCTAAAGGAGGTCACGCCGTGACTGGCGGCGCATTAGCGGGAAAGACGTCATCGCAGGTCCGGTCAATCACAGCGCGATACCCGGAAGTAACTCCGGGATGACATGTCGGCAGCCGGTGCTGTGTCGGGCACCGCAGTGGGGGGCTTCGATCCTAGGTGAGCATTACATAATGAGCTAGTATGCTATGCATACTAGCTCATTATGCCTTTGTCTTGCAGGTGCTAGTTTTTTTTTTAAAGTGGGTTTACGCTCTTTACCAAGTGATCAGCTGTGTCCAGTCACAGCCTAAACAGGAAGAGCCGTGTATCGGCTTTTCCTCTATCGCGGCTGACAGAAGCAAGAAGAGGAGAGCCGAGTGGCTGCTCTCCTGAAAGAAGAAGGGTCTGCGTGGATTATCAGCGCAGCCCCCCCTGAGGATGCCGATCCAGGGCTACCAGGGATGCCCACCAGTAGAGGTACCAATCAGTGCCCAGCAGTAATGCCTGCCAGTGCCTCCTAGCTGTACCCAGTGCCGCCTATCTGTGCAACCTCACCAGTGCCTGTCAGTGAAGGAGAAATACGTATTTACAAAATTTTATAACAGAACAAGGTGGATATAAATCAGTGATTTTTTAAATAAATAAAAAAAAAATCTGGATTTTATTTTTTATTTAAAGCGATTTTTTTGATTTTTATCCAATTTATTTTAATAAAATGCTTTTGGAGTAAAAAATAAAAATCTATCTAAAGATAGTTTTCTAGTTAAGATAGATTAATAAAATGTAGTTTATTCATCATTAAATGGAGCTTAGTTATGTAGCATGAGGCTGTATATTCTGCAATATTTACATTTTTGGTAAACTCATTCAATGAATCCAAGCTCTGCAAGCTGAGAACATGCACTGCATTGATGCATTCACAGAATTTCACAGTAACCATGAGATGAAACAAAGTTCAGGAATATTCCTTTATCCCGCTGTTTTTCAAATCTATGTACACCACAAACTGTATGATTGAATCTGTTCTGATATCCCCGTTTTACTAACCTGACAGCTTATTATTCTAAATAGGTAACCTTAATTTTGTTTGCATATATTTAAATGATTCTAACTACCGGCAAGATTGAGTCCTTACATTTAAAGAGCTCCTGTCATTTCAGATCCATCATGGTAGTGCCCGTCAGCAGGCATCCACTCCCCTGTTGCCGCCAAGTCCCTCTCCTTGTTGTGTCACTGCCGCATCACCAGCCGTCCCATTAAAGTGAATGGGACCGACTGAGTCAACAGCGGATCAGAGGAGGGGCCGCTGCAGGACAGAGATGAAAGTTGCCCATTAAAAGTTATGAATTAAAATTGACTTGATTTAAATCAAATCCACCCTGTAACAGAAACAAAAAAAAGAGAAACTTGTTTTTTTCTAGATTTTTTATTTTTTTTGCTAAATTAAAAAAAGAACACCCAGCAGTGATTAAATACCACCAAGAAAAAGCTATTTGTGGGCACAAAAAGATAAAAAAAAAATTGTTTGGGTGCAGTGTTGTATGACCGCGCAATTGTCAAAGTGGGACAGCCCTGAAAGCTGTCCTGGGCAGGAAGGAGGGTAAGTGCCTGGTATTGAAGTGGTTAAAAAGCAAGATCAAGCGTAAAGATGAACTCTCCATCATCATCATAAGGTCAAGATAAATCTGTCCGATATTTTCTTTGGTCTTTCAGATTAGTCAGAAGCATATTATTTCACATACCTTCACAGCGATGATAGGTCCCGTCTTCTTAAACCTCATCTTCCAGACTTGTCCACAAGTTCCACTGCCTATTTCTCCCAAATTCTCCAAGTCATTTATATCTGCCTGGTATTTCTGAGAAAAAGAACATGCCGAGAGAGCTGCAATTTAGTAACTGTCATATATAATATACAATGTAGGATTTTAAATATTTATTTTTGAATATTTATAACAGGCAGCAAGAGAGTACAGAAAAAAAAGGTCACATCAAATCCAGACAGACAGACAGTCATCAAACATCCTTGATACAATAATTAGTCTGCATCAGAATTACGACCTGACCACAGTCCAAGCTCCTTTACTGTCCCCATCCCACTGACCCTGAGCTGTCCTGTGTTTATGGCTAAATACTTGAGCCTGTAATTATCTTGTACCCATTACAGATGAAATATTACACGGCCTTTACACTAACTGTCTTATACTTATCAGATAGATTTACCAATTAACCCCATCCTGTGACTATGGTACATGTGCTGAAATCAAGGAGGGGTGTAGCTGATGGTGGGGGGATGACAACGATCTACAATAAACCAGGAGAAACAATTCTAGAAATGGTTCAGTTTTCTCTACAAGGCATAGGTATAGGTAAACTTGCAATTAAAATATATTCCCGCTACTCCTCCCGAATAGAGAGGCCCAACATGCAGGGAGCCCCATCAGTGTTCTAGAAGCATAAATTACACATTTCCTTTCAATCAAATTTTTGAAGGCCCTGGAGCACCAGGACAATGGAATTACCCACAAAATCACCCCATTTTCGAAAGTAAAAACACCCCAATATGTATTCTATGAGGCATATTTAGTCTTTTGAACATGTCATTTTTTTCCACAGGTTTTTGGAAAATGTGGAAAGAAAATGGAAACTTTTTTTTAGCCATGTTGACAGATCACTGGGACAGATGTGCGCCAGATGTGTGAGGTGTATTTTACCATATGGGGACAGTAGCTGGGTGATCAGTGTGTAAAAAGCTGTAAAAACAGCTCACACACACACACACACACACACACACACACACACACCCGAGTCGCAGCACAGAGCCACTCTTCTCCTCACTGACAAGCTCTGTGTGAGGAGGAGAGGCGATCGCCTGGCAACGGCTCTCTGTTTACATCACGATTGCTGTGATTGGACACAATCATCATGTGCTCAGAGCGGCCAATCATAGAGCACTCCTGACAATCCGAGATGTGGCGTGTCTGGGGGACACAAGCGCATAGGGATCGCGTAATCCCGCTCCTTCTGAGGGACATTCAGGAATGTCCACTCAGGACAAAAAGCCCACCCGGCCATTTATATGCAGTGGGAGGAGGGTAAAGTGGTTCTAAAAAGGCAAAGGTTTTTAATCTTAACGCATCCTATGCATTAAGATAAAAAAACTTCTAAGTGCAGCAAACCCCCTAATACTTACCTGAGCCCCCTCTCAATCCAGCGATGTTGCACGAGACACTCGGCAGTCCGGGACTCTCCTTCCCAATTGGCTGAGAGACCGCAGGCACCATTGGCTCCTGCTGCTGTCAAGGTCAGTGAGCCAATGAGGAGAGAGAGGGGGCAGGGCCGAGCCGCAGCTCTGTGTCTGAAAGGACACACAGAGCATCGGCTCGACTGCCTCCAAAACAAGCCATTTGTGGTGGGGGCACTCGGCAGGAGGAAGGGGCCAGGAGCGCCGATGAGGGACCCCAGAAGAGGAGGATCTGGGCTGCTATAGTATCTGGCAAGTAAACATGTTTATTATTTTTAAATTAAAAAGAAAAAGACTTCAGTATTACAATGGTTTTTGTCTTGGACTTATCTTTTATTTTATACATTGTACGTAAAGCGGAGTTCCACGATGTTACAACTGGCTCCTTCCAACGTGTTTCCCCTAAGGAGGCGTCAACTGTGGCCGTGCCACAATTTTTTGCTGTAACATTTTTTTTATCAAAAGATAATGCACTATTAGTCTTCCTCCAATTTTTTTATCATCCAGCATGAGCTGTTAACCAGGGATCCACTTGAGCCCTTCGAGGAAGGTATAGAGGGAATCCATTTTATCAGAGATGAGCGTCCATGCTTACTCATCCATCCGGGTCTGCTGGGAGCGGTTGTCCATTGTGAATCTCTGAGATTTGGCAGACAGAGGAATGGCTCCCTAAGCTGTGGATCAGCACACACGCTTGTGACCTATGTGGGTCTGGTAAGCAGCTAATTTTATTAATTTGGGAACGGTGGTGTCTTCATACTAAAGAGTCCACACACCTTGAGATCGCCACCTGTTCGATTTGGGACTCACAAGATAAATCAGATGCGTTTTCAATTCAGCCCATTCATTCTGCTGAATTTGATTTGCTTTCACATAGACTTTTTGGAACCTGAGAGAGACTGCCGATATATAATTTACTCTGTCCGTTTTTTTCCTTCTTCGGTTTAGATTATATACATGTTGTGTTTGAATTGCATTTTTTATATTTTTTGGATTATGCACATAATTTTAAGAAATTTTGCTTATCCACACATGTTACCGGTCAATCTAGACCACACACTTGTTTCCAATTTACCAATTGTGTTTACATTGGGCAACATTATTGTGCATTATTTAATATCACTGTGGGTTTTCCCACCCTTTACATAGAATCAGCGCACCTTTACACTATCAATCACTTTATATACCATAACTGGCCGATCCCCATGGGAGCTAGAAATCACGAAGTAGCCACCACTACTTAGTGATCTCCACTTGCTTCCAGTCCCACTCCGAGTGGCTGCCTTGCTGCATTCTGAACACAGAAGGGAGGGCAACATTCAGAGAATGCTTTGCATGTTCTGAATGGATGCAAAGTGTTCCCTGACTGGATGAGCTGAACAGGCTGGGCTATGAACATCTAATACATTTCTATGGGCTTCCTAGCCTACACCAAGTAAAGCAAGATCTATAACAACGATCTTTATGTCTATATCTCACCTGTCCATCAATTAACAGATACCCAGTCTGCTTAATGATTTCTTGCAGCTTCTGGTCAATTTCAGTGCTGAAAAGAAAGAAAAAATAATTAGTCCCAATATCCTGGCCACAACAACCTATTCTACAGTTTGATGCTGCCCATAAGCTTCACACACCCAGCGTGCACCCCCCCCCCTCCCCTGCTATTCATCCCCCGGGCTGTTTGCCCATCTGCGGGCCCAGGACTAGCATAGCGGGTGCTGCAGGGTTGGCGGAGATGGAGGAGACCAGACACAGATCTGCTCTCCCCCCTTCTTGTTGACCCGGAAGTAACGTGACGTCACTTTGGGTCCCCGTTGACAGTTTCCCTGGTCATTAAGGCTGAGAAAGAATGTAATGCAGTGCGATGATTACATTTAGTGGAGCACATAGACATGCAGGGTCTGGACCCTGCATGTCTCATTAAAGAGAACCAGTCACCAGAAAAAAATCATCATCACATTGTAAAAAAATTACCCTCCCCCCCCCCAAAGAATACACACACACACACACACACACACACACACACACACACACACATATATATATATATATATATATATATAAGGGCTGTGGAAATTAACTATTAATTCCTCGATTAATCGATTAAGTGTTTTGATCGATCAAAATTCTTTTAATTGGTACTCACCTCTCCCCCGGCTTCCGGGTCTTCAGGGAGATCTGGTGATGTCACGGATCACCGGCGGGGCTTGCCGTGTCCATCTGAAGGGCTCCTTTGCTGTGCCTTCATATCTGCATGCCGGCGGGACCTAAATATCTGCCACACGCAAGGGCTGTTACACTTCCCTCTATCAACCTGGGATTCTACAGCCATCCACTGGGAGTTGTGATAGTTCCCTTCACGGGACATCTACATGCCAACGGACTGATGTTAACCCCTCCTCATCTGGATTCAGCAGTGGTATCGTTGTACACATTTTTATACCAGTTTCATACTTGGCTACATGTTTTTAGGACTGCTTTTGCTACCGTTTGGTATTACTCGCACCATTTTTACAGTTTATGGAGCTACATTGATTTTATCTGCAGTGCAATATTTATTTTGTTACCTACTTGAAGACTATAAAAGTTTTAATGCTATTCCCATCGAGCGCTGCCTTTGTGTGTTTTTTGTATCCTGCTATCCATTTTTCCAGTGATTGGTAGCTGCACTGGGAATCAGCCTGCAAGGAGATCAGCTAAAAGTAAATGGATCTGTATGTGCGTTATAATTAATCGAAATTAGTCGATTAATCGATTTAAAAAACAAAAACGATTAATCGAACATGAAAATTTTAATCAGTAACAGCCTAATATATATATATATATATATATATATATATATATATATATATATATATATATATATATATACACACATACACACAAGCACATATACACACACACACACGTCGGAATGAGAGCAATAATTCTAGCATCAGACCTCCCTTGTAACGCTAAACTGATGACCTATAGGGAGGGAGCTTTTAAAACATCACCTGTGGAAAATATAGGGCACTGAAGATTGTCACCATTTCACGGGCGCACACAAATTCTAAGTTTGTTGGACATCTATTTACTCAGTGAAACATCTGCTTTTATATTTTACCAAAAAATTGGGTGATTTATAATGTATTTGTGCCACCTTTGCGGTAATAACGTGTGGCATAAAATAGTGGAACTACCACTATTTTATTCTCTATGGTGTCCGCTTTCAGAGAATATATAATGTTTGGGGGTTTTATGTAATCTACAGGCCTAAAATATATTTTTTTTTCCAATTTGTCAAGCCCTGATCATATACTTTGGGAGCTCATGGAGGACATTACAAGGTGGCAAAAAAACAATTTCATGAAAAAAAAAATTTACAGGGACAATAAATAGTGGATGTGTACCAATTGTTTTTGGAGAATAAAAATATATTTTTTAGTGTCACTTTAAAAATAGATACAAGATAATATTTAAACAAAAGAGTTACACCGCAGTGTGACAAAGCCATGTTCTCACCTCTCCAAGCTCCGCTGCGTCACGTAGTTGGTTTGCGGTATGTTCAACATGTGCCGTGGTCGGACGGGCAGCGACGGGTGATGATGTGCAGAGCTGTCGGAGCGACTGTGTCCATCATTGGCCAGAGGAAGTTGTAAGGCTGGACGAAAAGAGGGTGGTACACAGAGAAGGGACAAAGATTGGGGAACAGAGATAAGCTACGAGCAACAGCAGTGCCCCATTATTCCCTGAACACCCCATTCAAAATCCAATACCTTCTTCTTACAGTAAAGCAAACTTGTCACTTCACTGAATTTATTGATGTGGCTTGAGAACTTAAGAGCAAACATCTAGAGGCATCTGCAGACATGTACTTCTGTTTAGTCTTTAGAGCACATAAAGAGCGTCCAAAACATGAAGGACTCAATATGAAAATTGCAACTTCCCAATCAGAATTTGGCTCCAATGCCCAATCTTCAACAAAACATGCCGCGTCTGACCAACATTCCAGAGCCAAGTCAGAGCTGGCACCTTGGTTTTGAGCTCCCAAGGATCTCTGGAGGTACCTCTAGGATCCTGCTCTTAGCGTTTCAATTCAATAACTTTAAATCAGATGACAGATTTACTAAGCTCCGTGCCTTACAAACTGAACATCTGTAAGTCAGTAATTTGTGTTCTGTATCCTATACAGCAAAGCCCATTAACTTTGTTATACCCCATGCAATGTGCCCTGTGCACATCTGTCATCTTGTTATTGACGTTGCAGCTCTGCTTTCCAGGCAAAGGTTGATCTTGTAAGGCATGACAGTGAAAAAAGAAAAAGCTTTGTAGATTTCTTATTCCCTTGTGTTAGTAGAGGCTTCACACCATCCAAAGTAAATGTAGAAGTGTAAGCCTACTCAGAACTGTTGACTTGGGTGAACACTAATGGGATCAATCACCATTTTGGGTTCCTGAGGGTAAGGCCTCAACTTCAATAGGTATTACTTGGCATGCTTGGCTGAAGCCGCTTACTACGGTAGGCCCTTGTGCAGGCTTGATCCTGAACCAGGCTCAGTGTGCCCATTGACACACATAGCACGGCTCGTCCCCACCCCTGCGCTCTCCTTACAGGCTGTGATTGACAGCAGCAGGAGCAAATGGCACCCACTGCTGCCTCTGTGTCCAATGAGGAGAGAGAGAGCAGAGAGCCACTGCTCTCGAAAACCGTGCTGGTTCAAGATCAGGCTCCAGTGTGTTGGGGATCTAAACATAGAAGGTTATTTACCTTAACGCAAAGAATGCATTAAGGTAAAAAATAAAAAATCCTTCACCGCAGTTTGAGTGTATCAATGGATGCAGAAAGACTGCGTCACTCTTAATATTCTCAGAAAATTCCAAACATCATATCTTTATACCAAAGTTTCTATGCCCTCTCCACCTGCCATGGCAATTTTTCAATTATAAGGAAGCCCCGTTTTCTAACAGAATGTACACCATTAGTCCAAGGGTTTATTGACACCCGTTCATTACATCTGAATGAGTGAGTGTGTTGGACATCCTATTACCAACCCATGGGCATTATGATGAAGTTCTGCCCCACCTTTATGGCTATACCAGCCTCTACTATTCTAAGAAGGCTTTCAACAAGATTTTGGAGTGTGTGAGAGAATTTGTGCTCATTTACTCAAAAGAGCACTAGTGAGGTTAGGTACCGACACTGAACGAGAAGTTCTGGCTAGCAAATTAGCATTCCAATTCTAGTCAAAAGGTGTTTTAGTAAGGATGGGCTCTATGCAGGCCACTTGAGTTCCTCCATACAAAACTCAAACAATTTCTTTAAGGTGCTGGCTTCATACACAGGGCACAGTAATGCTCAATCAGAAAAGGGCCTTCTCCACACGGTTTCCATTGGGCTAGAAGCACGCCTTGTCTAAGGTGTCCATAAACGTATGGCAATATAGCGCAGAGGGAGCTAGAGGCAACAAAATGGTTTAGCCCATTAGTATTCACCCATCGCCAAGAACATCAATTCGGAGTAGGTAAGGCAAGATGTGTACATTGCCACAGGGCAAGATTTAGGCTCCATTCTCAGTAGTGTGACTTGTCATGCGACTTTGTGTCCAACCCATTTATTCTAATGGCCCCCAGTCCAATCTATGCGACTTTAGTCGCAGCATCTTTAAAAAAAAGTTTCCTGCACTACTTTGATGCGACTTTGGAGACTTGAGTGCCATAGAGTGCAAAAGAAGCATGAAAGTTGTATTTGAAAGTCGCACTAGTGTGAATTGAACCTTAAGCACATATCTTAATGGTTTTTCCCAGGTAGAAACCTATACAGACATAAAAGGAACATATACAGTAATTCTTAAGCCATCTCTATCTTACCTTACAGTACCACATTTGCCATAAATCCTACCTTTTGTTCTCCAACCTTCCCCTGTTTGTTAGGTTTCCCTGAGCTCATGCTCTGTACAAAAAGTCTACATGCCAGATCCACACTGCATGCAACATTCCCCATCCCATGCACAAAGACAGGTGGGAGAGCAATGCCAAGCATGAGCAGAAGACTGAGGAAGAGGGGCTGTAGATACACATGAAGGGGCAGATTAAGAAAACACAGTAAAATGTATTTAAAGGGGGGTGCATGTTAAGAGTGACACAAGGGGAAGTTAGCTGCGCCTGGAGCAAGTAAGGAGTTGAGAAGGGCGATCCGATACCTGCTCGCTGGGATGGAGCGGGCGTGGGGCTTAGAGTGATGAGAATAACTGGGGGAGAAATAGGGGAAAAAAATAAAACATAAAATACAAAGCAACCCAGGAGAGAAAACAGGAAACAAGAGGAGATTATGATCTGAAGAGGAAAAAGGACATTTGAACAAGAAGAACACAGGAAGGAGTAACACGGGAGGGACAATGACAAAATAAAGAACACAGCAATGGAGACTGGATGGCAGGGAAAAGGTCAAATGAAATGGAGAATATGAAGATATAAAACACATTTCCCACACATAAATGAAAACCTTTAATCTCTAGGTGAACACAATGCTGAGAATACTGCAGGAGCCACTTTTGTACTCCTAAAATCAACATGGCTCGTGCCCAATTTTTATTGCCTTGCTTATCGTTGTCAAGGAATGTACGTGATCTTTGGCTACACCAAGACCTTTTGTAGGTGGGTCTCTGGGGAGCACCAAGCCCAGTGAGCTTTAGGTGTTCACTAAACCCTACTGAAAATCCACTAGCAAGTGGTAACCATTTGTATCACCCCAATTCCAGCTACATAAACAGCAGGTGTACAGCCTTTCATCAGGAAAGCAATCACCATGCCTTTTGATTGTATTTTCCTTTAGTAGCAAGACAAACGTGTTGTCACTTCTCAGCCTGATTAAGATTCTGATTGGAAAGAAAATCCTTTAGGTTCTCATTTAACCAATTTCCACATTCTAATGCTGGTCAAACATGTGACATGCTTCCAGCAATTTCAAGCACATTTTGATCACAAATAATCAAATGGATCAATGCAACCAGCCAAAAACAGTTTGTATATCTATATTCATATGCTAGGGATGGTCGCAGGTTGCCATACACAATGCAAATATCACACGATTCCCCCATAAACACAGGCAGCGCTGACTGGTGAATCCCTCCTGCCAAGCAATTGTCTCCTCCCCGGTAGACGGTTAAGCTGCCCCCACCGGGAGAAGACAGTGCTTATTGCTAGCAGCTGCCAGCGATAATCGCAAGTGAATCCGGCAGGCTGGGTGCACCCAAGTTGATCGATCAACTTGGTAGATTCAGCTTGCCCACACACAATTTGATTCCTGCTAAACCAGTCCAAACATCGACCCGTGTATGGCCGGCCTTAAATCGGTTTGATTACTTTGGCAAACAAAAGCCAATTGAAAATAACTAAAATAGCCCGAAAATTGTGACAAATTGGAGAAAAAGCAGCCCATTATGCCACACAGATTATAATTTTTAAAACTGCTCATCCTGCATTTGACTGGCCACTTCATAGAGGCGGCAGGTTATTAGCCAATTCCATTCTCCTCGTAAGTAAGCTATGCGTAGACTGAATTTTCAGCCATATCGGCACCTGTCCATGCGACAACAAGCCGATTGTAAAATTGTTGGATGAACATAGGATGCATCCAATCAAATGCAGCTGCTGTTCAGGGGATATAATAGCCACAGCAGGCGATTTATTCATTTGCACTTTAGTGTGGATGAAGAAATTAGATGCACTGAAAATTATGGGCCAAAAATAGTTAGCAACTATTTTGCCGATAGAGAAAAAGGTGCCGATAATGGTGCAAAAAAAAAACAAAAAAAAAAAAACAAAAAAAAAAAACACAGCCACTCCTTATGTGCATGTCCTCGCCTCCCCAAAAATCTGCCTCCACAGACCATCCTTCAGAGTACTTGCATTGAGTCACCTCCCCAAAGTTCTTTCCGTAGAGCCCATTCTTCTATGTACCTGCATGTACTTGTGTGCACAAAGCCCTTTCTGTAGAGACCATACTTTCAAGTGTCTGCAGGTTCTCACCTCCCCAAGGATCAATTTATAGAGACCATTCTTCCATGTACCTGCATGTCCGTGCCTGTGCAAGACCTTTCTGCAGAGACTGTCTTTCCGTGTACTACCTGCATGTCCTCACCCGTCCAATCCCCTTTAGTAGAGGCCATCCTTCAATGTGCCTGCATCTCTCACCCTCCCAAGGCTCTACTTGTGGAGACCATCATTCCAAGAACCCAAAGCTCTTTATGTAGAGACCATCATTCCATGTACCTGCATGTTCTCACTTGTCAATGCTCCTAAAGACTATCCATCTATTCATGAACCTGCTTGCTCTCAAAGCTCTTTTAGAGACCAATTTTCATACACCTACATCTCCCTCCAAACACTTTGTAGAGAACATGCTTCTATGAAAATGCATGTCCTCATTTGCCCAAGGCTCCTTCTGTAAAGACCATTGTTCCATCCGTCTGCATGTCCTCTCCACTCCAAAGCTCTTTCTCATGAGACCACCATGCCACGTGTCTATATCTCCCACCTCCCCAAACCTTTTTTTTCTGTAATGATCAAATACCATCCTTCCATGTACCTATATCTTTCACCTCTCCAAGGCTCTTTTGTAGAGACTATCCTTCCATATACCTGCATGTCAACACCTCTGCAGTGCTCCTTCTGTACAGATCATGCTTCTGTGTATCTGCACGTCCCCCCACCCCCAATGCTCACTTTATGGAAACCATCCTTCCATGTACCTGCATGCCCTCCCCCCCAAATGCTCACTTTATGGAAACCATCCTTCCATGTACCTGAAGGCCCCCCCCCCCCAATGCTCACTTTATGGAAACCATCCTTCCATGTACCTGCATGCCCCCCCCCAATGCTCACTTTATGGAAACCATCCTTCCATGTACCTGCATGCCCTCCCCCCCAATGCTCACTTTATGGAAACCATCCTTCCATGTACCTGAAGGCCCCCCCCCCAATGCTCACTTTATGGAAACCATCCTTCCATGTACCTGCATGCCCTCCCCCCCAATGCTCACTTTATGGAAACCATCCTTCCATGTACCTGCATGCCCTCCCCCCCAATGCTCACTTTATGGAAACCATCCTTCCATGTACCTGAAGGCCCCCCCCCCAATGCTCACTTTATGGAAACCATCCTTCCATGTACCTGCATGCCCCCCCCCCCCCCCCCAATGCTCACTTTATGGAAACCATCCTTCCATGTACCTGCATGTCCTCGCCCCCAATGCCCACTTTATGGAAACCATCCTTCCATGTACCTGCATGTCCCCGCCCCCAATGCCCATTTTATGGAAACCATCCTTCCATGTACCTGCATGTCCCAACCTGCTCAAAGCCTTCTATAGAAACAATCCCTTTGTGTACCTACATGTCCTCATTTGTCCATGGCTCATTCTGTACAGGACATCTTCCAATACATCTGTATTTTCTCACGGTTCTTTCTGTAAATAGCAAAGCTACAAATCCTTCCACCTACCTGAATGCCCTCACTTCCTCAAAGTTCAGCCTCTAGTGACCAACCTTGAAGCCCCTATACTTCATGTACCAGCATGTTCTCGGTCCTCAATGCTCTTTCTGTAAAGATCATCCTTTCACACCCATTTGTCCTCACCTTCTCAAGGTATAGCCCACCCTTTCACGTATCTGAATGTCCTCACATCCCCTTTGTTTTTTTTTTGTTTTTTTCCAGATTAAAGCTAAAAATTCTTCCACAAAAGGTCCCTGAATGTCCTCACTTCCTCAAGCTTTGGTACTGACTAGCCCTGAGCCTGCTATTCTTTTACATCTCCCACCTCCCCAACGCCTTTTCTATAATGTCCATCCTTCCATGTACCTACGCCCCTTACACCTCAAGCTCCTTTTGTAGAGACCATTCTTCCAGGTATCTGCATGTTCTCACCTGTCCATCCTTCCATGAACCTACATGCCCTCACTTGCCTGAAGCTCCTTTTGCAGGAACAATCCTTCCCTGTACCTGCATGTCCTCACCTGCCCGAGCCTCTTTCTGTAGAGCCCATTCTTCCAATAACCTGCATCTACCACCCATCAGACCTCTTTCTGTAAAGGCCATCCTGCCGTGTACCTACAGTGCCTTGAAAAAATATTCATACCCCTTGACATTTTCCACTTTGTCATGTTACAGCCAAAAACGTAAATGTATTTTATTGGGATTTTATGTGACAGACCAACACAAAGTGGTATATAATTGTGAAGTTGAACGAAAATAAGTGTTTTTTCAATTTTTTTACAAGTATCTGAAAAGTGTGGCGTGCATTTGTATTCAGCCCCCTTTACTCTGATACTCCCAACTAAAATCTAGTGGAACCAATTGCCTTCAGAAGTCACCTAATTAGTAAATAGAGTCTACCTGTATGTAATTTAATCACAGCCGTTCTGTGAAGCCCTCAGAGGTTTGTTAGAGAACCTTAGTAAACAACCAACATTATGAAGGCCAAGGAACACACCAGACCAGTCAGGGATAAAGTTGTGGAGAAGTTTAAAGCAGGGTTAGGTTATAAAAAATATCCCAACCTTTGAACATCTCACAGAACACTGTTCAATCCATCATCCCAAAATGGAAAGAGTATGACACAACTGCAAACCTACCAAGACATGGCCGTCCACCTAAACTGACAGGTCGGGCAAGGAGAGCATTATTTAGAGAAGCAGCCAAGAGGCCCATGGTAACTCTGGAGGAGCTGCAGAGATCCACAGCTCAGGTGGGAGAATCTGTCCACAGGACAACTATTAGTCGTGCACTCCACAAATCTGCCCTTTATAGAAGAGTGGCAAGAAGAAAGCTATAAGAAGCCCCAGTTGCAGTTTGTGAGAAGCCACGTGGGGTACACAGCAAACAAATGGAAGAAGGTGTTCTGGTCAGATGAGACCAAAATGTAACTTTTTGGCTTAAAAGCAAAACGCTATGTGTGGCGGAAAACTAACACTGCAGATCACCCTGAGCACACCATCCCCACCGTGAAACAAGATGGTGGCAGCATCATGTTGTAGGGATGCTTTTCTTCAGCAGGGACAAGGAAGCTGGTCAGACTTGATGGGAAGATGGATGGAACCAAATACAGGGAAACCTTAGAGCAGGACAACGACCCTAAACATACAGCCAGAGCTACAATGGAATGGTTTAGATCATGTGTTAGCCCTCGTACACACGGCCGAGATTCTCGTTGAAAAAAACATGTAGTTTTTTTCGACGAGATTCTTGGACAAGAAACTTGTCCCGGCCGAGTGTACACACGCTCGTTTCAAAGAACCCGCGGTTCTTCGAATGGAGCGTACGCGGTGACGTCATCGACTACGACGAGCATGCGCTCGTCACATTCGATGCCGTTGCCGCCATCTTGGTATACCCTACGTATGCCTATAAAGCTACCGCGCATGCGTCGAATTCATTTCGAACATGCGCGGGCTTCCGGGAGGACAGGTAAGTGTATACACACTCACTTTTCTCGTCGAGAAACATGCCGAGGAGAATCTCGACGAGAGAAAAGAGAGCAGGTTCTCTATTTTCTCGTCGAGGTTTCTTGTCGGTTTTCTCGACGAGAAACCCGATAGCCGCGTACACACGACCGATTTACTCGGCAAGACCTCTCTGCCAGCAAGTTTCTTGCTGGTTCTTGCCGAGAAAATCGGCCGTGTGTACGAGGCCTCAGAATAGCCCAGGCAAAGTCCAGACCTAAATCCAATTGAGAATCGGTGGCAAGACTTGAAAATTGCTGTTCACAGACGCTCTCCATCCAATCTGACAGAGCTTGAGCTATTTTGCAAATCAGAAGGGAAAAAATGTCACTCTCTAGATGTACAAAGCTGGTAGAGACAAACCCAAAAAGACTTGCAGCTGTAATTGCAGTGAAAGGAGGTTCTACAAAAGTATTGACTCCGGGGGGCTGAATACAAATGCACGCCGCACTTTTCACATATTTATTTGTAAAAAAAAAATAATTGAAAAACATTTATTATTTTCCTTCCACTTCACAATTATGTGTCACTTTGTGTTGGTCTATCACATAAAATATATTTACATTTTTGGTAGTTACATGACAAAATGTGGAAAATGTCAAGGGGTATGAATACTTTTTCAAGGCACTGTACATCTCCCACCACTCCAAACTCTTTGTTTACAGAACATCCTTCCATGTACCCGCACGGCCTCAGCTGCCAATCCTTCCACATACCTTCATCTCATCTGCCCAGAACCTTTCAAGGACCTTCATCTCCTCATCTGCCCAGAATCTCTCTGTAGAGACCATCCTTACATAAAGCTGCAGCTCCCACACTCTCAAAGCTCCCTTTGAAAAGGTCATCCTCCTGTGTACCTACATCTCCCATCACCCCAAGCTCTTTTTGTAGAGACCATCCTTCAATGTACAGTATATGCATGTCCTCACCTACCCAAAGCACTCTAAAGAGACCTTCTATGAACCCGCATGTCCTCACCTTCCCCAAGGCTTTTTCTGTAAAGGACATCCTTCCACCTACCTAAATGTCCACACTTCCGCAAGGTTCTTTCTGTAGTGACCAACCGCAAGTCCACCATCATTCCATGTACCTGCATGTCCCCCCCCCCCCCCAAGCAGTTTTTTTGTGGAGAACAACCTTCCATGAACCTGCATGTCCCCCCCTCCCTCAAGGCTCTTTCTGCAATGACCATCCTTGAGGCCATCACTCGTCTTCACCTCCCCAGAGCCCTTTCTGTCATCCTTCCAGCTTTCTCTATGTCCTTTCTAAAGGGACCTACTCTGAGCCCACCATCCTTCTACCTACCCCCATGTACTCACCTCCCCCAGGCTCTCTGTGTAGTGCCCACCCCTCATCTCACCATCCTACCTACCTCCATGTACTCACCTCCCCCCAGGCTCTCTGTAGTGCCCACCCCTCATCTTACCATCCTTCTACCTACCTCCATGTACTCACCTCCCCCCAGGCTCTCTGTGTAGTGCCCAACCCTCATCTCACCATCCTTCTACCTACCTCCATGTACTCACCTCCCCCCAGGCTCTCTGTGTAGTGCCCACCCCTGATCTCACCATCCTTCTACCTACCTCCATGTACTCACCTCCCCCCAGGCTCTCTGTAGTGCCCACCCCTGATCTCACCATCCTTCTACCTACCTCCATGTACTCACCTCCCCCCAGGCTCTCTGTAGTGCCCACCCCTCATCTCACCATCCTTCTACCTACCTCCATGTACTCACCTCCCCCTAGGCTCTCTGTGTAGTGCCCACACCTGATCTCACCATCCTTCTACCTACCTCCATGTACTCACCTCCCCCCAGGCTCTCTGTGTAGTGCCCACCCCTGATCTCACCATCCTTCTACCTACCTCCATGTACTCACCTCCCCCAGGCTCTCTGTGTAGTGCCCACCCCTGATCTCACCATCCTTCTACCTACCTCCATGTACTCACCTCCCCCAGGCTCTCTGTGTAGTGCCCACCCCTCATCTCACCATCCTTCTACCTACCTCCATGTACTCACCTCCCCCTAGGCTCTCTCTGTGTAGTGCCCACCCCTCATCTCACCATCCTGCTACCTACCTCCATGTACTCACCTCCCCCCCCAGGCTCTCTGTGTAGTGCCCACCCCTCATCTCACCATCTTTCTACCTACCTCCATGTACTCACCTCCCCCCAGGCTCTCTGTAGTGCCCACCCCTCATCTCACCATCCTTCTACCTACCTCCATGTACTCACGTCCCCCCAGGCTCTCTGTGTAGTGCCCACCCCTCATCTCACCATCCTTCTACCTACCTCCATGTACTCACCTCCCCCAGGCTCTCTGTGTAGTGCCCACCCCTCATCTCACCATCCTTCTACCTACCTCCATGTACTCACCTCCCCCAGGCTCTCTGTGTAGTGCCCACCCCTCATCTCACCATCCTTCTACCTACCTCCATGTACTCACCTCCCCCAGGCTCTCTGTGTAGTGCCCACCCCTCATCTCACCATCCTTCTACCTACCTCCATGTACTCACCTCCCCCCAAGCTCTCTTAGTGCCCACCCCTCATCTCACCATCCTTCTACCTACCTCCATGTACTCGCCTCCCCCCAAGCTCTCTTAGTGCCCACCCCTCATCTCACCATCCTTCTACCTACCTCCATGTACTCACCTCCCCCCAAGCTCTCTTAGTGCCCACCCCTCATCTCACCATCCTTCTACCTACCTCCATGTACTCACCTCCCCCCAGGCTCTCTGTAGTGCCCACCCCTGATCTCACCATCCTTTCACCAACCTAGGACCCTCCTGAAATGGCCATGTCTGACTCCAGCACCCTCTCCTGTCCCTTCCTCCCCCTCCATCTACAGAACACAGCCAGTCCTTGTACAGAGTTCCTGACTCCACACATCAGCCAGGGGGGGGGGGGGGGGGGGGGGGGGGGCTCCATCAGATGTCAGCCTGCCTACCTGTAGGGGACCCAGCATCCTGCCCCCCTCCCCCACACAGGGCCCTCCATACTCCCTGCTGCCCTTCCCCCTCCCCTCTGTCGTCCTTACTAGGCCGTGGACGCTGCGGGCTGATCTCCAGCTCGATCCTTCTCCTGGCCTCTCGGTTCTCCTGCTTCAGCTTGGCCTCCAGACGAGAGAGTTTCTGTTCCAGGGAGGACGCCGCCATCTTCCTTCCGCGCACTAATAATAAACAAACAGGCCAGTGCGCGTGCGCGTGGGAGAGGAAGACTGACAGATCAGCTCTGCGCTTGCGCGGTGGCCTGACAGGCGACAGCTTGACATCGCCGGGGGAAGAGGGGGGAGACTGACAGCTGGCGGCGCGTGCGCGCTCCCGCTGCTTCCGTACTGTGCATGTGAGGGATGCCGCGCCGACCGAGGGAGTCCGTGTACTGCGCATGCGCGCTGTGGCTGATAGGCTGTAGCTGAGGGTGAACAGTATTCTTTGGTCAAATAAAGCTCCAGTCAGGGTGTAAATTGTCAGCTCTTCATATAGTTCATTGACTGCATTTGATGTGGGAGTCTTACAGCACTTTAACCACTTGACTTTCAGAAGATTTACCCCCTTCCTGACCAGGCCATTTTTTGCGATACTGGCACTGCATTACTTTCACTGACAATTGCGCAGTCATGTGACGTTGTACCCAAATAAAATGTATGTCCTTTTTCCCCCACAAATAGAGATTTCTTTTGGTGGTATTTGATCACCTCTGCAGTTTTCATTTTTTGCGCTATAAACAAAAAAAGACCAATGATTTAAAAAAATATATATATATTAGTTATACTTTTTGCTATAAAACATATCCAATAAAAAAATGGAAAAATCTAATTTCTTCATCAGCTTAGCCTGTAGATTGCTACAGATTTTTGGTAAAAAAATAAATCCTAATAAGCGTTTATTTATTGGTTTGCGCAAAAGTTATCGTGCCTACAAAATAGGGGATAGATTTATGGATTTTTTTATTTATTTTTTACTGGTAATGGCGGCAACCAGCGACTTATAGCAGGACTGCGACATTGCTGCCGACAAATCGGACACTAAGTGACACTTTTTGGGGACCAGTGACACACCAATACAGTGATCAGTGCTAAAAATATGCGCTGTCACTGTACTACTGACACTGGCAGGGAAGGGGTTAACATCAGGGGCGATCAAAGGGTTAAATGTGTTCTTAGGGAGTGCTTTCTAACTGTGGGGGAGGTGCTTTTACTGTGGGAAGGCAGAGATGTGTGTTGCTGCTTAGCAGGAACAAAGGATCACTACCTCCCTTTCTCACAGAACGGCGATCTGCCCTATTTACATAGGCAGACCTCCGTTCTGTCTGGGGAACGATCGGCGGGTCCTGGCGGACATCGCATCCGCTGGACCTGCTGATTGGCTCCCACTGTCCAATCACAGCGGGAGCGGGTCGCCGGCAGCACGCTACAGATCCGGAGGTGCAGGATCATGTACAGGTACGTGATCCTGCTCAGGAGGAGCCGCTCGCCATATACAGTTGTGCTCATAAGTTTACATACCCTGATAGAATTTATGATTTCTTGGCCATTTTTCAGAGAATATGAATTATCATTCATATTCTCTGAAAAATGGCCAAGAAATCGTAAATTCTGCCAGGGTATGTAAACTTATGAGCACAACTGTATATGTACACAAAAACTTTTCTTTCACTCATGGTTAGTGTTTGACTGAAGCCATTTATTATCAATCAATTGTGTTTACTCTTTTTAAATCATAATGGCAACAGAAACTACCCAAATTACCCTGATCAAAAGTTTACATACCCTGGTGATTTTGACACAAAGGGGTTTGAATGGCTATTAAAGGTAACCATCCTCACCTGTGATCTGTTTCCTTGTAATTAGTGTGTATGTATAAAAGGTCAATGAGTTTCTGGACTCCTGACAGACCCTTGCATCTTTCATCCAGTGCTGCACTGACGTTTCTGGATTCTGAGTCATAGGAAAAACAAAAGAATTGTCAAAAGATCTGCGGGAAAAGGTAGTTTAACTGTATAAAACAGGAAAGAGATATAAAAAGATATCCAAGGAATTGAGAACGCCAATCAGCAGTGTTCAATCTCTAATCAAGAAGTGGAAAACGAGGGGTTCTGTTGAAACCAAACCACGGTCAGGTAGACCAACTAAAATTTCAGCCACAACTGCCAGGAAAATTGTTCAGGATGCAAAGAAAAACCCACAAATAACTTCTGGTGAAATACAGGTGTAGCGGGTACTTACTTTCCCGCAGTAATTTTTTTAATTTTTCGGTGACACCAGTGGTGTGTCTCCGGCAGTCCACAGGGTGGCGCTGTCGCCATGGGCCGACGGACGGATACCGCTGTGTGCTGAGCCTACTTTTTGTCCTCTCTTGGCAGCGGTATGGTGGGGCGGGGAACACGCCGTGCTTGCTGGGAGAGGGGATAAAAGGGGCCGGCCATCTTGGTCACGGGGTTGTTGGTCCCTGGCACCTTTAGCCTGCGGACGGAGTTCGTGTTTGTCCTCTAGGCGGACTAGGCCTAGAGGACCACCGGAGATCGTGTTCCACCTCTGGCACCTTTAGCCTGGGGTGAGGTACTCGGACGGCGGTCCGGAGCTCAGTGCCCAACACTGAGTTCCGCGAGGGAAAGATCCTAAGGTACTCCGGAGATGGATGCCTGAATCCGAGGTGGGCGTAATGGACCGGGAAGAGCTCCTCATCTGAAGACCCGGTGCAGCATACTGCTGGTGACAGGTGAGTCTCTTGTCGGAGACCGTCCGGAAGGTGAATTTCCCTCGTGCGGAGACCATAACCCACTCTTTGGAGGAGAGTGGAGGATCGAACTTGTGTCTGGGCCTATTCGTACACACACCTCCTTTTCTGTTCTATAGCCAAGGGAGTCCATGTTATGTGCTAAATAAAGGAGTGTTGGACTTTAACGGTGTGGGGCTCAGTTCCTGGCAGACGAGGTTCTCGGAGACTCTTGGAGGGAGGATCCGATGCACAACACAGGCCCGAAGGTAAAGAAAGGCATTGCTGATACCACTTTTACACCTGTGGTGGAAGCCAGGCGTAGCGCACCCTCTCCCTCCCCTATCATACCCCTAGACCAGAGACATTGCGAGCAGAACTTTAATAGAGGGAACGGGGAGAGGGGAGGAACTGCGCGCTACACGTGGGGGCTCGGGTCCGGTATATGTGTTGTGCATCACTTGGTAGAAGGTGTCTGCCGGACAGAGTTAAACGAATAGGCCAAAGTGCAGCCCTGCTCGAAAGTCGTGGACATGACCTCAAAAGGGGAAAGGCCCGTGCAGGAAGAGTGGTGAAAGGGGGAAAACCCAGCCGTGTGACGGACTACACGTGGGGGTTTTTAATTGCACTGCGCCACCAGACACAACCCCCACCGCTGAGTTCGTGGGCGTGTCTCAACCAAGCCAAAGTGGAAAAGACCGCGAACTGGAGCAAACGGGGAGGAGTCCAATACGTGTGACGGACTACACGTGGGACATTGGCGCGAAAACTCTGCAGTGTGAGATGGAACAGCAACAGGGCGCCATGTTTGGACCCGCCTCATGGATTCCGGTTCACCCGGCGACTACAACATTGACTGCTGCTGCTCCGATAACGGATACGGGGATCCGACTGAAGCCGAGGGGTCGATTCGCCCTATACTCATGTATGGACGTTGAGGCCCTGGGTATGATTTGCCCCGGGTGTTCGGGACTGGTGTGCCTGTTGAAGCCGTTCGGACATTGTGAGGCCTGTGGGGAGTTCACGTTCTAAGTGGATCTGGAGGTTGAGAGGCCGAAAATCATCTACCCAGGCCGGGCTTCAGGTACTGCCACTCAGAAGGGAGGAATGGCGGCGGTGAGAGTCACCCCTGCGCACACTGCAACGACCGCGGAGGAGGTCGTGAAACATCAACGGGAGAAATCCGAGGATGCTGACTCGGTCACCACTGTCTCACAGCGTCCGCCACCGAAGAAAAGAACCAGCATGGTAGCCCCGACCAGCGGTGGTGGTGGACCGTCTCGCATGCTTACGCCAGACCCAGAGGGATCCGTTGACGGGAGTTCTGGACGTCCCAGGAAAGGTCAAGGTAAGCCGGCGGAGAAGACTTGGTGTGAGGGAGGAGGTGTCGAGAAGGCATGGCCTAGCAAGTCCCCGGAGTGTGGATGTTCTGTTTCCACACAGGGCTACATACCCGCGGAGGAGTGTGACATCTCCGACCTGGAATCTCTCTCAGATATGGGAGATGATGCCTTGATAGATGACTTGTTTGCCAAGAAGGGCTGGGACAAGATACCGCTTGCTTCATTCCGTGGAATTGGGAATTCACCTATGTCCATAGGAGAGAGCACACCCCGGGTGGAGGTGTCAGCGCCTGAAGGAGAATCCCTTCCTCAACTTGTCCCTGCATCCCCGGCGCCATCTGTATCTGACGCTGGGGTTAAGAGACTGTTGCTGCGGCCCCCAATGCCCAGAATGGAGGTGGTCAAGGCACCTCTTCATCCAGACTCAGTTGTTTTGCCTGGTGAAGGGGACAAAGCTACCATGCCTCCTTTGGCAAGACTACAGCGCTTATTTAGCCAAAAGGTTGCAGCGGAGTACGGATGGGAGTACCCCTACTTATCGAAGGACTTGCTATATGAGGTGGAAGTGTGCCGGGAGCGCTGGTACAATGACTTTGTGTGGACCCACCTCAAAGTTCCACACGCCCGCAGATACCTAACATGTTCTCCAAAGGCTTCACAGCGCTTCAAAGACTGCAAGGCAGAATGGATGGTGGGAAGACACATCCACGCAGACAAAGTAGTGATCAGACGCAAAGAAGGCGAAGATGTAGAGTACCATCTAGAGACTATGGATCAGCACTTGAAGCCACTGATTCTGCCACATCCCCGCTTCTACCTTTAGGAGAGAAAGACTCCAATATTATCATGCTGCTGAACTTTCTGGGGAAATTGTGTTTTTGTGTGCCCAAAGAGAAAAAATTAAAAGAGGAACTGTTCCTGTTTGTTTTTATCTTCCTGCAAGGAGATCACAGACTCTGGGGTAGATAGGGTTAGAGAGAAAGGAGAAGAAGTTCCACGGGTGCAGTTACCACGAGGCTGTCACCAGGTGGCAGTGTCGCGCAACGTTACAAACACTTTTCACACACTCACTCTTTGGAGAAACAGGGATTTCTTTTAGGAGAAATTTCTTTTCCTCATACACACGGATACATGTGTCAGGGTTTTACATGTTAAATTTTATTTCTTTTCCCTCTGCAGGAGAACATCCCAGCAAGATTACATACTCTGGGGAGGTCTTTAGTTAGGATGGGGAGGGAAAAGTAAAATGTTGAAATGTGATTTTCATGTTGAATGTGTTGTCTTTCACTCCTCTTTTATTACAGGGGCTCAGACACAACTTCTTCGTTAGGATAGAGTTTCCAAAAAGTTTTGTTTTTCAATTGTTAATGGTTTCTGGACTGGATCATGTCAGTTGTTGAGGATGTGGTTTACTCCAGACACTGGGGACCAGTGTCAAATAACAGGGGGGAGTATGTAGCGGGTACTTACTTTCCCGCAGTAATTTTTTTAATTTTTCGGTGTGTCTCCGGCGGTCCACAGGGTGGCGCTGTCACCGTGGGCCGACGGATGGATACCGCTGTGTGCTGAGCCTACTTTTTGTACTCTCTTGGCAGCGGTATGGTGGGGCGGGGAACCTGCCGTGCTTGCTGGGAGAGGGGATAAAAGGGGCCGGCCATCTTGGTCACGGGGTTGTTGGTCCCTGGCACCTTTAGCCTGCGGACGGAGTTCGTGTTTGTCCTCTAGGCGGACTAGGCCTAGAGGACCACCGGAGATCGTGTTCCACCTCTGGCACCTTTAGCCTGGGGTGAGGTACTCGGACGGCGGTCCGGAGCTCAGTGCCCAACACTGAGTTCCGCGAGGGAAGGATCCTAAGGTACTCCGGAGATGGATGCCTGAATCCGAGGTGGGCGTAATGGACCGGGAAGAGCTCCTCATCTGAAGACCCGATGCAGCATACTGCCGGTGACGGGTGAGTCTCTTGTCGGAGACCGTCCGGAAGGTGAATTTCCCTCGTGCGGAGACCATAACCCACTCTTTGGAGGAGAGTGGAGGATCGAACTTGTGTCTGGGCCTATTCGCACCCACACCTCCTTTTCTGTTCTATAGCCAAGGGAGTCCATGTTATGTGCTAAATAAAGGAGTGTTGGACTTTAACGGTGTGGGGCTCAGTTCCTGGCAGACGAGGTTCTCGGAGACTCTTGGAGGGAGGATCCGATGCACAACACAGGCCCGAAGGTAAAGAAAGGCATTGCTGATACCACTTTTACACCTGTGGTGGAAGCCAGGCATAGCGCACCCTCTCCCTCCCCTATCATACCCCTAGACCAGAGACATTGCGAGCAAAACTTTAATAGAGGGGACGGGGAGAGGGGAGGAACTGCGCGCTACACAGGACTCTCTGAATACATGTGGTGTGGCTGTTTCAAGATGCACAATAAGGAGGCACTTGAAGAAAGATGGGCTGCATGGTCGAGTTGCCAGAAGAAAGCCATTACTACGCAAATGCCACAAAGTATCCCACCTACAGTACGCCAAACAGCACAGAGACAAGCCTCAAAAGAGAAAACTCCCGATTGGCCGAGGAGGAGGGAGGAGACAGAAGCCCCTGATGCCCGTGGAGAGCAGAGGAAGGGAAAGTTGTTTCAGCTGCCGAGCAAGGGAGGCTGCCAGTAAAGCACTGCATAGATGGGGTAAGTACACCAGACCCACCCGCCGACCGACGGGGGGTGTTACTGTAGCACACCCACCTCTCCCCAACCTGCATTTAATTAGGCTCCTCGCAGGCAGAGAGAGGCACACCACACCACAAACCCGTACCCTCCTGAGTAAAGAGGTTGAGCAGTGTTAGTTTTGAGCCTTGTCTGCGGCCAGAGTCAAAGTCTTCTCAAGAATGATCTCACCTCTACTTTAGATAGATGCAAGTCCTCATTTTCCCCAGGAATGTGAATGTCCACACTAGCTGAAAGTCCAACTCAACATTTATTTCTCACAGGATAATAAACAGCCTCTTTGATAGCAGACAGGTTGGAGCGAAGATACAGGACAGCTTAGGTGTGGAAGAGGTCCAGGCACAAACGTAGCTTAACTGTTTAGGTTTCTCAAACAGCTTTGGCGCACAATCTCTGCCACAGACCGTGAGGTTGGTCTCTGCCACAGACCAGGTGAATAAAGTTACTGCCACTGACTTGGAGCGTAGGGTCACTGCCAATGACTTGGTGAATAGGGCCTTGCCCTATAAAGTCACTGCCACTGACTTGAACGAGTAGGGTCACTGCCACTGACCTTAACGTGTAGGGTCACTGCCACTGACCTGGGGAACTTCCTTCATGAAGTATTTGGCCCATGTCAAGGAGAAAACATCCCTCCGGAGAGTTACCAGAGGCCCTCACCGTCACCACGACTCTGCGCTGGGTCTTCGGAAAGGGTTACCTCCCTGGCCTCCTCATCCTAGATACGGGTCCCCTCGCAAGGCGGCGCCCTGGGAGTCCTCGATCCCTAGCGGACCCCAGCCGAAGGTTGCTGGGCCCTGGGCCTTCAAAATAGTACCTCACCCCAGTCTGGGATGGAACAGGAACTCCACCTCCGGGCCTAAGGCACCCGGAGACAACCCTCCTCACGCCCAGGCCGAAGGTGCCTGGGCGCGGACGAACCACACACACCCAGGCTGAAGGTGCCTGGGCGTGGACGAAGACCTCAAACGGAAGATGTCCGCCCCTTTTATACCCTCTCCCGACAGGCACAGCAGGTTCCCCGCCCCGCCGTACTACTGCCGAGAGGGGACACAAAAGGCGTAGCCCTGGATTGGTGGTTCAACCCTGTCCCATGGCAACAGCGCCACCTGTAGGCCACAGGGAACTGTACACCAATACTATCTCCCATGAACAGAAATGGTCCATTAACCCTAACAATCAGTGTGTCTGAGCCTAATTACCACTCAGACACTCCCCTTAAATGGAACACCCCGCTACATTACTGTTTGCTGCCCCTCAAAAAAAATTACCACCGGCCGTCACTTATCTCGACTCCACTCAATCCTCTGTATTCTCCCACACTTTAAGTCCTTGACTCGTTTCTTATTCATAAAAGGGGCCAAGCAGCACCATGACATCATGACTGAGTGCCCAACCTAGCCCCCCCTTCCTCAATCGAGCACATATTTTTTTATGGGTGGCCGCTGTCCATGACTGACATTTACAAACAGTTTGTGCGGCAGTCCAGGGCTCTTTTCTTTCCCATGAGTTTGTAAATCAACCAAAGTTTACAAACGGTTTGTAAATTTACAGATGGTTGACGACCCTGATATCCTCCAAACCTAAAGGTGGCACTGTGCACTTTTATTTGGGGCCAGCCACAGCCTCCTGGACTGTCCACATCTCCACATCAAACATTCCTGGAGGCAGCGTTGAACAAAGTAAATCAATGCACATGGGCGTGTAGGCAGGTGTACTCTGTACTCCTCACTGTAGGTGACACTGAACCAAAGAGACAGTACAGAAGGGGAAGGAAGTTGTGGGAAGTTTAGTTTCTCTATGACTTACTGCGTTTACAGGGGACGCTGGGGTCCTGCATGACCTCCATGGCCATCTTGGGTGAGGGCAGAGCTTTGTAAACTTCTGACATTAAATATGAACAAAGCATATCCCTGTATTGTGTGTATTTATTTCAAATAAGAGCACTAAGTTTCACTTTTGTCTGCTGCTCCGTTCCTCTGCTATAAGCATGAATCACATCTGACAAGTTTTTTTGACACCAAGATAAAAAAGGTGACAGGGGAGGAATCTCCAGCTGAATGACAGCCTCAGCTCTGTTCCTGTGTGGATGGAGTTGAGTCCCTTACCTCCAATCAGCTGTCAGAACTCTCCTCACTGAGCTCTTCAGAGTGTAACTTCAGCTCTCTGCCCCCAGATGTAGAGAAGAGAAGATATCAGATAAACAGGTACAACTTATTGTATGAAGTAGTGTTTGTTTCATCTCTGTGTATCACCTGAGGCCAGGTACTTCACTGGATATGTGTAAGGGTTTACAACCACTTTAAGCCCTTGGCCCCCTGGCTTGGCATGCATTAAGTGATTACTGTAGGGACAGGTTCCCTGTCTGTCAGGGACAGTGTATAGCGGCAGGGAGAGATTCCAGAGGAGTAGGGAAAGTGCAGGGAGTCAGCTATCTCTATCTAGGAAGCCTCCCGTTTGGGTTGGACCAGCCAGGCTGCTTTCCTGTTCCTAGTGGCAGAAGCGGTCGGTATGTCTTCAAGTGCGGTACCGCTCTAACTATCCCTGTAAGTGGCTATGGGCGGGTGTGCTTGTATTCGGTTGTGAAGTTCTATAATATACAGTTCATATTACTCGGTCCCTGTGTGTTCTCTGCCACCCATACTCCATGCTGCACCCTGCTCACATGCCGGATCCCAGAAGTCTATAGGGATGCAAAACCCACATAAAGCATGTCAAAAAGGAGGTCAACTGAAGAATATCAAATTCCCTTATCAATGAATTCAAAATGCTCTCAGAAGTGTCTCAAACTGACAAGCATCAACACAAGAAAAAAGCCAATTGACACAACAGGAATTTACAAACGTGGTTAGTGTTTTTCAGGACTCCTGTAAGAGGACTGTTAGAATGCACCCGGCGTGCACACGTGCGCATGCGCACATGCACGGGCAACGGCAGATTCTCACACGCACCAATGCGCATCGCACGGCGTGCACGCACAGGAGCGCACCCCTAGCCACAATTGGCGCCAGACGGCCTATTTAAAGGATGTCCTGACTTCTGACAAGTGCTGACTGGTCTTCAGCTGTGTCCTGATCATCTGAACTCTGTTAAACCTGGCTTGATTCCTGTTTCTGAACCTTGGCTTTCCTCGACCCTGCTTTTGGACTCTGATTACTCTGAATTACTGGTTCCTGATCCTGGCTTCCCATCTGACCTTGCTTCTGCCTATGCCTTGTTACCTCGCTGCCCACCTGTTACCAAACCCGGCTATCCTTGTGACCTTGCTCCTGTCTCCTGCTTGGCTCAATGCTGTCTCAGAGTGCCTGTGCTGGCTATCCATCCTCTCAGCTTCCCTGGGTCCAGCTCCTTACCGGATGCTCTGCCTGCACCTCCAAGCCTGCAACTCCACTTACAAGTTCTGCACGCAACACCTACAGGCACTCGTGTTCCTCCTGACCCTAGCCACCATCTGTTCCACCTCCAGTGGGGCTTGGGTTGGAGATACAAGCGAGGCCGACCTCGTCATTCCAGACTCCTACCAGGTACGTGACAACTCCAAAGCCAGAAGAGCTCTGAGGAAGAAGGGCATGCCTTCCAAACACGTCAACCAGCAGGGACCCTGGTGAGGTCCCGCCCCTAAGCTAGAGGTATCTGCAAGCCTGGAAGATTGTAGCTACGTGTTGTGGCCGGAAAAGCGTTTTTACTACCTTTGTTTGTGAGTAGATATTTTATCCTTAACAAAAATAGTTGTTGCATAATGCACTAGGCCAGTGTGCCCTCCGTTTCTATTTTCTACAGTATTCTATTGTACCAAATTCTTACTACCACAGCATGCATTTAATAAATGGGCCACAAAATGCAGGCCGCGATGTGGAGTAACAGTGTAGAGTGCATAGTGTTATAAATGAGCCCCTAAATGTAATTTTATTAGTGTATACATCTACTATGTACTGCGCACAATTTCAGACGCTGGTTCTTAAAGGGTAGAGGTTTATTAATGTATTTATGGCTCGATGCCCCATGTATATTCAGACTGCAGGTGGGAAGGGGTAAATAGATTCTGTCACTTAACCACCTCGCGCCCGCCGTACGAGAATATACGGCCGCAAGGTGGTTGTCAAATGCCGGGAGGCCGTTATTATACGGCCTCCGCTATTTGGCCACTGGGGGGCGCGCGAGCGCCGCCGGCGGCACGCGCGCGCACCCGGCGCATCACTGAGATGCCGATGCGCGTGCCTGGCGGCCGCGATGTCCGCCAGGCACTCGCGATCGGCGGTTACAGAGACAAGGACATGGATCTGTGTGTGTAAACACACAGATCCATGTCCTGTCAGGGAGAGGGGACCGATGCTGTGTCCCTTGTACATAGGGACACAGATCGGTCTCCTCCCCCAGTCAGTCCCCTCCCCCCACAGTAACAATCACACATTAGGGAACACATTTAACCCCTTCCTCGCCCCCTAGTGTTAACCCCTTCCCTGCCAGTCACATTTATACAGTAATCAGTGCATATTTATAGCACTGTTCGCTGTATAAATGTGAATGGTCCCAAATTAGTGTCAAAAGTGTCCGATGTGTCCGCCATAATGTCGCAGTCACGAAAAAAATCACTGATCGGCGCCATTACAAATAATAAAAAAATATATATAAAAATGCCATAAAACTACCCCCTATGTTGTAAACGCTATAACTTTTGTGCAAACCAATCAATAAACGCTGATTGCGATTTTTTTTTACCAAAAATATGTAGAAGAATACGTATCGGCCTAAACTGAGGAAAAAAAAAATGAAAAAAAAAAATTGGGATATTTATTATAGCAAAAATCAAAAAATATTGCTTTTTTTTTCAAAATTGTCGCTCTATTTTTGTTTATAGCGCAAAAAATAAAAACCGCCGAGGTGATCAAATACCACCAAAAGAAAGCTCTATTTGTGCGAAAAAAAGGACGTCAATTTTGTTTGGGAGCCACGTCGCACGACCGCGCAATTGTCATTCAAAGCGTGACAGTGCTGAAAGCTGAAATTTCGCCTGGGCAGGAAGGGGGTATATGTGCCCAGTAAGGAAGGGGTTAAAAAAAGAAAGCTGCTAGCAAATATAGCAGTTTAGACACCTAGAGGTACCTGCACATACCTACAGATGCTTTCATTTCCCTCTGCTGTGTCTAATTGCCAGGCCATAATAATGGGCAATGCTCCAATGCTTCCAGGTAGTGTCAGAACTAACCTGTTCCTCCCCACCCCTATTCCAACTGGCCCTTCACTACGATGGGCAGACTCATTAACCAATAGAATTGCAGCAGTTTGTTGATGTAGAATGAGGGATTGTTCCAAAGGTTAATCAAATTGCATGTGTCAAAAGGTAATTATTATACAAACTACAATTAAAAACAGCAATATTTTAACCTCAATAGTTCAGTTTCAAGTTGTAACTATCGATAAAACACATGTATATCCCTATACATATAAAATAAATTTCTACACAAAATAAATAAAAAAAAACACATAAGTGAGCTGTGTAAAAATACGTTTTATTAACAAAAGTGCATCTGGTGTTAAACAAATGAATCAATAGATATATGGCAATATTGCAGGGTACAATGCTGCCACTCCAGCATATACTCAAGCACTGGAAGCTGCTGGTGAAAGTATTAGATTAAAGTAGGAGTAAAGTAAAGACCTTATTGGGGGGCGTGGCCTGGATAGCAATGGGATAGGTCGCATGTGATGTGAGCTCCGTCTGCCCATACTCCTAACCTACCATCCTGCCTGCATCCTGCTCGGTTCCTGCCATCCCCTACATCCGAGGACATGTCCTGCTCTCCCTGTGGTTCCTGAAGCCTGTTAGCCCGCTGGTTTGCCGCCACCGCCGTCGCGGCGCTTCCCGGTCCTCTGCTTCAGGAAAGGCCCCGGCTTCGGCCTAGTTCCTGGTTCGGCGGCCATCTTGGCCCTCCCGACGGCGGCCCTGGACACTTCTCCTTGCCTCCCTGGGCGCACTGGGCTCCATCCTCTCCTACATCGGCCCCCGGATTACCTGCTGCAGCTGCTGGGGTGTCTTTGCACTCTGCACCTGCTGTGTGAGCGGACCGCGGTCTCGGCCTGACTCCCGGAACGGCGGCCATCTTGCTCCACCCGGAGACATCTTTGGCAAGTATTACAGGCCTCCCTGACTCCCCTGAGCTCAGATTCCCCTGCATGCAGCCTGTTGCCATTACAGCTGCTTGAGAGTGACCTGCTGCTTACGTTGGGCCATCTGTGGGCAGCGGTGGGGGGGGGGAGGTTGTGGAGGACCCGGCCTCCTTAACAGCGGCCATATTGGTGCACCCAGGGATCTTCCCTGTCGCCTTACAGCATGTCTCCGTCTAAAAATAATTCTGAAGCCATCGATAAACTGGCCAGATACCGCCGGCTTGAGGAGGGGGATCGGCAGGTCAGAGACGGCGCTGCTGCTTTCCTGGATGCGGATCACTCTGTGGTGGCTACTAACAAATTACTGGATGCCATCGCCATGTGCCAGAGCACGCTTACCACCAAGATCGAGGAGGTAAAAATTGATGTGTCCCTTATCCGGCAGGATCTTTCTACCCTCAGGGACCGCGTGACGGAGACGGAGACCCGTATTAGCAGAGCAGAGGATATCTTACACCCTTTACAACATACCACCGATGAGGTGCGCCGCCAGTTACAACAGATTAGCGCAAAACAGGATGACATGGAAAATCGCCTTCGGAGATGTAACCTCCGCTTCATCGGTCTTCCTGAGTCTGCTGAGGGCACAGATCCGGAGAGCTTCCTTGAAAACCTCCTAACCTCAACCTTCGGCAGAGACGCATTTTCGGTAATGTTTGCAGTGGAGAGAGCTCATCGAATCCCTGGCCGCCCTCCTCCCCAAGGAGCTCCACCGCGTACCCTGATAGCGAAGTTCCTTAATTTCAGGGATCGCAACAAGATCCTCCGCCTAACCAGAGAGAAGGGGAATATCCCCCATACCAACGCACATGTTGCCGTCTTCCCGGACTTCTCCAATGAGGTGCAACGGCAGCGGTCCAGGTTCCAGGATGTTAAGAAGCGCCTCCGCACTCTACACCTCAAATACGCCATGCTGTACCCTGCAAAGCTTCGTGTGGAGTGCGACGGTCGGACCCACTTTTTCGAGGACCCAGAGTCGGCATCCACTTGGATTGACCGGAGAGATCGGCGAGATTGAGCATACCGCGCTGTCTGGGAGCTGTGAGTACTTTTCTTTTCTCTCCCCTGCTGCCCCCTGTGCCGGTGGCACTCCCTGTTCGTGCCCTGGTGATTCGCCTCACGGTTGCTCTGTTGCTAGTGGGTGCCCTCCGCCGGGACGGGGGAGACAGACCTAAAAGCCTTTTCCGCCCTTCCTCGGATCTCACAGCATGCTTGCCACCTTCGGGTGACCTAACTGTTAATTCCCCGTTCTCCCCACACATGGGAGATACTTGTAGAGGGCAGCTTACCGAACGTTGCTGGAACTTCCTATCCTACTTTACGTACCACCCCGATGGCAGGCGGGGCTCCCTTCTGCACGGCTGCAATGGTGTTGTGCTTTTGTGGCCCCTACACCCCATGCACTTCTCAGAGAAGAAGTCGCCCCCCTAGGTTCTCTATGGACTTTTTTCACTCCCCCCGTTTACCCTACTGTTTTTTCCTCCTTTTTTGTTTTCTGTTCATCACAGGTATCTATGTCCCTTTGAAATTAAGTCCCTCGCCTCCAATGCTTTTTTCACGTTGGATGTCCCCGGTTGATACCTGGTTTTGGGATACTATGTTCATGCCGAGTTGGGGTGGCACTGGACTGGGAGGGAGGGGAAATGTTTTGGCTGTTTTTTATTTGCCACTATGTTCACAATTGTTTATTTCTGCTAAAGGTACTATGTCATTGTCATACATGCACTATCAATATTGGTTGCTGATGTGTTCTGTACTGTCTGATGTGTCCTTATCTGCTCTGCTGGTTCTGGTCTGGCTGCGGTCTATTATACACACCATATACCCACCATGAGTTCCCTGAAGTTCCTCACGTGGAATGTTAGAGGCTTACGCAATAAGATCAAACGCACAGCGGTCCTGACATTTCTCAAATCTCAGAGAGCTGACATTATCACACTGGTCGAGACCCATGTCACGGGCCACTTGCAATCCTTCCTTAAAAAACCTTGGGTGGGGTGGGCTTATCATGCCACTCACACCTCATATTCCAGAGGAGTATCGGTCCTGGTTGCCAAACGGGTACCTTTTGAGCTAATACTGCTCCGCACGGATCAGCAGGGCAGATATGTGTTTATGCACGTCACCATTAATGGGTCTCCTATCCTGCTACTTGCCTGCTATATCCCCCCCCCCCCCCGTACAACTCAGCTGTAATTCAGGAAGGCCTTGCCTTTATGACACAATACCCCTCCGTACCGGCAGTGTGGATGGGGGACTTCAATATGACCCTGATCCCCGCTCTGGACCGTCTGGGCACACTGGATCCCCCCCTTAACCCACCGACCCATACCAGACTGCACCGCATAATGACCGACTTTGCTCTTGTCGACACTTGGCGCCACAAACACCCGCACACTAAAGTCTTCTCATGCTTTTCAGCCAGTCATAACACAATGTCACGAATTGATTTTGTTTTTATCTCAATGTCCCTGCTTCCTAAGCTAGGAGATGTGGGCTTTGCTCCGAGAGTACTCTCGGATCACGCCCCCTACTGGGTCACGATCCAGCTCCTGAAGGCTTCCCCTGCTCCTTCTTGGCGGCTAAACCCGTTCTGGCTGACTGCCCTGCAGGACCAGGATGACATACCCACAGAATTGCAATACTATTTTACGGCCAACAGGGACACTGCCACGCATGATGCGGTGTGGGAAATGTTTAAACTTCACGCTCGTTCCCTACTTTCCACACGTATTAACAGGCTTAAACGGCCATCAACATTTATTGTCCAGCAGGCTGCGGAGCACCTGCAGGTGCTGGAGGAGGCGTTCCACCGGGACCCCTCGCCCAGCGCGGCCAACAATCTAAAGATTCAGGCGCGCCAGGTCTCCCAATTGCACATAGAGAAGGCTAAACAACGTATCTTCTTCTGTAGACAGAGGGTGTTTGAGTATGGAGAGAGATCGGGCAAACTGCTCGCATATCTCGCCCACTTGGATATGCGTCCCCCTGTGGTGGTGTCCTTGACCGACCCACAGGGGAACGACATCACCGATCCGCAACTGGTGGCGGAGGAATTTGGGAGATTCTACCGTGCACTCTACACTTCCAGGGTCACCCACACTCCCCAAGACACCAGGGACTACCTAGCGGGAGTTCAATTCCCTAGACTGACAGACGACCAGCTTGAAATTCTGGAAGCCCCTATTACTGAGGAGGACATCTCCGAGGCCATTTCCTGTCTGGCCTCATCCAAGGCCCCAGGATTGGATGGCCTACCTCTTGAATTCTATGCCACCTACTCTGAAATCCTAATCCCTGAACTTAAGTACCTGTATAAATCCATATTTGACTCAGGAGTTCTACCCCCATCTATGCGAGAAGCCCAAATAGTCGTAATTCCCAAACCCGGAAAGGACCCTAAATACCCGGAGTCGTATAGGCCCATTTCCCTGTTACAGGTAGACATTAAAATATTAGCTAAGATTCTAGCCTCCCGCCTTAACCAGGTTATTCTGTCATTGATACACCCTGACCAAACCGGCTTTATGCCAGGGAAGAACACGGCCATGAATATTCGCCGCCTATTTATGAATATTCAGGGGTCCCATGATGAAATTGGCTCGAAGGTCGTGGTGGCGCTGGATGCCGCCAAGGCCTTCGACTCCGTGGAGTGGAACTACCTGTGGGAGTGTCTCTCAAGATTTGGATTTGGCCCCAGCTTTATTCGCTGGGTCCAACTCCTCTATCAGTCCCCAAGGGCCAGAGTGTTTGTGAATGGTTGGCTTTCTGACCAGTTCCCGCTGGAGAGAGGGACCCGGCAGGGCTGCCCCCTTTCCCCCATGCTTTACGCATTGGCTGTGGAGCCGTTGGCCATAATGGTCCGTGCGGACACTTGCATCCGAGGTCTCAGGATGGGGAACCTGGAAGAAAAGATTGGGATGTATGCCGACGACACACTTTTGTATCTGGCGGACTCCGGTCCTTCTCTTATAGCAGCCCTCCAGTCCATAGAACGTATGGGTGGCCATTCGGGTCTGAGTATTAATTGGTCTAAGTCCCAGATCCTTCCGATTGACCATTTCCCCTCCTCGTTCGCGTCCCCTCCTCTGGCTCTTCCAAGGGTCTCCCAGATTAAATACCTTGGCGTACAGGTCACCAGATTGCTCTCAGATTATAAACTACTGAACATTGAACCCCTGTTTGCTCTGATCAAGAACAAGACGCAGACTTGGGCCAGACTACCCCTGGGTGTTATGGGTCGCGTCAGCTTAGTTAAGATGATACTCCTTCCCAAGATACTCTATTTGGTCTGGCATGCTCCCCTCTATATACCACAAAAAAATTTCAGGACAATTGAATCCATCCTGAATTCATTTATTTGGGGTCATGGCAGACACAAATTATCCTGGAGAATTCTGAAGAACCCTGTGACGTTGGGAGGAGCTGCTCTCCCTGACCTTCAGGATTATTATTTTGCCTCCCAGCTGTCCCACTTCTATTATTTTGATAAACATGAACTAACGAGATACCAGACACTACTCTGTGAGCACCCAGATGACTCGGCCCACACCCCACTTCAATCGGTCCTAAGAGCCCCATTGACAAGACGCCCCCCCCAACGCACAGCAGACATGTTGACTCACCACCGGAGGGTATGGCGGGCGGCACTGCAGAGAACTGGGACCCCAAAGGTACACTCTCATACCCCTCTCTGGTACAATACATGCTTGCCAGAATTATTGTCCATTCCGGACCCCGCGGCGTGGATACGCCATGGGATCTTATACATACACCAGATCATGACCGATTCAGGCCTTAAGCCATTCCAAATGCTGAAGGACGAATTTTCCCTCCCCAATTGCCTTTTCTTCAGGTATTTGCAACTCCGTCACGCCATACAGGCCCAGTTTTCTGGCTCTTACCCGTCCCTGGCAGTTCCCTCCATAGTGGACACAGTCACGGGTAATGTGCCTGCTAAGCTCATCTCCACTTTGTACTCCGCCATTCGTCTCCCTAGCACCACAGCATTGGCCTATACTGCTAAGACTAGATGGGAGGCGGATGTTGGACTTATAGAGGATGAGGACTGGGGCGAGATTTTGGAGGACGTGAAAAAGGTTTCCCCCAAGCTGTCGGACCGCCTCACACAGCTGTACATTATACATAGAACATATCTGACCCCTCAGAGAGTGGCACGTTTCAGGCCCACGTACAATCCAGGATGCCGCCTCTGTGACCATACCCCGGGCTCCTTCTACCACCTCATATGGTTCTGCCCTACCATTCAGGCATATTGGACACAGGTGATACGCTTCCTACACGATCAGATGGGCTCCCCTGCTACCCTTGACCCAAAGATGTGCCTACTTGGCCTGTTGCCAGACTTGGATGCCGACAAACCCCTCCGTACCTTTTTACATGAGACGCTATTCTTGGCAAGAAAAGTAGTGGCCCGTAATTGGATGCAGGCCCTGCCCCCTACAGTTCAGTGCTGGAAAAAGGCGGTTAACGATGCTCTCCCATATAAAAAACTGATTTATGTACATAGAGGGTGTCCGCTAAAGTATGAGAAGGTCTGGGACAGATGGATGGCGGATGGTGAAACGTGTACTTGACATGTCGATTGTTTATTTTTGTTGTATACCGGCTCTACTTTCACTGCTGTTATTATCTTTATGACACACAGATGCTTTACTGTGTTCATGTATGTACTATTATATTGGCCATACTGGCTTATGTTGATTTATGTACCATGCATACTTTTCAATAAAGTTGGTTTCCAATAAAAAAAAAAAAGTAAAGACCTTATTAGAAGGAGGAGAGAGCAGGGAGGGACCTCATGAGGAGAGCAAAGAGAGTTCCCAGGCAAGAGGAGTAGGAGAGTGCAGTAAGGATCTCAGCAGGTGGAAGGGAGAGTATAAAGGACTTCAGCAAAAGGAGAGCACAAAGAGGGTCTCAGCAGAAGGTGAAGGGAAGTGCAGGAAGAACCTCCACAGGAAGAGGAGAGAGCAGAAAGTACCTTGGTAGAGGGATATCACAGGGAGGACTCTAGCAGGAGGAGGAGGATCGGGCAGGAAAGACCTCCGCAGAAGGAGGAGAGTGCAGGTAGGACCTCCACAGGAGGAGGAGAAAGCAGGGAGGACCTCCACAACAGGAGGAGGAGAGAAAAGGGAGGACCTCCACAGGAGAAAAGAAAACAGGGAGGACCTGAACAGGAGGAGAAGAGAGAAGGGAGGACCTCCACAGGAAGAGGAGAAAGAAGGGAGGACCTCCACAGGAAGAGGAGAAAGAAGGGAGGACCTCCACAGGAAGAGGAGAAAGAAGGGAGGACCTCCACAGGAAGAGGAGAAAGAAGGGAGGACCTCCACAGGAAGAGGAGAGAGGGGAGGACCTCAACAGGAGGAAAGCACAGAGAGGGCCTCAGAAGGAGGAGGATAGGGTAGAAGGGACCTTCACAGGAGAGGAGAGAATCGGAAAGACCCTCAGCAGGAGCATGAGAACAGGGAGGACCTCAGCAGGAGGAGAGATAGGAGGACCTCAGCAGGAGGAAAGCTCAGAGTGGGCCTCAAGAGGAGAGGAGGAAAGTGCAGGAAAGACCTCAGCAAGAGGAGGCAAGAGCAGAGAGGACCTTAGCAAAAGGATTAAAGAGCAGGGAGGACCTCATCAGAAGGAGAGCACAGAGAGGGCCTCAGCAGGCGGAGGAGAGTGCAGAAATGACCTTCACAGGAGAGGAGAGAAGAGGAAGGACCTCGGCAGGAGAAAGAGAGAGCAGGGAGGACCTCAGCAGGAGGATAGCTCAGAGTGGGCCTCAGCAGGAGAGGAAATAAGTACAGGAAAGACCTCAGCAAGAGGAGGAGAGAGTAAGGAAGACCTCAGCAGGAGGAGCGCACAGAGGGGGCCTGAGCAGGAAGAAAGGGAAAGTGTAGGAAGGACCTCCACAGGAGCATAAGTTCAAGGCCCAATATGATGAAAAAAATGTTCATCTGTTAACCTCATTCAAATATTAATACATGTGATAATAGTAATCAGTATTAAAATTCCTTTTTCTTTTTTGCACGTCTACCATATATATTTCTATTTGTTGCCACATTTACATTCAGATCTAGCTATCCAGCAAAAATGACAGTGACAGGAATATTGACAAACTATAATATTGCCAAAGATTTTTTGGCAATTCAAAAAATTGTTGCTGTGGCTACACCAGTACCACTGGTAGTTGTCCAATAAAAGTCAGTTGGACTTTTGTTAGGTATTTTGAGAACTATATAAATGCCAAGTACCCCCCAAATAAATGACTATAAATGTATGTATTAACCCTCTACTGTTAAAGTAGAATACAATCCTACCTGCATAGAATTTAGCTTGCTAAGGCACTGTATATCATAAACAAATGCCTTTTTGTCTTTGCTTTCATTTTATTTATAATTTTTGGTATGTTAGCATTGTTAATTTCAACCAGTCACATTCTGTTTGCTTGCATACGCTCTATTTGCAGATCATTTTTTTTTTAAACTTTGTTGATAGTGACAACAGTGGACCAGGTTTGTGCAATGCGTGTCAGCATAGCCACTTGTATTTTTCTTCAGGGTGGCAACACAGGAGCACCATGAAGAGAGAGCTGTCACCCTATAACAGGAACTGCCTGAACAAGGACCTTCATGGCAGGATTAGCAGGTATTATTTTAATAAAAGCTGCATATTTAAAAACGTAACTCCTTGATGACCGGCTCACGCCAATATACATCAGCAGAATGGCACATACAGTCAGATTAACGTACCTGTACGTCGCCGCGAGCTCCTTGAGTCCGACCACGGGTTCCGCGGACTCGATGTCCGCGGGGATAGCCACGATCGTCTCACTGGGAGGAAGAACGGGGAAATTCTGATGTAAACAAGCATTTCCCCATTCTTCCTAGTGACAGGACACTGATCACAGCTCCCTGTAATCGGAGTGGTGATCAGTGTCGTGTCACACATAGCCCATCCCCCCTGCAGTTAGAACACATCCCTAGGACACACTTAACCCCTTCAGTGCCCACTCCTGATTAACCCCTTCACTGCCAGTCACATTTACACAGTAATAAGTGCATATTTATAGTACTGATCGCTGTGTAAATGTGAATGGTCCCAAAATAGCGCCAAAAGCTTCTGATGTGTCCGCCATAATGTCGCAGTCACGATAAAAATCGCTGATCGCTGCCATTACTAGTAAAAAAAAAAGTTAATAAAAATGCCATAAAACGATCCCCTATTTTGTTGACGCTATAACTTTTGCGCAAACGAATCAATAAACGCTTATTGCGATTTTTTTTTTTACCAAAAATATGTAGAATACATATCGGCCTAAACTGAGGGAAAAAAAAATTTTTAATGTATTTTTTGGGGAAATTTATTATAGCAAAAAAGTTAAAAATATTGCTTTTTTTTCAAAATTGTCGCTCTTTTTTTGTGTATAGCGCAAAAAATTTAAAACCACAGAGGTGATCAAATACCACCAAAAGAAAGCTCTATTTGTGGGGAAAAAAGTATGTCAATTTTGTTTGGGAGCCACGTCGCACGACCGCGCAATTGTCAGTTAAATTGACGCAGTGCCGAATCGCAAAAAGTGGTCTGGTCTTTGGCCAGCCAAATGGTCCGGGGCTTAAGTGGTTAAAAAACAAACAAACACTAAAGATATTACATCAACCTGTTAATGCTTATATAACATTTTAGTGATTGGGTTCACATATACCTTAAAATACAACAATAATAAGTTCCAAGGCATCACTGGTACGGAAGATTTCCCATAGAAACAGAACTGAGCTGCAGTATACATGTGTAGTACAAAGCAGCTGTTTTCAGGAAAAAGGCTGGGCGGCTCCAAGCATGGCTATGCAATGAAAATTGCTTGACTAGGTGAAGGTAAGTATTTGACACAGTGGGTAGTTCTTGTGGGGTAAGGGATATAAAGTTGTCCTTTAACAGAATACATTTGCTGTAATATTGGAGAAACAGAAGTAGCACATAACCGTGGTTGTTAGCCACTACCTATGAACAGCAGAATTAAATAATAGAATATTTTTGGCTAGGAATTCAGAAGGGATACCATAGATCTAGAGCAGGGGTCTCAAACTGGTGGCCCTCCAGCTGTTGCAAAACTACAAGTCCCATGAAGCATTGCAAGGCTGACAGTTACAAGCATGACTCCCTCAGGCAGAAGCATGATGGGACTTGTAGTTTCGCAACATCTGGAGGGCCGCCAGTTTGAGACCCCTGATCTAGAGTGTGATGCCCTGTACACACGACCAGTTTTCTTGTCAGAAAAACTGCGATGAGAGCTTTTGGACGGGAATCCCGGCCGTGTGTATGCTACCTTGCCGTTTTTCTGACGGGAAAACTGCCGAAAAAAAAAAAAAAAGAGAGAGCAGGATCTCTTTTTTCCTGTCAGGAAAAACATTCGTCTGTATGCTTTTCCGATGGGAAAAAAAACGTGCATGTTCAGAAACAAATCGACGCATGCTCAGAAGCATAGAACTTCATTTTCTCGGCTCGTCGTAGTCTTTTACGTTACTTCGTTCTTGGCAGTCAAAAGTTTACCAGACTTTTGTGTGACTGTGTGTATGCAAGGCAGGCTTGAGAGAAATCCCGTCGGGAAAACCATCAGTTTTTTTTCCGGCGGGAAAACTGGTCATGTGTACAGGGCATGAGACTAAATATGCTGGTCAATAATATCAAGCGTACATTGTGACATTGTCCATCATTACAATACAAGCAGATTACACTTTCAAAATGGTCCAGTTAGGATAACCATTCACACATACTTGACTCTCAGTTCCTCAGGTAAGCTTGCCAGCACCCGCTCCTCCACATCCAGCCCCCCCTTCTTCATTTGTAAGCAGTTGCAGATCTCCTTTGGTAAGGTTGTTAGATTGTTACCTGTAATATCCAAGCTAGACAGCAAAGGCAGCTGTCCAATCTCAGAGGGTATACTGGACAGTTTATTAGAACCTGCGTAAAGAGACCTGAGCCTAGAGCAGCGGAACAACTCATGCGGCAGGTAAGAGATTTGATTAGCTGTAACTACCAGAGTCTCTAGACGTGTGAGGTGAACAACTTCTGGAGGGATAACTCTGATAAGGTTATAGCCAACATCTAAATATCTCAACTTAACCATGTTAAAGAGAGAGACTGGCAAATTATCAAGCTTATTATGCGAAATGGAAAGTTCCTCCAAATTACGCAAAAGTTCAATAGATGGTGGAAGTCGAAATATGGCATTTCGGCACAATCTCAATATAGTCAGACTTCGAAGGCGTTGAAGGGTACCAAGTTCATCAACATTCTGGATGAGGTTGGATGTCATATCTATACATTGCAAACTTGTTAAGCCAGAAACTACACTGGGGATTTTTGAGATCTTGCAATGAATGAGCTTGAGTTCCACCAAGCGGTTCATCTTTCTTAGCTGGCCTAATGAGCCAAGCTCAGTGTCTCCGTTCTGTATACTTAGCTTAGACAGCTGGCAAGCCACATCCATTACAGCTGACGGTATGTGGGATAAGTTGCTTGTCAAAGAAAGATGTTGAAGACCACGAAGTCCATGCAGGGACTGCAGACGAATGGTTTTATTGCTGGAACAGTTGAGGTTGCCAGATAGGTACAGTTCCTGTAAGTTCTTTAAAGAGTACATCCAAGATGGGAGCTCCTCCAAGTCTGTAAATCTGACATAAAGGGTTTTCACACTCTGCTGAAGAAAACTAAGTGCATCAGGGTCCATTTTGACAGAACAATGGCTGATGTGAAGCTCGGAGAGAGACTTCAGCTGGGACACTGCTCCTAGAAGGCTTGCAGAAATTAGTTCCAGCTTAAGAACTTCAACCTCATTTAGTTCATAAACAGATTTTGGTATTGCAGGTAACATTGAAAGCTGCAGTTCATACCGTCCTTTGGCATCCCTGCAAATTGTATCTTTCAACTTGTCCTTTGACCATTCGGAGTTCAGTGCGAGCTCTCTGAGCCGTCCTTCACTCACAGCTGACAGAAATACTGAAAATCTTTTGGAGAACAATGAGTCGTACTGGTCTACCATGTGCAACATAAAGGCAAAGTCGTTCTTGACATCAGGAATATCTCCGAAACCAGTCCCATCACTGTGTTTTTGAAAAGAGTAGGTCTTGAGTGAACTTTTGAATAGCCAAAATAAAGCATAAAAAGACAAAAATGCATATAGGCAGAGAAATAGAACATAAGTCAACAGAATTTTTTCCAATATGAACGCCAAGTTGTGTGTGCAGGTGAACATAGAATATCCCATGAGATTCTGTATTCCAGGTTTACAGGTATGCTGGAAACTGAATGATCCCATCAAGCTAAGTGCATACCCAAGCACTAACAGCACTGTCATCACTTTAAACACAGTCTGCGCTATGTAAACTTTGTATACGGCATCTGAGTTTTCAGCATGGCAACGGAAATGGCGTATCTTCTCAAACAAAGCTTTAGCCTGTTCTTCCTCTTTTTTATCCAATATTGTGGAGACTGGGGCATAAATGGCAGGAAATCTAACCTCACCGAGCAGTGGTGTTTTAGGCGAATAGTCCATAGAGCGCGTACTGCTGGATTTTATACGGTTATTCTCTGGTGGAGGTTGGTCGCTAGTTTCCTCAAGTGCTTTAGTAGTCCATGGAGATTCAAAGCATTTGGCCAAAATGGAAAGAAAGTGCTCAACTTTAGAAGAGGTTTTTGGGTACTTAAACCAAAAATTACTGCTGACAAGTAAAACCAAAGTGTTGATAAGTGCCATATAAGGGAAATATTTGGACTGCCAAGGTACCACCTTGTGGTAACAAACAACACTTACATACGTGTACTGCTGATAGTCCAAGTTGGTCAAATGGCCAATCTGTCTTGGAGATATTGAAGGAGTAATTCTTGCTTCATTGAACTCACTTGAAAAATACTTGTCAGGCTCTTTTGTCTTTGGCATGCACACAACCTTATCCGTCATTATAAGGAGAGTGGCAGAAAAGAAGGACGCCATAAGCATAAGAACAAGAAGATAATCCATCAGAACGTCCCACCATGGTTTTAGGGCCTTGAAATGGGCCTGGGATTCGGACAAGCTGGCGGCCTCGTTCACAGTTATCATTCCTGAAAATAGACAAAAATGATTTATCATGGAGAAAAAAGAAAAAAAAAAAAAAAAACCCTAACAATTTGGTTGCAATGTGGTTTTTAATTGCACAGATAGATCTTAGATGGACCAAAAACTGAGTTTGGTCCAGTGGACAGGGAAAGTGCAGCTGAGATGGATCCTAGCAAATTTCCAAGGGCACAGTAACAAATGGGGGAAAGTTCTCTAACCATTCTCATTCCTAATTTTTTTTTTTGATAGAGGCCATCCAATAGGCTCAGGGTGTTGTACCCACAGTGAGAATAGGCAAACATCAACTTTAATTCAGCTAGATATCTAAAACTCAAATGAAAAACAGATTTAACACATACATCCATCTCTTTCTGCCCTTAAAGTGTTACGAAACCCAGGACCCTGCATTCACTATATCTGGTCTCCCACAGTACACAGAACGTGGAAATGCAATTCTTTTAGTAAATATAAACTGCTAAATACCTTTTCTCATTAGCAGTATATAGCAGTCTTGTGACTTCTATTAGTGTCTGGATGAGCACTGGTTAAAGCTTGTAGGAAGAGTTTTCATTCTCCTCTGACTGTCCTATAAGGCTGCATGACCCCTAATGCCGCGTACACACGATTGGAAATTCCGACAACAAAACCGTGGATTTTTTTCCAACGCAACGTTGACTCAAACTTGTGTTGCATACACACGGTCACATAAATCTTGTCGGAAATTCCGATTGTCGAGAACGCGGTGAAGTACAAGATGTACGACAAGCCGAGATCAATGAAGTTCAATAGGCAGTTCGGCACTTCTGCTTGATTCTGAGCATGCATGTTTTTTTTTGTGCGTCGGAATTGCATACAGACGATCGGAATTTTCAACAAGAACTTTTCTTGTCAGAAAATTTGAGAACCAACAATTTTTGTTGTCGGAAATTCCTACAGCAAATGTCCGATGGAGCCTACACACGGTCGGAATTTCCGACAAAAAGTTCACATCGAACATTTGTTGTCAGAATTTCCGATTGTGTGTACGCGGCATAACCCTCTGTCTCTAGACAGTGCTGATTGACCCTGTGTTAATCACACGCACCCTTCCGCCAAAAAACAAACAGAAAAAAAACTCTCTAGCAATTCATACCACTCTAAGCATGTGTAGAGTGCCCCCAAGCCTCTGTACTATCAGCAGATGGACTGGGGACAGTAAAAGAAGGAGGATCAGAGAAGACAGGATTAAACAGCTTTTTTGCACAATGGGGAGGATTAACCCCTTAGGTTCCACAGTGATTTTACTGTTGTGGGTTTAATAACAACACTTTAATGACTCTCTACAGACTTTTAATTAGAAAGAGATGATCTGAAACCATCTCCGTACTCTCTTTCTAGAAAAACTTAGTATGTTGAATGACACTATCCTACAGTATATACCTCTGGAGAACTGAAAAATGATAATTTTTACCTAGGGTACTAGGTTCAATTCTTTTGCCTGGAGTAGCAGTAAAAATTACTTTTTTACTTATCTTCTGCATTTCATCTGACAGATTCAGATGCAAAATCATGTACAATGCATAATGCAGGACCAACAGTTCTGCATTGTAAGCGAGGACACCAATGGCCCACCTACAACCCAGAGCGTCGGAGAGAATGGAAGTGAGCACCATCTGCCAGGGGAGTGGGGAAAAAGGTAAGCAAAAATCCTTTTTCCTGGCACCCTGAGTAAAAAGGTGCAGTCAGGGGAGTGCCCTACAGCAAGTAGTAGTTTATTTTTTTTTAAGTTCCATGAATTTTAACATTTGTTTGTACAATACTTAGTTGCAAAATGTTCTTCCAGCTCTTCCTTAGTACCACTTACTTTGCCAGCTTTTTTTTGCCCTGTCCCAACTTTGAGACGCATTGCTGCCATCAATTTCAAAGTTACCTTATTTTGTGTTCTTAAAGTGGTACATTTTCTCAGTTTAAACATTTGATATGTTTTCTATTTTCTTTTGTGAATAAAATATTGGTTTATGAATGTAGCACACAGACCCCTTTTCCTGCCTACCTTCACTTGCAGGGGTAAAGGCACACCATGCCACATGCCCGTATCCTCCTGGTATAAGAGGTTGAGCGGTGTTCTTGCAATTTTTGATCCTGCAGCGAGTTACCTCCCTCCATTGGTTCTCGTCCCTAGAGTGTAGGGAAAAGTCTATTCTTTCCCGGAAAGAGGCCAATGTCCAGACAGTAATCAAACTCCAACAACTGAGTTTATTTTCTTTTGCTTGAAACAACTTTGGGAGAAAGGTTGAAGACAGCAACAGAATCTAGTAGGGAATTAGGTTCAGGCACGCGGCACCCTATTCTCCACTCAAGCCTGAGTGGGTATTGCTCACCCGGATAGATCCCTCTCACAGTTCTAGCAGCCGGAGTTAAACACGAACATGACACTTAGTTTAAGTCCCCTTCACGGACAAGTTCAGGAGATCCTCTGCCACAGAATCCTTTGGTTCCTGAATTTAGAACTTCCTAACGCCTGTAGATATTCAGAGACTATAGGTGCCAATAGGGCACACTACAGGAACTATCTTGCAACTCACGAATCCTTCCCTCTGATAGGCAACCAGGCCTCCCCGAGACCGTGATTTCCTTCACCGATCCATCGGACAGGTCCTCCCCTGGTTTCCTCTGTTTCAGAGCGGGCCACCCTCCCTTGGGTTTCCTGGGACTCCAGTGGTTGGTTTTGTAGACCCAGTTGAAGGTACTGGGCCTACCTGGAACTCTGCAGCCTTAGGCCAAAGGTGCATGAGACTCCTCGACCAGTTCACGCACCCACCGGCCAGCAGGGCCAAAGGGCGCGACTTCGCCACCAGGGGTCCTCCTTGGAATCCCCCCGGCACCACCACCCCAGAACATGGCGTCTGCCCTTTATGTACCCTCTCCCGGCATGCACAGCAGGCAGAACCCGCCCACCGCACGACAGCAGAGAGAGGACACCCAATAATACCGCAACGCCACTTGTGGTTCTTCACAAAACCTGGGCAACAGTGCCACCTGCAGGTCAAGGGGAACTATACTCCAGGCAACATTACAGCAGAACAGAGTCCATACTAGGCAGAAATTGAAGAACCTGAGCTAAACTATTGCTCAGGCTACCCTTAAATTTAAAGCATAGCGACCCCAATTTTGGGGGTCCGCTACATGAGATTTGCAAATCATTGCATTCTGTTTTTATGTAGATTTTGCACCCAACTTTTCTGAAATTTGGGATGTAATTTAGAGCAACAGAGAAAAAAACTTCAATAAAACAAAGCAAAGAAATTCCAAATACACCAAAGTCTCCCTTACATCCGAGTCCCTATCAAAATCAACCTTACATCAAGGCCCTCCCTTACATCAGAGTTTCCCCTACATAATAGACTCCATCAGAGTCCTAAAATGTTACACTGGGCTCTATTTATCCCTGGGGCCGTAGTTTGCAGAACCCTGTTATAGATTAATCCGCTTGTATGCATAGATATTCATAATACTTGTTGGTGCAGCATACTTAGCCGCCAGCAGGTGGCAGAGTCCTGAATGACAAACCCAGATAAGTAGCACCAATACATTCCAATGCCCCTCCTATCCCACTATTCTTTATTTCTTCATGTAATGGTGTAGCTAGCCTGTATCATATAAATATAAAGTGTGTGTTGTTTTTAAAAGCACATGGATTTCTAGCAATGAGTGGGGTCAGTTTTTTTTCTCTATGCCCATGTTTGCTCAGCACACATGGTCGCCCTCCACTTTGGTTAAACTGTGCTAAAGTAAGCATTCCCTATCATAGATGTCATTATACGGCTCTTGCAGTCTCTTACCTTGATCGCGTACTGCTGAACTGACAATCCTTACCTCTTCGGGCGAGCATTTTTAAAACCAGGAAGAAACAGCAGATGTTGATCTTTCTCAATCCAAGACAAGTCTCAGCGTGATTCTTTTGCAATCTCTGCAGAGCAGTTGAAAGGATGTGTGGCCCCTTCACCTCGTTCCCCACGGCTAATATTTCTTAAAATATAAGACACAATTTTTCAGTCTGGAAACACTACTGGAATACTTTCCTCACTGCGACTAAGTCCGTGTCTTGGCCTCACCCCGTGAAGGTCTTTAGTTTACACCCACGTCAGCCATATGTAGCCTAACAACTCATACAAGCCAATTAAAGGCTTATTGTGTATTATGCAGAACTCCACCTCAAATATTCTTTTTAAGTTTTGGATAGAGTGGGAAGGGTTTGATACCCAGTCGACTCTTTAGTGATGTCCATGTCCTGGATAAAGAAATGTTCCCCTTCTTTAGATCAACTATGGTAACTGGTGCTCAGCTTCAAACTTTGGGTTAAGTGTTCATGTTTCTCATTCTTTATGAATGTTTATGGAGAATCCACTATGGAGACACTAGTCTCATGAAAGACCTACAAGGTGGCAGGAACAAAGCCAGGAACTGCTTCAGGGATATAGCTCTACTGAATACATGTTGTGCATGGATTGATCTTTAAATTTTCATAACCCTGTGCACACTAGACATGTGCATTCGTTTTCGTCCGAATGCATTTTCGTCTGAATTTCAGGTATTTTCGTTATTGTTTTAACAAACGAAAGCGCAGAATCCGAAAACCGAAAGATCCGACATAAACAAATGCTTTATTTTCATTTTCGTTGCGACAACAGTCCGATTAGATAGGAGATTCGACATGACGCTGACAATAACAATCTGTGTCTATCGAACCTGCGGTCGAATGTGCCTAACCTTAACTCTATTAGTCCAAGATTATTCTACATAGAGAGAAAAGATTTGACATAGAGAGAAAAGATTTGACATTATAGAGACATGAAGATTCGACGAAGTAGCTAAAAACATATGTAGCGGGTTCTTACTTTCCCGGGGTAATTTTTGAATTTTTCAGTGACACCAGTGGTGTGTTCTTGGCGGTCCACCAGGTGGTGCTGTCACCATGGACGGACATCGCTGTGTGCTGAGCCTCCTTTTTGTCCTCTCTCGGCAGCGGTATAGTGGGGCGGGGAGCCCGCCGTGCTTGCTGGGAGGGGGTATAAAGGGGCCGGCCATCTTGGTCACAGGGTCTTAGTCCCAAGCACCTTCAGCTTGCGGACGGTGGTTTGTGTTCGTCCTCTAGGCGGCCTAGGCGACCACCGGAGGTCGTGTTCCACCTCAGGCACCTTTAGTCCTGGGGTGAGGTACTCGGATGGAGGTCCGGAGCTCAGTGCCCAACACTGAGTTCCTCGAGGGAAAGATCCTAAGGTACTCCGGGGATGGATGCCTGAATCCGAGGTGGGTGTAATGGACCGGGAAGAGCTCCTCATCTGAAGACCCGGTGCAGCAGACTGCCAGTGACGGGTGAGTCTCTTGTCGGGGACCGTCCGGAAGGAGAATTTCCCTCGTGCGGAGACCATAGCCCACTCTCAGGGAGGAGAGTGGAGGATCGAATTTGTGTCTGGGCCTATTCGCACTCACACCTCCTTTTCTGTTCTGAAGCCAAGGGAGTCCATGTTATGTTCTACAATAAAAGTGTGTTGGACGTTAATGGTGTGGGGCTCAATTTCTGGCAGACGAGGTTCGTGGAGACTCTTGGAGGGAGGATCCAGGTGCACAGCACAGACCCGAAGGTAAAAACAACAGAGACATTGCTGATACCACATCACACCTGTGGTGGAAGCCTGGCGTAGCTCACCCTCTCCCTCCCCTATCATACCCCTAGACCAGAGACAGTGCGAGTTGAACTTTAATAGAGGGGACTGGGGAGAGGGTGTCCGCTACACATACGATCGCCACGAGCGACATTTATGGTGAAATGCACTGCCCATAGGCTATAGAAGAGCTCTAATGTTGGTTGACTAGTAATAACAATTAATAAATATAATTATTACTAGTCATACAACATTAGAACTCTACTATAGCTTGTGGGCGGAACATTCGACCGGAAATGCGCGATTGCGGCATCTAAAAAGTTTTGCTGCTCCGTCGAATCTTCTTAGAACATTCGACAGACACCATAAGCCTTCAATGAGAGATTCGACCTTAACCACCTGAGACCTGGGCCATGTACAAATGACGGCCTCAAGGTGGATCTAGAAATCCGGGAGGCCGTCATTGTACGGCCTCGGCTATTCCGGCCACTGAGGGGCGCACGCGCGCACCCGGCGCATCACTGACATGCCGTTGCGCGTGCCTGGCGGCCGCGATGTCCACCAGGTACCCGCGATCGGCCGGTACACAGACAAGGACATGGATCTGTGTGTGTAAACACAGAGATCCATGTCCTGTCAGGGAGAGGAGACCGATGCTGTGTCCCTTGTACATAGGGACAACCATCGGTCACCTCCCCCAGTCAGTCCCCTCCCCCACACAGTAGTAATCACTCCCAGGGCACACATTTAACCTCTTCCTCGCCCCCTAGTGTTAACCCCTTCCCTGCCAGTGTCATTTTTACAGTAACCAGTGCATTTTTATAGCACTGGTCGCTGTAAAAATGACAATGGTCCCAAAATGTTGTCAAAAGTGTCCGATGTGTCCGCCATAATGTCGCAGTCACAATAAAAATCGCTGATCGCCGCCATTACTAGTAAAAAAAAAAATTATTAATAAAAATGCAATAAAACTATGCCCTATTTTGTAGACGCTATAACTTTTGCGCAAACCAATCAATAACGCCTATTGCGATTTTTTTTTACCAAAAATATGTAGAAGAATACGTATCGGACTAAACTGAGGAAAATTTATTACAAAAATAAATAAATTGGGATATTTATTATAGCAAAAAGTAAAAAATTGTGTTTTTTTCAAAATCATCGCTCTTTTCTTGTTTATAAAGCAAAAAATAAAATCCGCAGAGGTGATCAAATACCACCAAAAGAAAGCTCTATTTGTGGGAAAAAAAGGACGTCAATTTTGTTTGGGAGCCACGTCGCACGACCGCGCAATTGTCATTCAAAGCGTGACAGTGCTGAAAGCTGAAAATTGGCCTGGGCAGGAAGGGGGTTTAAGTGCCCAGTAAGCAAGTAGTTAATTAATTTGGATTTTCGGACGAATGCATTTTTTAACAAAAAACAAAATAAATAAAAACAAATTTCAGGAGTAACTAAATAAATTTATTTTTCGGTGTGCACATGTCTAGTGCACACTTCACTCAAATATTCTTTTCAGTGTTGGATAGGGTGGGAAAGGTTTCTTTAGTAATGCCCATGTCCCGGATGATAAAATATCCCCCATCTTTGGATCTACCATGGTAACTCATGATTCTGCTAATCCCCTGCACAACAAAATTGAGTCTGATGCCCCGTACACACGGTCGGATTTTCCGACAAGAAAAGTCCGATGTGAGCTTTTGGTCGGAAATTCCGACCGTGTGTAGGCTCCATCGGACTTTTCCTGTCGGAATTTCCGCCAGCAAAAATTTGAGAGCTGGTTCTCAAATTTTCCGACGGGAAAAATTCCAATCGTCTGTAGCAATTCCGATGCGCAAAATTCCGACGCATGCTCGGAAGCATTGAACATTTTCTCGGCTCGTCGTAGTGTTGTACGTCACCGTGTTCTTGACAGTCGAAAGTTCAGAGAACTTTTGTGTGACCGTTTGTATGCAAGCCAAGCTTGAGCGGAATTCCGTCGGAAAAACCATCCAAGGTTTTTCCGACAGAAAATCCGATCATGTGTACGTGGCCTGAGAGCACAAATGCCAAAATTTGTAGAACTCTGTTTACTGCTTCACCTTCACTGTCCAGTCAGAAGGATAAGGTAGAGATAGGACAGCACTGTATGCCTTAACTGTAAGTGGTGTTATTTATCTAGATGGGTGTTTGTTTGGGGCTGTTTAAATCTGATGCCGCGTACACACATGAGAAAAATGCAATTTTTTTAAATGGTCATTAAAAACGATCATGTGTGGGCTTCAGAGCATTTTTCACAACGTGAAAAATGGCCATTAAAAATTTGGAACATGCTCTAATTGTTCTCGTCGTTTTTCACGTCGCCGTTTTTCTCGTCATGAAAAACGGCTGTGTGTAGGCTTTAACGACGTGAAAAAAAACGCACATTCTCAGAAGCAAGTGATGAGACGGGAGCGCTCATTCTGGTAAAACTAGCGTTCATAATGTAGATAGCACATTCGTCACGCTGTAACGGACTGAAGAGCACGAGGCTGAAAAACGCGAATCGTCTCTCACCAAACTTTACTAACACGAGGATCAGCAAAAGCAGCCCAAAGGGTGGCGCCATCCGAATGGAACGTCCCCTTTATAGTGCCGTCGTACATTTCGTACGTCACCGCGCTTTGCTCGAGCATTTTTTTTCATGATAGTGTGTAGGCAAGGCAGGCTTGAGAAGAATCACGTCGAGAAAAACTTTGTTTTTTTCAATGACAATAAAAACGGTTGTGTGTACGCGGCATCAGGACTATACTTAAGTATTTAGCCGTTTGCCAGGAGTTCAACTAACTCTGTCAGATCCCAGTTGTTGGTCCCTACAATAAAAGAGCATGTTTATCTCTTGGACAGCCTATGTCTTCAAATTCCCTCCATTCCAGCAATGTATTCAGCTCTTTGGCAATTGACACGTACGGGAAAGCCAGATGCCTGTGTCCCCTTTTCACTTCCCAAAAGTTTTTTCGTTACTACAGGACTTTGCAATGAGGATGAGAGAAAATTCTAGACAGCCGCACTCCAAAAATTAGCCTTTATTCGTAAAAAATAGGATCAAAAATACATGCTACAGCAGAACGGACAGAAGAACTGACGCGTTTCACACTATCAAACGGTGCTTAATCATAGGATTAAGCACTGTCTGTTCTGCTGTGGCATGTATTTTTGATCCTATTTTTTACGAATAAAGGCTAATTTTTGGAGTGCGGCTGTCCAGAATTTTCTCTCATCCTCATTGCTATACGCATTGCCAGCACCTGCGGCTTCTAATCTGGAGGAGAGGTTCATTTCAATCTGATCTACCTGGAGCTGTGATATCCCTTTCCCTACAGGACTTTGCAGTATGATGGCACACACTCATAGTCCTATAAGCAGATTGATGGTGGCGAGGTGGCACAGAAAGCTGCAGAAGTGCAGTTCAGCAAAGGGGCCCCCCGTTCTTACCCCCACATTCCTATTTATGAAGTCTTCAGGCTGGTCAGTGTGACTTGACAGGGCCCTCTTCTCCAGGATGGGTAGTCCTTACTGAGGCAGATGCATACCTGCCAGCTTTCTGAAATGGTAAAGAGGGAAACCTTTTAGCACACAGTATGTAGGCAACGGACATTTAGATCTTCTCTGAAACTTTCAGAACATAGCAAAAAACGATCTGATTTTTATTGTGAGCAGCAAATCTAGATCAGATCTCTCGGGTAAACCAAACTATGTACACAGAATCCATATAAACTGTATAGGACAAAAATAAGCCATGTTTCTCATCTAAACATAATGATAAATGGACGCCAGATACTCCCCTTTGTGTAACCAAGGAAACACGTCTGCCAGTTCTATTGTCATAAATCACATCCAGTTCTTCAATCATCTTCGTCCCAATATTTCCTCAATATGCTCTTCAAGTCTGGAAAGTTTCCTATTAAGAAAATATCTTGTGGCCTGCAGTAGTGTATTTAGGTTTTGTGCTGCCCTAGGCCTGACTAAACTCGTGCACCCCCTAATTTAAATATGACCCACCCCTTCCTGTCAAGGCCACACCCCTTTCTGTTTAAGACCCACCCTAAAATTTTCGAGTGGGGACCCTAGTTCTGAGGGCCTGGGGGGGCAATGGATTACCTTAATTTGCATAGATTTCCTCTCACTTCCTGTTTGGCTATGGGGCAGGAAGTGAAGGGAAAACTCTGCAATGGTACAGGGATGGTAAACTGACAAGGGCTATAACCTTCCCTTACTCTATCCAAAATGGAAAAAAAAGTGTAAGCACAGATTTCTGATAATTTGATGGAGAGGACTAAGAAGATATAACCATGTCAATGGTGCAGCAGAAAACATATAGCACAGTGAGGAAGGTTTGTGGTCCAGAATGATAGGACAGTCAAAATTAGAGGCAGCCCCCCCCCCCCCACAGTTGTGGAATGCCGGCCGCCCGCATACCGGAAGCAGTACGGCCGCTTTATGGGGGCACTAGACTAATTTGCCTCTCAGCCCAGTCCGCCCCATAAGACTGGCACTACACTAACAGTGTAGCGCAAGCCGGCGGGGACTCTTTCTGTGCTGCCCCCCTGCAAAGTGCTGCCCTAGGCCTGGGCCTTGTTGGCCTAGGCCAGAATACAGCGTTGGTTGCCTGTAGCAACTAAACAATTTTTATCTGCATTAATGACAAGTTGATTGGTTTCTATGATCAACAATATTTTCCTGTTGCTTTGGTTCTCATACATGTGGTCACCACCAGGGTGGTATTTTACTGGACTTGTTATTATAGAAAAGATGTCGTAAGGGACTAATTTTTGTCCCAAAAAAGGTGACAACCCTACTCAGGCATAAGCCCCTATGTGTCCACCATTAATGTAGTCACATGGCAGTCATGCACCTCAAAAATTTTAACTTACTATTGGCCCTATGCATGCGTGTTTTCCCAGCTCTTCTGAAGGGATTTCTCCTCGCAAGAGAAAAGTAGCATAAAAAAAATGTGCTTAAAGCCGTGTTTTAACATTCATTCATTTTATTGGCCAGAATATTAATTAATTGAATGTTCAAGCGCTAAATGCACCTAGCGTTTAGGTGCATCAGGTTTTTTTTTTTTTGCTGAAATGCTCCTCTCCTGAATGCACAAGTGATGGGATTCTGGAGCGATTTCGATGCGGTTAAGAAGACACAGATTCGCATGTCAAGTCATTAACATAGTGTTCTAAGAATTCAGTTCACATCTATGCGTTATGAATATGATGCGAGAAAAAAAAAAAGGGCCCTGTGCATGTTTATGGCGGGTGCGATGCAAATTTACTGTGGTGCGATGCTAAATTCGCATTGCATTAGCACCTGCCCACCACAAATCGCAACGCAAATTCACACCTCTAACAGGGAAAAAATGCATTAAATTCGCACTACATCGCATCACAGAAGTGTGAACGCTCCTGTTTCTAAATGCCAGCAAACACCTACACTATATTACCAAAAGTATTGGGACACCTGTCTTTACACACACATGAACTTTAATGGCATCCCAGTCTTAGGCTGCTTTCACACTGGAGCAGGGGCATTAGCAGTAAAGCACCGTTAATTTTAGCGGCACTTTAACGCTGTTATAGCGACAGCAGTGCCCATTGATTTCAATGGCAGGGACAGTTTAGGAGCGGTGTATACACCGCTCCCGCACCGTCCCAAAGATTCTGCTTGCAGGACTTTTTTTCCTGTCCTGCAAGAAAACTCCCCAGTGTGAAAGCACTCAGGCTTTCACACTGGGGCTGCAGAAGAGACAGTTTATAGGCGCTACCTTTAGAGCAAAAACGCCTGTAAAATGCCTCAGTGTGAAAGTAGTCTTAGTCCGTAGGGTTCAATATTGAGTTGGCCCACCCTTTGCAGCTATAACAGCTTGAACTCTTCTGAGAAGACTGTCCACAAGGTTTAGGAGTGTGTCTATGGGAATGTTTGACCATTCTTCCAGAAGCGCATTTGTGAGGTCAGTCACTGATGTGGATGAGAAGGCCTGGCTCTCAGTCTCTGCTCTAATTCATCCCAAAGGTTGAGGTCAGGACTCTGTGCAGGCCAGTCAAGTTCCTTCAGCCCAATAATGCAATTAAAAAGGGGGGGGGGTGGGGGGCTGAGGGGGTATGCTGACACCTAAACATTTTTTACCTTAATGCAAGGAATGCATTAAGGTAAAAAATGTTTAGGCTTTACAACCACTTTAAGGCATCAGCATAACAAAACATTTTGGACAATTTCATGCTCCCAACTTTGTGGGAACAGTTTGGGGATGGCCCCTTCCTGTTCCAACATGACTGTGCACCAGTGCAGATCAGATGATACAGTCTATAACAGGGAATTTATCCAGTTCTTCTAGCATGTTTCTCAGGTCTATCTGCTTCTTCAGGAGTATTTGTTGGACAGCAAAGTATCCATGAAAGATAATAATAATAGCTACACCATAATATGTGTAAATAATAGCAAAACATACATTTAATCACCTTTCTAAATTTCAGCATGTGTTATTGAGCTCAGTAAACAAACAGGATTTTTACAACAATGGAGAAAAAGAGGAAAAAAAATATTATTAGGAATGAGCTGAACTGCCCTGGGTTCAATTCAAGCTGGGTTTGGTTAACTACAAAGAAGTTCAGATGCTAAATCAGAACTATTTTGAAATGAATGGGCGCTAAATTTGCCAAATCAAAAATGCCCTTTCTGCCCATGGATTACTGGCAATGTAAGTGAATGGCACTGGTGAGGGCACTGGTTGTTAAGAACTCGGCGGTGCCTGCACCCACTGGCGTCCTTAACAACCAATAACTGCGGGAAGCTGGCATGTGTAATAGCAAGAGTAATACCGCTATTATGCACGATGTGTGGCTCCCGCCTAAAGTGTAAATGTTCAGGAATTTGTTTGAACAGCCAAAGTTCAGTCCAAACCTTGGGCTCACCTATAATTTAAGATTATTTACCTAAATTTAAATCCCAATCATACCTATGAAGAATTAAAATACACTATATTACCAAAAGTATTGGGACACCTGCCTTTACATGCACATGAACTTTTATGGCATCCCAATCTTAGTCCGTATGGTTCAGTATTGAGTTAGCCCACCTTTTGCAGCTATACTGTAACAGTTTCAACTCTTCTGGGAAGGCTGTCCACAAGGTTTAGGAGTGTGTCTATGGGAATATTTGACCATTCTTCTGGAAACGCATTTGTGAGGTCAGGCACTGATGTTGGGCGAGAAGGCCTGGCTCACATCTCTGCTCTAATTCATCCCAAAGGTGTTCTATCGAGTTGAGGTCAGGACTCTGTACAAGCCAGTCAAGTTCCCCTACCCAAAACTCGCTCATCCATGTCTTTATGGACCTTGCTTTGTGCACTGGTCCAAATCATTTGGTGGAGGGGGATTATGGTGTGGGGTTGTTTTTCAGGGGTTGGACTTGGCCCCTTAGTTACAGTGAAGGGAACTCTTAAGGCGTCAGCATACCAGAAAATTTTGTACAATTTCATGCTCCCAACTTTGTGGGAACAGTTTAGGGATGGCCCCTTCCTGTTCCAACATGACTGCGCACCAGTGCATAAAGCTAGTGTCCGAGCCTGGGCTCTAATGTATGTTGTTCTTATATCATGAGTGCCACCTAATAACCAGAATGCATTTTTTTTCCCTGATTGAAGTATTTATGGAATAAAAAATGCGGCATGGCCACTGAGTAAAGCTGATGATATAGGACAGTCTCCAAACTTTCTAACCAAAGTGCCAGTTTACTGGCCAGACTGTGGTCATTGGGAGTAGAAATGATCCTGATGTCAGTGGAAAAAAACAATGTCCCATCAGCGGGAGGAATTTTGCCTCATCATTGGTGTCATTGAGAGGAATTGGGTCTCATCATTGGTGTCATTGGGCCCATCATTGGTGTCATTGGGCCCATCATTGGTGTCATTGGGAGGAATTGTGTCCCATTGTTGGTGTCATTGGGAGGAATTGTGCTCATTCATTGGCATCATTTGGAGGAATGGTGCGCCTTCTTTGGTGTCAGTGAGGGGGGGAAGTATGCCTCATTGTTGGTATCAGTGGATGAAATAGTGCCCCAAGGGCAGGGTAAAAGCAAAGGGCCACTGTTTGGAGACCACTGATATAGGAGCTACATCTTAGAGAAAAAAAGCATCTTCATTTTAAATTGTGCAAATGTTTGTAACATCTGCGCAACAAACATTTTTTTTTTTTTTAATTCTTTATTTATTCAAAAGGTGGTAGAGAATACATAATTACATCACATTTCCACTCTTACAAATCCATTATTCTAGATTACATTTTTCTTCCTCTTGTATTTATTTTTTTCCCTTTTCTTTAATTTGAGATTCCTTCTTCCTCTTTACATGAGTAATCACCATTTATACTCTTATAGTTTACCCAAATTGGAATCTAAATATCACCAACTTTAACTCTATTCCCAAATTATCACTCCTGATTCTCTAATCCACCTTTAATTCAATTTTTTCTCTATATCCCCCCAAACCCCACAAATTAACAAAATCAACAAACAACCAAAAAAAAAAAAAAAAAAACCCCTACCATCTCCCCATCCCTCCGCCCCCTGCAACAAGGGGTTCTTTGCATTTCCTACGCCGGTGGACCTCCCTCTCCCATTCCACCATCCATCTTTCTCTTCCCCTCCTCTGAGTATACAAACCGGTCCCATACTGACCACGTCTGGGCATATTGTTCCTTTCTATTTTGAGCCGAGTGTACCAAGTCTTCCATGGCCCCAATCTCTCTGACCTTATTAAGCCAACAAACATTTTATACATAGACCCCAAAGTGTATGGGCACCTTTAGATTTACCAACAACCATACAGTGAGAAGTTTGTTGATAAATCTAAGATTGGGCATATATGTATATTACAATCTGATACCAAAAATGTATATCCAATCAGAAAAATCCAAAGCAGATTGTACTATTGGTTTGCAAGTTGTATGGTGAGTTTAAAGGAGATTGTACAACTGATTGCTCTGATTGATGTATTAGGCAAGGCAAAACCCAGTCAGCCTTAATAAGTACGTGTTGGGCTGGTGTAAAGTAGAGAAATACTTACCTTATTGCTCGCTTCTTCGGGCTTCTTCTCCACTGGTACCAGGATGGATGGCTGGTCCTCCAAAACTGCTCCTCGTTGCCAATTGTGCAGTTGCTCCCTTGCTGACATCATCATGTACACTGCAGGACCAGTCGTTCTTCATTGTAGGTAACGAGTGCCCACCCACATTCCGGAGCTGGAGCCAATTGGAGAAAAGAGCTGGTTGTTGGGGGAAGCTAGAAACAGGGTAGGTAATCCTCTACTTTACACCCCCTCTGCCTTATTGACAAAATGAGCAGCAGAATATTATACTATAAGGGTAGGGGAAGGTGCACCCACAAGTTATTTTAAAGGTTGACCAGAGGTCAGCTTTAAGCCACCAAGAATGGAGTTTGAAACATCCAGTACAACTGTTATTATAAATAATATTTTCCTACCCAATGGTGACTTTATTCAATAACCTCATTACTAAGGGCACATGACAGCTACTCTCTTCATAGTGCATATTATGATAAATAACATGATGATGTATAACTGGTTTATATAGTAGGCAGATAAAGAGGGGCCTGTCCATGTAGCAGATCCACCATCACACTAATCCAATAAACAGTAATGTGAAACAGACCTTCTTTATTTATATGAGTGTATGTACTCATATAGCAGATGTTGTACACACATGTCCGACCTCTCTTCCAGAGTCAATCATCAAGCAGCAAAAGTTTGCAGGACGTAGGAAAGTTAACATGAAAATAGATCTAAACCCCAACTGAACGAACCTTTATAAATCCCTAACCGAATGAACCCCTATAAACCCCTAACTGAATTAACACTTTTAAAATCCTAACTGAAAGGACCCCAAAAAAAACCAAACCGAATGGATAAGCCCCTTACCGAATGAACCCTTTTAAACTCCTAACTGAAAGAACCCTAAAAAATCCTGAACTGAATGAACCCCTATAAACCCCTAACTGAATGAACCCCTATATACCTCTAACTGAACGAACCCCTTTAAACCTCTAACTGAATGAATCCCTATAAGCATCTGACTGAGCAAACCCCTTTGAAACCCCAACTGAACAAATCTCTAACTGAATGGACCCCTATAACCCCCAAATTAGCAAACCCCTATGAACCGTAACTGAGTGAACCCCTATAATCACCCAAATTAATAAAGCCATATAAACCTCTAACTGAATGAACCCTTACAAGCTCCAAACTGAACAAACCCCTATAAATCCTGATCTTATTGGCCCTAATAGCTTTTCATTCAGTTAGAAGCTTATAAGCCTCTAACTGAATGAACCCCAATAACCCATTTTTTGGAGCAATAAATTTGACATTCACCAAACATTCACTACAGGAAAGGTCCATGTGTTTTAAATAACAGTCAGTGATTTATTCATTACTAGTGAATGTCTGGTGAAAGTCACATGCACTGCTTTGTAATTTGGCTCCTTAAAGAAATTTGTATTATAAACATGTGCCATGTTTTTTTGTTTTTTTTCAACTTTTTATTCTGCTGATTTTTGATCTTCATTTGCTGTCTACATGCATGCCATTTCTTAGGCCCCTTTCACACTGAGGCGTATTTCAGGCGTTTTAGCGCTAAAAATAGCGCATAAATAACGCCTGAAATAATCCTGCCCCAGTATGCTCAATGTGAAAGCCCGAGGTGATGCGCTCGCGGGAGGAAAAAAAAATCTCCTGCAAGCAGCATCTTTGGAGCGGTGTGTATACCGCTCCTTTACCGCTCCTTCCTATTGAAATCAATGGGACACCGCAGTAATACCACCCGCAAACCGCGGCTATAGCCGCGGATTGCGGGCGGTATTAACCCTTTTTTGGCCGCTATTGTGGGTTAATATCGCACCGCTAGCGGCCGAATATCGCGGTAAATACGACGGTATAGCGGCGCTAAACATCGCGCCACTATACCGCCACCGCACCTGCCCGCCCCAGTGTGAAAGGGGCCTTAAAGAGGAGTTCTGCCTCCCCAGCAAAAAAATTAAAAGTCAGCAGCTATTGATACTGTAGCTGCTGACTTTTAAAATTGGGACACTTACCTGTCCTGGAATCCAGCGATGTCGGCACCCCAGCCGATGTTTCCATCGGCTCTCGTGCCGAGTTCCCCACTGCGCATGCGCGAAGCGTGCTGCGCTTTCTGAATGGCCCGGCGGTGGGGAAGGAGGAGGATGTCAAAAGCCTAGGCTTTTTACCAGACAAGAAACAGGAAGTGGGCTGTATAAGGTATTTCCTGACATGCTCCATGGCAGCATACGTGTGGGTTGGCCCCGCCTCCATAACTACCCAATAGGACCCCCTCCCTATAAATTTTGGCTCTGGGCTCTCAGCCGTGTTCCTTTTTTGTCCTCCTCCGAAGGACTATATGTTTTAGTTCTCCTACCTGAAGACGATTTTTCCTACGATCAAGATCGGCCGACGATATGGTGTCTCATCCCTCCGATAAGCCTTGACTGTGAAGCAGGGTATGGAGTGTATGGCAGAGTAGCGCTGAAGAGCTGGATTATATCTTCCATTGGAGAGATGAGCGCGCACAGGCCTGATTACCTAGCAGTGTGCAGGTGGCCATTATCTGCTGAAAGCCCGATGTGTGTTTGGATGCAGTGTCCCTGGCCGAATCGATCGTAGGTGGTGGTAAGCTGTATCGCCTTCATGGCAGCAGTGTTTGTGTTTGTTGTATTGTATCTGCATTGTTTTCTTCGTGGTCAGTATATCCCTAGTAAGCGGCTGGTTCCCTGTGCGTTCCAGCCGCCGCTCCCTCTTCCTGGTTCATCCGCGGTCTGCGCATACGCGGCCCGGAACGAAAGCGAGGCCTGGTTCGCATATGCGCGCGAGTATCTCAGGCCTGTCGCAGCTGTAACGTCACACGGCGTAATTTTAAAAGCCTGGGGAAGCCTGTAAACGTGGGCATAGCGGCGACTTTCCTGAGCACCTGCAGAGCTTACCCCAGGTAAGTGTTTGTTCAGAAGGGTCTGAATTTGTTTCACTTGTTCCTTTGCTGGAATCTGATTGTTTGCTGTTCCCACCTGCAGTGTCTCCCTGAATAGTCATGGACTCTTCACTGCCTCCTGGTGGCCAACCCTCCTGCAGTAGGTAAGACTGGGATTCTTCCTTTATACTGCCTGCTGAGGGGGGATGAGAGTGGAGTGTAGGGCTTTATTTGACCTTGTGCCTTTTGTCTCTCTCTCTCTCTATACTTTCTTTCCTTTCAGCCCTTCTAGGTCTGAACAACAGAGTAGTTCCCACACACGTAGCGGTACCTCTAAATCACACCACCGGCACTCCTCTTCTGGCTTTAGACACCATGATTCTTCTAGATCCGGACGTCCCAGTAGAGACACTTCTCACCCCCCCTCATCTCACAGCAAGAGGTCAGAGAGACCATGTTGGGGGTGCAGGGCTCCGATTCCTGCCAGCAAATCCCTTTGTGATCATTGTTTTTCAAAGGCAGCCAATGAGAGGGAAGGTGCAGATAAACACCTGGAAGTATTGGTTAAGCGGGTCGTAAACGAGTCGCTACTAGAAAAAGATGCTAGAATGCAGCATGATTCTCCTCCAGACCCACTGATTCCCTCGTTAGAACAGGAACAGGTGCATGAGACTCTGGAAATCTCTCAACCCAGCCATCCCTCAGCTCCTCCCTCAGAAAGTGGTTCGGATGTGGATGATCCTGGGATGGGGTTTGATTATGGCTTGGTTCCTGCTTTAGTGAAAGCAGTTAGAGAAGTTCTGAAATGGGAAGGTCCAGTTATATCTCCTCCCAAACAAAGGAAACTTTTTAAACAGCTCAGTAAAGAGCGACATTATTTCCCGTTTGTCACGGAAGTGGGTGCCATTATCCCAGAAGAATGGGGTAAAATGGACAAGAAAAGTTCTATGCAGTCAAAAATTGCAAAATTATATCCTTTTAAGGAAGAAGAGGTAAAACACCTTGATTCAGCTCCCATGGTTGATACAGCTTTAATGCGTTTGGTTAGATATGTAACCCTTCCTCTGGAAGATACGGTCTCATTCAAAGATCCTCTAGAGAGACGGATTGACTCAGACCTGAAGCGAATCTGACAGCAGGTTCAGTCTGTAAACCAATTTTGGCTTTAGCAGCTATCTCAAAAGCCCTAGAAGCATGGTCAGACAATGTGGATGATTCCCTCAGAAGCATCTCTGAAGAAATGGCGAAAAGCTCTCCTATTCAGGAAATCAGGCTAGCATCTGCCTTTTTGGGGGAGGCCTCTATTGATGTTATTCGCCTAGTGGCTCGAGTAATGTTGTCAGCGGTTATCGCACGCCGTGCTTTATGGCTCCGTCCCTGGTCGGCGGATCCAGCTTCAAAGCAAGCTTGGTGCCGCATTCCCTTTGAGGGCTCCTCTCTCTTTGGCAATAAACTTGATAATGCCATTTCCCGGGCCACGGGTGGTAAGTCGGGGTTCCTCCCTCAGGACAGGCGTTTGCAGAACCAGAAACGCACCTTTTCGAGGGCACAGAATACAGATTGTGCAAGGGAAGCACGCAGCTACAGACCTGGTCGTGAATTTTCAAGGACCTGGAAATCCAGACAGTCCTCTTTCAGGAAACCAACTAAAAGTACTCCGTCTGGTAGTCGGGAGTCTACAAAGTCTTTTTGAAATTGGGTCCGTTCAAACATGTCAGGTGGGGGCACGTCTCCTCCACTTCCAGCATGTTTGGGCGGCCTCAATTCAAGATTTTTGGACCATCAAGACGGTCTTTTCAGGCCACACGTGGGTCTTCAACAGCACCCCCAGGCTCAGATACATACCCACAAGTCTTCCAAGTGCAGGAGAAAAGAAACAAGTCTTACTAAGTTACGTAAGCTCTTTATTAACTCAAGGCGCAGCCATTACTGTTCCAGAGGGCGAACGAGGAGAAGGCATGTACAGAAAAAGAACGGTACCTGGAGACCAGTAATAGACCTAACGCATCTCAACCGATTTATACGGAAAGAAAGATTCAAAATGGAGTCACTATTGACAATCCAGCAGTCAGTCCATCCAGGAGATTGGTTAGTGTCAATAGATCTGAAGGACGCACATCTCCACGTTCCAGTGGCTGCAGACTATCAAAAGTACCTCAGCTTTGCTGTAGGCGATCAACACTTACAGTTCACCTGCCTACCTTTTGGTCTCACGACATCACCTTGTGTGTTCTCTAAGGTTCTGTTAGCCATTGTGGCTCTGCTCCGAGTGAAAGGAGTTTGTCTTCATTACTACCTAGACGACCTCTTACTTCTAGCTCAAGACAGATGTCAACTCTTGGAACACAAGAATCTAGTAATCGCCACTCTCCAAGAATTCGGGTGGCTCCTGAATTTGGAGAAGAGTCATCTCATTCCAACACAGTCCCTTGTGTTTCTAGGTGCCCTCTTCAACACAATAGACGGCACCATTTCATTGCCCGAGGAAAAGATTGCAGCAATCCGGGACAGGATCCGCGCAACACTTGCTTCCTCTCACCTGTCTGCTCTTCAATGCCTGAAGGTAATCGGCACCATGACAGCCACCATCCCTATGGCGAGGTGGGCTCAGTGGCACACACGCCCATTCCAGAAGGGGTTCCTCCAGCAATGGGACTCCCCCAGCAAGAGTCAACGCATCAGGCTCACTTCATCAATGAGAGAATCTCTTCTTTGGTGGCTTCAGGGGAAGAATCTCTGCAACTGTCACACAATCCGTCCCATCACTTGGATTACTGTAACTTCGGATGCCAGCAATCAGGGGTGGGGCGCTCATTGCCTGTCGGAAATAGCCCAGGGCAGGTGGAACACACCGTCCCAAGGAATTGTGTCCAACATACTGGAGTTGCGGGCTGCCTTCCAGGCGCTCATGTCCTTCCGTCATCTGTTGACAGATTCTTCTGTGATGCTCAGGATGGACAACACAACCGCAGTTGCTTACATAAGGAAGCAGGGTGGTACCCGCAGCTGGTACTTAACCAATCATGAACTGGGCCCAGAAGTACCTATGCAACATCTCTGCAGTGTACATTCCGGGGGTCCAGAATGTTCAAGTGGACTTTCTATCACAAACTCAAATGAACAACAACGAATGGTCTCTACACATAGAGGTATTCAATTGGCTTCTAACTCTGGGAGTGTCTCCAGAAGTGGATCTGTTTGCGTCCCCGTGCAACCACAAGCTGATCAAGTATTACTCAAGGTCTCGGGATCCCCAAGCCTACGGGATAGATGCTCTCACAGACCGGTGGAAATTCAGTCAGGCTTATGCCTTTCCTCCAGTACCTGTGATACTTCAATTCTTTCACAGACTCAGAGTGGAGAGAGTAGAAATGATAGCAGTAATTCCGTTTTGGCCCAACAGGCCATAGTTCTCCCTTTTGACTTCACTCAGTTATCGGGACTCAATCCCTCTACCCCTCAGACCGGATCTCCTATCTCAGGGCACAACATTGCACCCATGCCCAGCTCATCTGCACCTCAGGGTATGGTTCTTGAGAGGGGAAGGCTGGAAGCCTTAGGATGTCCAGAAGAAGCCATGTCAACTCTCCTTAACACTAGAAGAAATAGCATCAAGAAAGTTTATGAGCCTATCTGGTCAAAATTTACAGATCATATGTCTTCCAGGGCTAATTCCTATAATTCTCCAGAAGTCCAGGATGTACTTAGTTTCTTACAAACAGGTTTGGACTTGCCTTTATCAGTAATCTCTCTTCGAGTGCAAATCTCAGCCATCTCAGCATTTACAGGAATCTCTTGGGCCAATCATCCCCTGATTCGCCAGTTCTTTAAGGGTGCTGTCAGACTTAGACCACAGAGAAAACCGAGGTTCCCCAAATGGGACCTGCCTCTTGTACTGGACTATCTTACCACACTCAGCACAGATCCTGAAAAACCTTTTTCGGCAAAATATCTTACTCTCAAGACCGTCTTCCTAGTAGCGGTCACCTCAGCTAAAAGAGTGTCTGATATCAGAAACTTGGGTTCAAAAGAGCCTTTCCTGACCTTTTTCCCAGCTAGAGCAGTATTAATTCCCATGCTGGGTTCAAACCCGAAAGTTACATCTATCTTTAATGAAAATCAGGAAATTGTATTGCCCACTTTTGGAACTTCTGAAGGTCAAGATGTTCATCCCCTTGATGTGGGCCACACATTAAGTCAATACCTGGAAATGACAGAGTCTTTCAGACAAACAGACTTTCTTTTCATTAATCTTCACGGAAAGAACAGAGGAAAACGGGCCTCAATCAGATCTATTGCTGCATGGATAGTTCAGACCATCCAAAGAGCTTACAAAGCAAAAGGTTTGGCTCCTCCAGAGGCAGTAACAGCGCACTCAACCCGGAGCATCTCTACTTCTTGGGCAGCCTCTCGTCATGTCGCACCTGACATTATATGCAGAGTGGCCTCTTGGTCGTCTATTAATACTTTTGTTTCCCACTATTGTGTCAAACCAGCTGCCTTATCATCACTGAATTTTGGTTTACAAGTTCTGTCGGTTGACAGTGTTAAATAAATCTTTTTTTCTTGCCTCAGCATTTTGCCCGCCCGGGTGTGTTTGGCGAGTTATTTCCCACACGTATGCTGCCATGGAGCATGTCAGGAAAACGGAAATTGTATTATCAAATACTTACCGTAATTTTCCTTTCCTGATAGGCTCCATGGCAGCAGGAGTCCCTCCCAATGCTTGGAGTAGGCTAGTTACGGAACACGGCTGAGAGCCCAGAGCCAAAATTTATAGGGAGGGGGTCCTATTGGGTAGTTATGGAGGCGGGGCCAACCCACACGTATGCTGCCATGGAGCCTATCAGGAAAGGAAAATTACGGTAAGTATTTGATAATAAATTTTTCGTTTTACTGGCAGAAAAAAAAACGTTTTACTATCCAAAGTTAAAACAACAAGGGCAGAAGATTTAGTAGATGGAAAGTTGAAAAAAATGACTGAAGGCCCGCTTTAAGTAACGCTCTTTTATAATCAACTGTCTGCTGGACACCTGTTTAATGAATAATTAGACTCACCTGTAGTTGAATTCCTGTTAATTAGGATTTTGTGGTCTACAATTTTAGCTTTGCTCTTTAGGCCCCTTTCACACGAGCGGACCGCATGTTCGTTTTTCATCCATCCGTTTTCGGATGAAAAACGGACATACATGTATCCCTATGGGATAGCGGTTGTCAGCGGGTGAACATCCGCTGACATCAGCTCCGTTTTTCTGGATAGAAAAATTCCTATTTTTCTATCTGTCTGCAGAGTGGATCGGATGAACACGGACAGACGGTCCGTGTTCATCCGATCCCCCCATAGGGGAGAGCGGAGATCTGACAGGGCGGTCCCTGCACAGTGTGCGGGGACCGCCCTGTCATCCGCCGGCTCAGCGGGGATCAACGGAGCGATCCCCGCTGAGCAAGCAGAGGTTCACGGGGCAGATCATTACTGATCCGTCCCGTGTGAAAGGGGCCTAAGACTTTCATTGGGATGTATTCATTTTTGCAACATGGTCTTGAATGAATTTATTAGGAAAAATAGTTTTTGTGTGTGCAAACCGATGGGCCACATTTGTGGGAGCATTTTGTATTTGTAATATTTTGTAGTGGAGTGTCCTATTAAAAATGTTGACTCTGAAAGGAAAGTATTTTCTGACAAATCTGTTGGGGTGTACTCATTTATGCTGAGCACTGTGTATATATATATATATATATATATATATATATATATATATATATAAAATGCAAATTACAAAAATAGCAAATGACAATTTCAACATGCCTATGGCAACTCTTTAAAGTGCATCAGTCAGTATGCACTGCTGATCAAAGTTTAAAAATGCTCCTTCATTTACTACTTACTGTATTTTTAGAATAGAATTGTGGACCTTTTTCTACCACAAGAGGTCGCCACCTACTGATAGTACATAACATTAAAAGCATCTATATTTTCTTTTTTTCCCACAAGGTGGCGCTGTATAAAAGAAAAAAAAAAAGAAAAAAAGAAAGCAGGGTGCATTGGCTGAATCAGTGTTGATCTGTCTTTGCCTTTCAACAGTATGACAGATTCATGACCTACTAGAGCAGACAGTAATTACAGACGCTGGTATAGAGAGGAGTGTACCTGTATAATACTGCAGGCACGCGAATAGCTCTGGCAGCAAGGATCCACAGTGCCCTAATGTGCCAAATTATACTTATCAGCGACATGGTATTATTATATGTGTTGTAAGGGGGAGAGGCTCAACTGGTATTGACAGCAGTAAACCATGCATGAGACAGGGACACCCAGGAACAGTCCAGGCAGGTTTCTCCTGCACTGTTATTCCGCAAGGCAGCAAAAAAAACTGTTTTAGTGTACAGCCAGTTCATAACATAAAACAAACTAAGAACTAAACTCAGGATAGTGCCTGCCTACCCTGGTTCCCCCACACAAACAGGCAGCACTTGTACATATTAGTATTCTGTCATCACTCTGCTATTTCCTCCAGCAGCAGCCTCAGCAGTGAAAGCGAGAGAGACCTGAGGATCAGACAGCTCATATACTGCATATATATATATATATATATATATATATATATATATATATATATATATATATATATTGTGAGGGGGTTAGCTCGGCAGCGGGTGTGTGTGACCCCCGGGATGGGCTCCCCACACAAAACAGGCCCAGCAAACGGAGGTTGTGGTTTTCAAAATCAAAAAGGTGCGGTTTATTTTCTATTTACAGTGACAAAACACAGCAAAGCAAAAGAAACATAACCAAAATAAATCCTGGTCAAGTTGACCTCTGACTAAACATACAGGTTTCCTAACTAACAACTGGGATCAGCCTAGTGCTGTCCTAGTCCCTAAGTCCCTGGTTTTAAATGTCCAAGCAAATAGCCACACAGGCTTTTTCTCACCGCACAGGGGTTCACTCTCCCTAGACAGTCCACACAGGTCTGGTTCCAGGCATGAGCTGACATCTAATGAATCTGGGAGTTCTTATAGAGGCCTAAATGAGCTGACAAGCTTCAGCTGGCCTCATCAACTCCCTGTCTGTACGACGCCCCACACTCTCCCTAGAGGTATGAGTCATCCATGAGCCCACTAGCCTTATACAACTCTCCACCTAGTTGTATAAGTCGGCGTAAAGCCTGAATCTGGGCGAAATATATCTACCCCCCTGGATGCAACCAGGTGACTTTACCTTCCTGCTGTCACATACCCCCCCCCTCTTGTTTTAACCTCGGGGTTGGAACACCAGCAATCAGGCATTCATGTACTCGAGACAAAGCATCCACATTCCCCATTTGAACGCCAGGGCGATGCTTTACTGTGAAGTTGAATTCCTGGAGGGCCAGGAACCACCTATTCACTCTTCTATTTGTTTCCTTGTTTTGAGCCATCCACTTTAACGGAGCGTGATCCGTAACCATGTCAAAGTGCCTACCTAGCAGGTAGTACCGAAGGGAATCTAGAGCCCACTTCACCGCTAAACACTCCTTTTCAACGGTGGCGTAATTTACCTCATGGGACTTCAACTTCCTGCTGAGGTAAATGACTGGGTGCTCTTCCCCGTTCCAGACCTGGGACAATACTGCTCCTAACCCCACATCTGACGCATCACTTTGTACGACAAAGTCTTTAGAGAAGTCGGGTGAGTACAACACTGGCTGGCTACATAAGGCTTGTTTCAAGAATTGGAATGCTGCCTCAGCCTCGGGGGTCCATTTAATCATGACCGACCCTTTCCCCTTCGTCAGGTTGGTTAGGGGCACAGCCTTAGAAGCAAAGTGGGGAATGAATCGCCGATAATACCCAGCGATTCCCAGAAAGGCTCGTACCTGCTTCTTGCTGTTGGGACGTGGCCAACTCTGGATGGCCTCGACTTTGTTGAGTTGGGGTTTTATTACTCCCCTCCCAATGGTGTACCCAAGATATTTGGCCTCCTCCTGCCCAATGGTACACTTCTTGGGGTTAGCCGTAAACCCCGCTTCCCGAACAGAGTCCAGGACTGCTTGCACTTTTGGCAGATGTGAGGCCCAATCTGTGCTATGGACAATTACGTCATCCAGGTAAGCCGCAGCATACTTCCGAAGGGGCCTCAGCATCTGGTCCATTTTCCGCTGGAATGTGGCCGGCGCATTCTGTAACCCGAACGGCATTCTTTTATATTGGAACGCCCCGTCTGGGGTTACAAATGCGGTTTTCTCTTTGGCCGACTTGGCCAGGGGGATTTGCCAATACCCTTTTGTGAGGTCAAGAGTCGTCATGTATCGGGCTGTTCCCAGCCGGTCGATCAACTCATCTATACGTGGCATGGGGTAGGTGTCAAATTTTGTAACTTTGTTCAACTGACGAAAATCGTTACAAAATCGCCAGCTCCCATCCGGTTTAGGCACCAACACGATGGGACTAGACCAATCACTTTGGGACTCCTCTATCACCCCTAAGTTCAGCATTTTCTGTACTTCCTCCCGTATTGCCTCCCGTCGAGCCTCTGGGATCCGATAGGGTTTTAACTTCACCCTTTCACCGGGCGGGGTAATGATGTCATGCTCTACCCCAGATGTTTGTCCCGGCAGCTCAGAGAATACCTCCTTGTTGCGAAGCACAAACTCCTTAACCTCCTGTTGTTGGGGTTGTGACAAGGTGGCTGCTATTCCAACCTCAGGAATCACGCAACCAGTTTGAGCTGGTGACCAAGTGTCTGCGACTAGGGACTCTCTATCCCTCCAGGCTTTCAACAGATTAACGTGATAGATCTGTTCGGGCTTTCGCCTTCCTGGTTGTCTGACCTTGTAATTCACTTCGCTCACTTTTTCCATTATCTCGTAGGGGCCTTGCCATTTGGCAAGGAATTTACTTTCAACCGTAGGGACAAGTACCAATATCCTATCCCCCGGGGAAAAGGTACGGGTCTTGGCTCCACGGTTGTACACTCTCTGCTGTGCCAACTGCGCTTGGGCCAAATGTTCCTTCACGATGGGCATTACCTGTGCAATTCGATCTTGCATCAGGGCGACATGCTCAATCACACTCCTGTGGGGAGAACTCTCACTTTCCCAAGTTTCCTTGGCAATATCCAACAGCCCTCTTGGGTGTCTCCCATACAGTAACTCAAAGGGGGAGAATCCCGTAGAGGATTGGGGCACCTCCCTAATAGCAAACATCAAATAAGGAAGTAAACAGTCCCAATCCTTTCCATCTCTATCCACCACTTTCTTCAACATTTGTTTTAGGGTTTTGTTGAATCTTTCAACCAGCCCATCGGTTTGGGGGTGATACACAGACGTACGCAATTGCGTCACTTTGAACAATTTACACAGCTCTTTCATAACCCGGGACATAAAGGGTGTACCTTGGTCCGTAAGCAGTTCTTTACAAATACCCACCCGGCTAAAAACAAGAGCTAGCTCTTTGGCTATGGTTTTGGCCGAGGTATTTCGGAGAGGGATCGCTTCTGGATAACGGGTGGCATAGTCCATTATAACTAATATGTACTGGTGCCCCCTAGCGGACTTGATTATAGGACCTACCAAATCCATGGCGATCCTCTCAAACGGGACCTCAATGATGGGTAGAGGGACCAGCGGGCTACGGAAATGTGGCATCGGGGCCAACCTCTGACACACAGGGCAGGAGGAACAATAATTTTCTACGTCCTTCATCACCCCCGGCCAATAGAATCTCTGTAATACCCTCTCTCGGGTTTTCTCTGTCCCCAGATGACCTCCAAGAATGTGCCCATGGGCCAACTCCAACACCAACTTCCTGTAAGGTTTGGGCACCACAAGCTGCTCAACGGTTTCTTCTGCCCTTTTTGCCACCCGATACAGTAGGTCCTTCTCTACGCTGAAGTATGGGTAAGTGCAGGTATTATCTGGGTTCACTAACTCGCCATCTATTTTCACTACGTTTTCCCGTGCCTTTATTAGGGCGGGGTCTTTCAACTGTTCTGTGGCAAAGTTTTCCCTGTGAACCTCAAGATCAGAAAACTCCACAGACGGTAGGTTTTCGTCTGAGGAGGTGGGCTCCTCTCCAGTTTCTTGAGTCTCCCCTGCCAATACTGATAAGGGAAATTCCGGAGAGTCCTCACCACTCTCAGGGGAGGTCTGGCTATCACATTCCTGGTACATAGGGGCACCAGTGAGGGGCTCAGGATCATCCCACAGTTCCCAGAACTTCGGAAAATCCCTTCCCACAATGGCGTCATGCGGTAACTGAGATACTAAGCCCACTGGATGAGAGAGGGTACCTTTGGGGGTCTCGAAACACACTGTAGTCACTGGATACTCTCGGGTGTCCCCATGCACACAAATAACAGCTACCTTGTTATTCCCAGAGACCTCTGTTTTAACTAACTCAGCCTTTATCAGGGTCACAAGGCTACCTGAATCCAGCAATACCACAACATTTCTACCATTAACACACATTTTGCATAAATGTTTCTCAGTTCCTCGAATGGCAGTGCATGCGACTGTCGCACACAGCGACTGACGTCTGCCCGTCAGAAAGTCACACTGCATGGGTTCCTCCACAACCGGGCAATTGGCTGCAATATGTCCCGCTTGCCGGCAGCGGTAGCAAACGATCCTTCTTGCCGCCTCTTGAGCCGCTGATTTCCCAGGCTGTTCTTGCCAAACTTGGGGTAGAGCTCCCACCCTCTCACTCTCTCCACCCTCACCCCTTGGAATCCTCTTATCCGCCCCTGGGGATGGTCTGGTCTTAGGGTGGAAAGTCCGAGTGTCTCTGGAAGAGGCCGTCAGGTTCTCTGTAGCCAAGTATTTCTCCACACGATCCACAAGACCATCGGCCGTCTCTGGGTCTCCATGGCTTACCCACTTTTGGATGGCAGTAGGAAGAGCTCTCAAAAACCGATCCATTACAACACGTTCCACAATCTTTGGTGCGGACAAAGTCTCTGGCTGTAGCCACTTTCTGCTCAGGTGAATGAGATCATACATTTGAGACCTGGGGGGTTTTCCAAGCTGGAAAGTCCAGTTATGCACACGCTGAGCCCGGACAGCCTGGGTGACACCCAGCCTTGCCAATATTTCAGCTTTTAGCATCACATAGTCTTTTGCTTGGTTAGGCTCTAGGTCATAGTAAGCTTTCTGCGATTCACCAGTTAACAGAGGAGCCACCAGTCCAGCCCACTGCTCCTCAGGCCACTTTTCTCTTTCAGCGGTCCTTTCAAATGTGGTCAAAAATACCTCTGGATCATCCTCTCCAGTCATTTTTGTCAATAAACGACTCACCCCAAAGGACGCGGTATTAGTGGGACGGCTTTCCTCACTGGTCTGCGGACGTTGCTGCATTACTGCTTCCATCTGTTGTTGTAGTCTCTGCTCTTGCTTCTGCAACAGGTCTATGAAGCGGGCCTCAGATTGCTGCTGGGCTCGTTGCTGAGCCTCCAGACTCTGTTGCAAAGTTGCGTTTGTCTGCTGCTGGGCTGCAAGGCTCTGCTGTTGAGCTGCAAGGCTCTTTTGCAAACCTGCATTTGTCTGCTGTTGATTGGCATTTGCTAGAGCCAGCTGCTTCAGTATCTCCTCCATGCTGGCTTAAAAAAAACTGCCGCCCGCCTTCTCCACCAACTGTGAGGGGGTTAGCTCGGCAGCGGGTGTGTGTGACCCCCGGGATGGGCTCCCCACACAAAACAGGCCCAGCAAACGGAGGTTGTGGTTTTCAAAATCAAAAAGGTGCGGTTTATTTTCTATTTACAGTGACAAAACACAGCAAAGCAAAAGAAACATAACCAAAATAAATCCTGGTCAAGTTGACCTCTGACTAAACATACAGGTTTCCTAACTAACAACTGGGATCAGCCTAGTGCTGTCCTAGTCCCTAAGTCCCTGGTTTTAAATGTCCAAGCAAATAGCCACACAGGCTTTTTCTCACCGCACAGGGGTTCACTCTCCCTAGACAGTCCACACAGGTCTGGTTCCAGGCATGAGCTGACATCTAATGAATCTGGGAGTTCTTATAGAGGCCTAAATGAGCTGACAAGCTTCAGCTGGCCTCATCAACTCCCTGTCTGTACGACGCCCCACACTCTCCCTAGAGGTATGAGTCATCCATGAGCCCACTAGCCTTATACAACTCTCCACCTAGTTGTATAAGTCGGCGTAAAGCCTGAATCTGGGCGAAATATATCTACCCCCCTGGATGCAACCAGGTGACTTTACCTTCCTGCTGTCACAATATATATATATATATATATATATATATATATATGTAACGGCCTCACCCCGTCCTCTTTAGCTAGGGGTATGTCACGCGACAGAGTGAGGTGCGCTACGGCCCATGTCCTCCCCATGGCTGTGGGTGAGGTGAAGGCCAGTACCAATCTTTTCCTCAGGCCAAATGTGTGCTGGTTATGAGGGTCAGTCCTTCCGTGCCAGAATCTCCCTTTGCTCCCATTAACAGAGTCCATACACCCATCAAAGTCCAAACTCAGGTTTATTGCGTATCTCCACATACAGTCAAATGCAACGGCATGATACGATGGGGGAACAGGTCGAGGCACTGTACAGGTTCCTAGTCCCTACACTCCCTGTGCTATGACCAGGGGTTGCAGGAGTCTTGGTTAGAGCTCCTCCGCTGCGCTGTAGCCCCTATCAGGGGAAGATGTCCTCCAAGGGAGTTACCGAAGGCCCATCCGTCACCGGGTTGACACTGCACCGGGTCTTCGGACGGGTGACCTCCCCAGCCTCCTCACCTCAGATGCGGGTCCCCTCGCAAGGGGCGCCCTGGAGCAACTTCACCCTCGCGGGACCCAGTCGGAGTCACCGGGTCCCAGGCCTCCTCAATAGTACCTCATCCCAGGCTGAAGGTGCCTGGGATGGACTTCATCTTCATTCCGGCCAGGCCTAGGGCGCCTAGGCCGGAACCTTGAACCGCCCGCACCCAGGCCTAAGGTGCCTGGGTGCGTGAAGAGATGATCCCCGAAGAAAAGAACCTCGTGGCGAGGGCGTCTCCCCCTTTTATCCCCTCCCATCGACACCACGGCGGGTTCCCCCGCCCCAGCCGTACCATCTCCGCAAAGGGACAAAAAAGGGTAGCACTGTGGTAGTGATTCTACCCTGAGCCAGTAGGTACACTGACACCCACTGGTCAAGGAGAATATCGCACCATCCAATCCTCCACGAATAACAAAAAGGGGTCTGAACCCTAACATAATTACACACTTGGGTCACACTACCCCCAGGTGTATCCCACTAAATTGAGGACCCCGCTACACACTCCCCCCTGTGATTTGACGCTGGTCCCCAGCGTCAGGTGCACACCCATGTCTCCCATTAACGTGGTGACATGGAGTGAACCCCAGAGGCTGTCCTCAAACTTTGAATACTGTACATGCCAAGACCTGTTCAACGGAAAAGGGAAATATAAAACGATAAACTCTCCTATAAAACTTCAGATTTTTTTCACATTTACAATCCCTCCCATTCCTAATCAAAAACCACCCCACTCTCAGCAGTCTTGATCGATGAATCTCCTGAAGAAGGGAAACAAAAGAAACAACATCCTAACAATCTGTGTCATTTGGCATGAATGGGTCTGTCAGCCGAGAAACCCATTCACTCCAATAAGTAAAGTGATGTATGTGTAACATTTTCAAACAATCGTTGCACAACACTGCCACCTGGTGACAGCGCCGCGGTCACAACACTTGCCGAAGTCTTTATTCTTCCTGCTTTCCTACTCTAATGCCCCATACACACGATCGTTTTTCATGCCGTTAAACATGCCATTAAAAAAAATGGCCATTAAAAATGATCGTGTGTAGGCTCCAAAGCATTTTTAACGACGTGAAAAACGGCCATTAAAAATTTCGAACATGCTCTCTTTTTTCACGTCGTTTTTCATGTCGTTTTTTTTAACGACGTGAAAAACGATAGTGTGTATGCTTTAACGACGTGAAAAAAACCGCGCATGCTCAGAATCAAGTATGAGACAGGAGCGCTCGTTCTGGTAAAACTAGCGTTCGTAATGGAGATAGCACATTCGTCACGCAGTCACGGACTGAAAAGCACGAGACTGAAAAGAGCGAATCGTCGCTCAACAAACTTTACTAACATGAAGGGTGGCGCCATTCGAACGGAACTTCCCCTTTATAGTGCCGTCGTACGTGTTGTACGTCACTGCGCTTTGCTTGATCGTTTTTTTAAATGATCGTGTGTACGCAAGACAGGCTTGAGAGGAAACATGAAAAAAAACGACGTGAAAAACGGCAAGAAAAAAAATGGCAAGAAAAACGATCGTGTGTATGGGGCATAACTCTATCCCCAAATGTCTCTGCATTTTGGCACATGAAGAAAAGGGAGAACAAAAAAACAACAGCTCCCAAGTCTCCAGTCAGCTTTACAGTCTTTAAACTTTTTAGACACCGTCGGCGAACATGACAGGTATCGCCGGGCATGGGGCACTTTGAGTTTTTCCCACACAAACTCGTCATACCACCGTGGTCGCAAGACCTCGACTTCATACAATAAGTCCCGAGGCAAGTAGGGGTACTCCCACCCATATTCACGGGCGACTCTCTGGGAGAAAAGTCTCTGCAATCGAGCTAGAGGCGGCATCACATCTCGCTCACCTTCTCCTGGCTGTACGATGGCCTCCGGGTGCCAAGGTACCTTCACCATCTCAGGCGGCTTTGCTCTTGGTGCCCGCAATGAAGCACGCTGCATCCCCACTATCAGAGCGGGTGATGTGGTTGAATGTGGAAGGTTATTTGGAGGACTAGGCTTCCTCAATAACTCCGGGGCTTGCACCCGAAGTGTACTGTCATCTATGGACATGGGGGAGTCCTGTGGCTTACTCTGCACGGGTAGCGGGCGTCTGTCCCAGCCCTTCCGGTGAAACAGCTCGTCTATTTCTCCGTCATCCCCACAGTCCGACAGCGACTCTAGATCGGAGGTGTCATACATCTCGGCGGGAAGGTAGTCCCTAGTGGACGGAGAACTACCCTCCCCTGCGGGCTCCACCAGATGTGAACTCCCGACACCTCCAACCACACACACAGTCCCAGCCCCTGGCTCACCTGGACCTTTTTCAGCACTGGGATGTCCAGGATTCTTCCGACCGGATCCATCCAGGTCCGGCAAGCAGTGGGGCGAAGCTCGACCACAACCACAGGAGGCCTGCACCAGGCCTATCTTCCTCTTCGGAGGTGGCAGCAGGGAGTCTGTGGTGACCGAAGCAGTGTCCTCGGATTTTTCTCTCTCAGTCTATGGTTGGGCAGTCACTTCGGCCTGGTCAGCGCGTACGGGAACCTCCGCAGAGGCTTTGATCTCTCCCTCCGGAGTGGCGGTTCCTGTGATGCAGTTGAGGCGTAGGGCCCGGGGCCTTTCCGTGTGTGGTTCAACCTCAAAAAGGAACTCCTTGCATGCTTTGCATCGCCCGAATGGCTTTAGTTGGACCACCAGTCCCGAGCATCCGGGACAGATCACACCGAGGGCCTCCGTGTCTCTGCATGAATACAGAGCCAACTGTCCTCGGGGCCTAAGTCTTATTCCCGTGTCTGTCAGGGGAGCAGCAAATGCAGTCATCTTGAAAGGATGAGGTACCGACATCCACTGGGAGCCTGAGTTCACTCCGACCACTTGCTGCTCCATCACGCGCTGACCACGCGCCGGAGTCTCCACATGTATCTCCACACGTGGCCAGACTCCTCCCACGACCTGCACACTTTCGCGGGCTTCCGCCAGCCTCCGCCCACGAATTGTACAGTCACGGGATGCCTCGTGGCGCAGTGCAGCAAAAGTCCCCACATGTAGTTCGTCACACGGCTGGACTCCTCCCTCTTCCCGCTCTTTCTACATGGGCCTCTCCCGTTTTTTTTTAGAGAAATTTCCACGACTTCGAGCACAGGGACGCACTTTGGCCAATCACATGGCCGACCTGCTCGGACCTCCTCCGGGCAGCAAAGTTCAAACACAGCCGTTCCAAACCTCAGGGTCAACACACATTTCATCCCGGACTCACGAGCCCCCACGTGTAGCGGCCTCACCCCATCCTCTTTAGCTAGGGGTATGTCACGCGACAGAGTGAGGTGCGCTACGGCCCATGTCCTCCCCATGGCTGTGGGTGAGGTGAAGGCCAGTACCAATCTTTTCCTCGGGCCAAATGTGTGCTGGTTATGAGGGTCAGTCCTTCCGTGCCAGAATCTCCCTTTGCTCCCATTAACAGAGTCCATACACCCATCAAAGTCCAAACTCAGGTTTATTGCGTATCTCCACATACAGTCAAATGCAACGGCATGATACGATGGGGGAACAGGTCGAGGCACTGTACAGGTTCCTAGTCCCTACACTCCCTGTGCTATGACCAGGGGTTGCAGGAGTCTTGGTTAGAGCTCCTCCGCTGCGCTGTAGCCCCTATCAGGGGAAGATGTCCTCCAAGGGAGTTACCGAAGGCCCACCCGTCACCGGGTTGACACTGCACCGGGTCTTCAGACGGGTGACCTCCCCAGCCTCCTCACCTCAGATGCGGGTCCCCTCGCAAGGGGCGCCCTGGAGCAACTTCACCCTCGCGGGACCCAGTCGGAGTCACCGGGTCCCAGGCCTCCTCAATAGTACCTCATCCCAGGCTGAAGGTGCCTGGGATGGACTCCATCTTCATTCCGGCCAGGCCTAGGGCGCCTAGGCCGGAACCTTGAACCGCCCGCACCCAGGCCTAAGGTGCCTGGGTGCGTGAAGAGATGATCCCCGAAGAAAAGAACCTCGTGGCGAGGGCGTCTCCCCCTTTTATCCCCTCCCATCGACACCACGGCGGGTTCCCCGCCCCAGCCGTACCATCTCCGCAAAGGGACAAAAAAGGGTAGCACTGTGGTAGTGATTCTACCCTGAGCCAGTAGGTACACTGACACCCACTGGTCAAGGAGAATATCGCACCATCCAATCCTCCACGAATAACAAAAAGGGGTCTGAACCCTAACATAATTATACACTTGGGTCACACTACCCCCAGGTGTATCCCACTAAATTGAGGACCCCGCTACATACATATATATATATATATATATATATATATACACACATGCACACACACACACACACACACGTACATATTAGGGTTGCCACCTTTTCTTCAAATCAAACCCGAACACTTTAGCGGCACACAGCAATTTTCTTTTTATAGTATAAACTATACATATATTTTGCTATTAAATAACATTTCTAATCATATGAAGTTAATAACAAGAGTTCCCCTTTACATCAGAGTCCACAGAGTTACCCTTTTACATCTGAATTCGCAAAGTTCCCCTTTTCCATCTGAACTCACAGAGCTTCCTTTCACTGTAAGGGGAGACTCTGCAGACTCTGATGTAAGGGAGAACTCTGGGGACTCCAACATAAGGGATGCTCTGGGGACCCTGATTTAAGGGGGAACACTGAGAATTCTGATGTACGGCAAGGACTCTGATGTAAGGGGGAACACTGTGGCCTCTGGTGTAAAGGGGAACCCCGATGTAGGGGTGCTCTTAGAACCCTGAATTACATTAGTGTGCTCGCTCAGAGGCAGGAGAGAGAAGGAGAGAGAATTCTGTCACAGACAGGGATGGATGGTGAGTTCACTCACCCCTTGGCAGTCAGCACCTCTCATCCAGATGCATCTGGAAGTCATAGTCCGGTCTGAATAATTTCTGGTCACCCTATGCTAAGGGTCAGGAAACCCCTCAAGGCTATAAATATGGATGTCTTACAGGAAGTGGAAGAGAGTATGTCCAGCCACATGCTGTGCAAGCCAGAGGTGCTGCAGGCTGATTTTGTGCTATGTGTTATATTACTGTCACTCCTGTGTGGGAATCAGAGATATCTGTTAGAAAGTTTCAGTGAATCAGAGAAGCCTCTATTTGCATACTGCAATATACTTGGGCTATTCTCAAGTGTATGAGAGCAAAGCCCATTTGATTATAACCTCAATCAAGTGGCTGGTTCGTGTTGAAGTGTATATCTGCCACTTCATTATTTAAAAGCGTAACTTCACTTTTGTAGAGAAAAAAACATTCCCATCTGGGTGATTTATGTACATTGCAAGGATTATAACAAGCTTTGTTGCAGATTCCTACCTTTTTGTTATTCTGAAGAAATCCCTCTGTGTTTGTTTGTGCCTCTGTGTTAAGTGAGTCTAATGGGAGTGGTTTCATAATTAACTGTCAGCTGTGCAGCTGCAGAGCACTAATGAGGAAAGCTGCTGGCCCTGCATCCCTTTAGACGTGTTCCTATTGAAAGTATCTCTCCAAAAATGACATTTCTGTTGCAGGGGATGCCTAAAATCTGACTTGTATCTTAGGCAGACTTCTGGGAAAATTGATGAGCCAATCACACAAGCAGGAAATTATGTTTCTGGGGAGTGGTCAGTACACATTCTGTGTACAGAACAACTCCAGGTAGCCATATTGCAATGCATTCTCAGAAAATTACAGCGGCTGCAGATTGAAAAGGAAAGGTAATTTTTAATAACATTCAATTACAATACGACTTCTGCACAGAACAGCTCCAATCCTCCTCTTCTTGGGTCCCCCACTGGCATTCTGGGCTCCTCCCCCCTGCTGAGTGCTTCCATAGTCATAGTTAGCCGCTTACTATTGGGATACTCGTGCATGCTCACTCCCGAGCCCCGCTCTATGTGTCCAATGAGATTGATAGCAGCAGGAGCCAATAGCTCCTGGTGCTATGTCTGAGCCAATGAGGAGGGAGAGAGCTGAGAGAGCCACTGCTCTCATGCACATTGTTGAATCAAGATTGGACTCAGGTATCTATAAGGGGAGCTGGGGAGCCGCACAGAGAAGGTTTTTCACCTTAATGCAGAGAATGCATGAATGTAAACCTTCAGCCTTTAGAACAACCTTAAGATTCAGAACAACTCAGGTTTCTCACCTACACAGAGAGGGGCTCCTGAGTTTTACATATGTTCATCCATAGTCCTGCAGCCAATGCCTTGCAGTACTTAAAGAGGATCTTCAGCTTGTTTGAAAAAATAAATAAAAGTAAGCAGCTACAAATACTGTAGCTGTTGACTTTTAATAAAAAGACATGTACCTGTTCAAAGATCCAGCGCCGTCCTCACCTGGGCCAGTTCTTCGCTGGTCTTCAGCTGCCCAGTGCCAGCACGTTTAGAGTGGAAAGCCACCTGTGACTCCTGTGCTGTGTGAATGGTCCTGCAGCCTCCTTGGACCTGTAACGCGTCCCTAGAGGTTGCGGGCAGAGGGGGGCAAACTTCAGTGGAATCTGCTATGCTAGTCCATCTAATTGGAAGCGAGAGTGGGGTTTTTACCAAAACTAGTTACCCACTAGGGATGAGCTTCGAGTTCGAGTCGAACTCATGTTCGACTCGAACAATGCCTGTTTGCCCGTTCGCCGAACAGCGAACAAATTGGGGTGTTCGCGGCAAATTCGAAAAGTCTATGGGAGAAATCTAAAGTGCTAATTATAAAGGCTTATATGCAAGTTATTGTCCTAAAAAGTGTTTGGGGACCGGGGTCCTGCCCCAGGGGACATGTATCAATGCAAAAAGAAGTTTTAAAAACGGCCGTTTTTTCGGGAGCAGTGATTTTAATAATGCTTAAAATGAAAAAATAAAAGTGAAATATTCCTTTAAATTTCGTACCTGGGGGGTGTGTATGATATGCATGTGAAGTGGCGCATGTTTCCCGTGCTTAGAACTGTCCCTGCAAAAAATGTCATTTTTGAAGGAAAAAAAGTCATTTAAAACTCACTCGCGGCTATTAATGAATTGTCGGCTTTTATCAATACATACAAAAGTCATTGATAAAAAAAAAAAAAAAGCGTGGGGGTCCCCCAGAATTCAATTACCAGGCCCTTCAGGTCTGGAATGGATATTAAGGGGAACCCCGCCGCAAATTTAAAAAAAAATTGACGTTCGAGTCCATTGTATTTAATAGGGTTCTAAAGTTCACACGAACATTTTGTCTGTTCGCAGGTTCTTGTGCGAACCGAACAGGGGGGTGTTCGGCTCATCCCTGTTACCCACTCCCCCTCCCCCCAAAAGTGTTAGAGGAGGGCATAAACAGAACTTTTAGGGTGAGGTTCTGCTTTAATAATGCACATAATACACACTTAGCCAGGATACAGCCAACCTGGTTTTCTATTTTTTTCATTTGCATTTTCAAAAAATGTTTTCTATTAACCACTTGCTTACTGGGCACATAAACCCCCTTCGTACCCTTCGTACCCAGACCAATTTTCAGTTTTCAGCGCTGACGCACTTTGAATGACAATTGCGCGGTCATACAACGCTGTACCCAAATGATATTTTTATCATTTTTTCCCCACAAATAGAGCTTTCTTTTGGTGGTATTTGATCACCTCTACGGTTTTTATTTTTTGCGCTATAAACAAAAAAAGACTTTTTGCTATAACATCCCAATTTTTTTTTTCAAAAACAACTTTTTTTTCTCAGTTTAGGCCGATACGTATTCTTCTACATATTTTTGGTAAAAAAAATTGCAATAAGCGTATAGTGATTGGTTTGCGCAAAAGTTATAGCGCCTACAAAATAGGGGATAGATTTATGACATTATTATATATATATTTTTTTACTAGTAATGGCGGTTATCTGCGATTTTTGTCAGGCCTGCGATATTGCGGCAGACACATCGGACACTTTTGACACTATTTTGGGACCATTCACATTTAAACAGCGAACAGTGCTATAAATATGCATTGATTACTGTATAAATGTGACTGGCAGGGAAGGGGGGGGGGCGATCAAGGGGTTAAATATGTTCCCTGTGAGTGATTCTAACTGTGTGGGGGAGGGGACTGACTGGGGGAGGCGACCGATCTGTGTCCCTATGTACAAGGGACACAGCATCGGTCTCCTCTCTCCCTGACAGGACGTGGATCTTTGTGTTTACACACAGAGATCCACGTCCTGCCTCTGTAACAGCCGATCGCGGGTACCTGGCGGACATTGCGTCCGCCAGGCACGCGCATCGGCAACACATGACACGGCAGGGAACAGCTGGGCGGCGCGCAGGGGGAGTGAACAAGGCAGGACGTCCACTCAGCACTTGGGAGCCGCGCTGCAGACGTCTTTCGTCTATAGCGCGGGTCTCAAGTGGTTAAATACAGTACAAACAAATGTGAGTGCTAATGAAGAACTTGGCTGGAAGCACTGACACTCAAGTTTTAGACACAGCGTAATTTTTGTGTCTTTTTATAGCAGGACAAATTATAGAATAAAATGTATACTTTTTATTTACAGTAAAAAAAAAAATTTTTTTTACACTGGTCAAAATTGAATTTAAGTGGTTGTAAAGGCTGAAGGTATTTTACCATCATGCATGAAGGTAAAAAACATTCTGTGTTCAGCTCCCCCCCCCCCCCCCCCCCCAGTACTTACTTGAGCCCGATCTCGTTCCAGCGATGTGCACGAGAACCCAGGCTCTCTCTCCTTATTGGCTGAGACAGCAGCGGGAGCCACTGGCTCCCTCTGTAGTCAATCAGCACCAGCGAGCCAATAGGAAGAGAGAGGGGCGGGGCTGCAGCTCTGTGCTTGAATGGACACAAAGAGCCGCAGCTCAGGAGCCCCCACAGCAAGTTGTTTGCTCTGGGGGCACTTGGCAGGAGAGACAGGCAAAACCACTGCACAGAGCAGGCAAGTATAACATGTTTGTTATTTATCATTTTAAAAAAACTCTTCCTTTGATAACACTTTTAAAAAAATGCATTCGTGTGGCTGAATATATAGGCAACCTAATTGTACAATCTTCTTTAAGCCCCATACACACGGTCTGACTTTTGGCCAACAAACTTCATTTTGAGCAAGTTGGACCAACAATCCGACCGTGTGTACGCTCCATCGGACAAACTTTTGCCCAACAAAAGTCCGATGGAGCAAAGTCCGACCGTGTGTACAGGAAACCATCGGACTTTTGTCCGATGGACTAAACAACTAATGTTAAAATCAACCAACAATAGCAGAGGTTGACCAAAGGGTGGCGGTAAAGAGCAGAAAAGAGCAGAAAAACCACGTGATGTTGCAAAAAGTTTTGGGAAAGTTTGCAGAAAAGTCCGAGCGTGTGTATGCTATGGGTGTTCCCGACCAACTCCGTTCAGACAAAAAAACACGGAAAAGTCAGATGGAAGTCCGACCGTGTGTACGAGGCTTTAGATCTACCATCAACTATGTAGTATAAGGGCCTGCCTGATTTGATTCTAATTTAATGTATTGTTTAGGTGTGTCCACCTCTTATATAGTTTTGGTAAAGCTAAATCAGATTGTATAGTGTATGCCCACCTTAAGAATTTGTCCTTCTGATTACTCAAAAGCACAGTACCTTATAGCACCAGGACCCTTCACTTTCTTTGTTTCTTTCTCCAAATCGTCATTGAAGACCCCTATTCTCTTGGTCCATCTCATGAAGCATTCCTCTGCGATACTTCCTCCACTATGCGGCATTGGGCCAATCCAAGGTACCTTCTCAGTTCTTGTCATGCAATTTTTTTCTCCATCCATCCATTGACACAGACTGTATGGCAGGCCACCGAGCCACTCCTCTCACGTGATACTTTTAAAAATAACTTTATTCAAACAATGACATGCATTTATAGTTTTCAAACTGGAAAAACAAGCTTTTCATATTTCCTACTTGAGATTAAATGCTTTCTCTGCATTTTTTACCTGCCAATGTGCAGAACAATCAAATATAACCATTTTGAGAATAAATCTTCAATACATTTCATATCCGTTTTGTTTTTCCTTAGGGGGATGTTGTGTTAGGATTTCTAGAGACTTCGGACAAGAATAATTGAGAACTGTCTGATACTTTTTTATTTGCACCAACGTCCAAAATTTTCTGGATAAGCTTTCAGGGTTCTGAGAACTAAAAAGTAAGATTCTTTGAGGCAGTCTCACTTGGACCCCATAGATTTCAATGGAAGCCCCTCTAAACTACTTGAAACTTGTTTTTCACACAATCTTACTTTTTCTTCCTCCTCTAAGTAACTAGTTTTCCATTGGCCAAAACAGAAATTCTCAAGTCTGATAACGCTTGAAAAATGTGTGTACAAATAAAAAGAAAAAAAAGAAAAATCTCTCGAACACGCTCATGCCCAAAAGTGAATGGAGAACAAGTTCATACAGAAGACTTATAGGGGTTGATTTACTAAAGGCAATTGTACTGTGCACCTTGCAAAGTGCAGTTGCTCCAGAGATTAGTAAAGGGATGATAGAAGTTAGCAGAGCTTCTGCTCATTGACAGTCACGTGCAAGCAAAAATGCTGTGTTTATTTTATTTTCCTTGCATGTGATTGGGTATTATTTGCAAAGTAAAGATTTACTAAGCTCTGGAGCAACTGCAGTCTATTTGCCTTTAGTAAATCAAAAAAATGTCAGCATGCAGTATATGTAGAGGTTTGAGCGTTGCAAGTAGAAATGTTTGCATGTTGAAGCACACACAGTTTTAGATGATGCTAAAACTAGTTACTCTTTCGTCCATGGACCGACACAGCTTCTCTATTGACAAAGTGGGTATTATCCGTTAATTAGGAGTGACTAGGCAGAAAAACTTGTAAAAAGTGTTGCATCACACCTTCTACAGTACCGCCCAGGGGGCGGACCCTCTGAGTATATCACCTCAGTCTGCATCTCGCAGATCAGTTTTTTTCTGTCTAGCAAGGAGTAGGACATGGCTCCCTTCGGGCCCATTGGTCCGGGGAAAAAAGATATATATATATATATATATATATATATATATATATTATTTTTTTTTGCTACATTTGTTGTTTCCTGCGATCTTCGATCAACTGCCGACTGGGTGACAGGCTGGATCCTCGATCCTTGTAGTCTCCCCAGTTTCGGCCATCGAGCGTGTGCCGACCCTAGCTACGCGCTGGGTTTTCCACGACATGCCCGTCGCTCCACGGGTGGCCGGTAAGCTTACGCTCCAGGGCCTGCATCGGACCGCTCAGCTTCGGCTGACCTTACGGCCGAGTCGCAGCAGCCTGGCCGGTGAGCTTACGCTCCAAGGCTTGCATCGGACCGCTCAGCTTCGGCTGACCTTACGGCCGAGTCGCAGCAGCCTGTCCGGTGAGCGTCATGCCCCAGGGCATACATATGATCGTCCCTTCTGGGTCCAATCACAGCATGCCTGGCCAACAGTCACCTTCCGTGTGCGGACGATGATCTGTTTGGAATGTCTTCCAGCAGAATACATGCAGGATAGGTAAGTAAAACTCCCCTGCCTCGGCTGGGTGATTTAGCTGGACATTCCTGGAGAGATCAAGTAAGTGGTTGTGGCCCCTTTCTTCCCTCTCTCCCTGCCTTTCCCTCCTCCCTGGGCTTCTAGCTAAAGGTTGCTGGGTGCTGGGGGTCACCTAGGGGGTCCCACTGGAGCGGGGCTGGCTGTAACTAACATTTAAAAGAAATGTCATTTTTTCTTACCTGTGTTTGTGTCCTTCCTCCTCCATGCTGTCGGCGGCCATTTTGAGGTGGTCCATGCTAAGTTTGGCCTCTTGTGACTGCCCGGCGGCCATCTTCCTGTGGTTCGGCCACACCCACTGGCCCCTATCAGCTGATCGGCGGCCATGTTTGTCCACCCTGTATGCAGATATTGCCGTTCGGCGGCCATCTTTTTGTGGGCTATGGCTGCTTGACCTCTATCTTCTGTCGGCGGCCATTTTCTTAGAGCCCACATTATCTTCCATACAGACGTTTTTGGCAACCATTTTTCGAGAGCCTCCGGCCTCTAGGGTGCATTACACTGGCGCGAAAATTCACACAGGAAGTGCTGATAAAAGAAGCAGACTGACACAGCAGCAGTGGGACAGCATCACAGGCGCAGCATAGCAGTACCTATCCAGGGTGGTGAGTCCTCTGGGTGACCCGGCATCTCTGCAGCACAGGAGGGTGGCCTATTGATATCTTGCCTGGAGCCCTGTGAGTGTCAGCGTGTGGTCAGCATGGCATCTGAGCCAGATGTCTTCTCCCCTGAAACACCAGATTTAGCAGCTGGTGCCCCTGAGGTGTCTATGAACGCTATGACTGCAATCCTAGAGGCGTTTGCTGCCAGGGTGGAAGCAGCACACGGGAATACAGGGGGTAGTAAACGCCCCATCCCCTGCAAGCTTCTGGGGATAATTCTGGTGCAGAACCAGGTCCAGCTACGGCTCGGGGCCCAGATTCTGACGCATCAGAGACTGCAGACCGTGACCGGACAGTGAGAATGACTCAAAGTCCAGGTCAGTACGCGAGACGGCTTTGGTATCTGACTTTATTACTGCAGTGCGGGATATGCTAAAATTGGAAAATACTGCAGAAGCAGCAGAGACTCCGGTCCACTTGGGTTTCATAGACCTGCCCGCACTGCTAAGGTGTTCCCTTGTGTGTCTTTTGATAAACTCTTATACAAGGAATGGGAGAACCCACTGAGGGTCTTTACAGCCCCAAAGAGGTTTGCGGTACGGTACCCCTTTTGAGGAGAGTTTTCTGAAGAAATGGACCTCTCCCCCCTATAGTGGACCCTCTGGTGTCCAGACTTAATAGAGCCACCACAATTCCTGTAGAAGGGGCTCCTGTTTTCAAGGACCCTGTGGATAAGAAGGCTGAAGCACTCGCTTGCTACCTATACTCAGTGGTAGGCTCGGCAGTACGCCCGGCATTGGCGGGGGCCCTAGTGTCTCACACACTTACTGAAGGGGCAAGATTGCTACTCCAGGGGTTAAGGAGAGAGATGCTCCTCCTGATGAGATAACATTGGCCGACCTGTTGGTCCAGGGCCTTAGGTTTGTCTGCGAGTCAGACATGAATACTATTCCCCTGCTGTCTAAAACTTCGGTTTATGCAGTAGCAATACGCCGCCTGATCTGGCTAAAAGGCTGGTCTGCGGACCAGACTTCCAAGAAAGCCCTGTTGGATCTGCCTTTTAAGGGCGACAGACTTTTTGGGGCTTCTCTGGATGACATCATCAAGGATGCCACAGGAAGTAAATCCTTCCCCAAATTAGCAAGGATAAGGGGCCACGCCAAGGGCAAGGGCCCTCCTTTACTGCACACAAGTGTTTTTTTCGTCCCCCTAGGGCGACAGGGAAAAGACCCCAGGCCGATAAAGCGCCTGCCCAAGGACAAAAGCGTCCCTGGTCCCGCATACCCAAGAAGCCTGCGGACAAATTTGCGTCCGCATGAAGGTCCACCCCCACCCAGCTCTCGGGTGGGGAGACGTCTTTGCAAATTCGCGACTCAGTGGACAGCACCAATCTCCGACAGGTGGGTTTGCGAAGTAATCTCCTCAGGCTACAAGATAGAGTTTCTCTCTTGTCCACCGGACAGATTCAACACCTCCAATCTCCAGCTACTACCGACCCGTCGGGAGGCCCTGTATGGGGCGGTCCAGGGTCTACTGGAACGCGGGGTAGTTATTCCAGTTCCAGAACTGGAACGGGTTTTTTTTACTCAAATCTGTTCATTGTGCCGAAGAAGGAGGGGGTTCATCCAAGCTTGGATCTCAGAGCCCTCAATTGCTTTGTGAAGGTACAAAGTTTTCGGATGGAGTCGGTTCGATCTATAGTCACGGCTCTCCATCCGGGGGACTTTCTGGCCTCCTTGGACATCAAGGACGCATACCTGCATGTCCCCATATACTCCAGACACCAGAGGTTTCTGCAATTTGCTATCAGGAAGGACCACTACCAGTTTGTGGCCCTCCCGTTGGGCCTTGCCTCAGCACCCAGGACGTTCACCAAGGTGCTCGCTCCGATTCTGGCACTTCTAAGACAGCGGGGTATCGCTATCACAGGCTACTTATACGACCTTCTGCTGAAGGCCCCTTCAAGCTCAGAATTAGAGGTAAGCGTGTCCATTACCTGTCAGACTCTTCGAGACTGTGGTTGGATACTAAACACGCAAAAGTCAGTATTGGTGCCCACTCAACGCCTAGGGTACCTGGGGTTGATTCTGGATTCTTTAGAGGCAAAGGTATTCCTCCCTGTGGAGAAGTTGCAGACCCTCCGGGCTGCAGTACGGCAGCTGACTTCCAGGAATTGGTCGTCACTCCGTTTTTTGCATGCGAGTGTTGGGCCTCAGGGTAGCCTCCTTCGAGGCGGTTCCATATGCTCAATACCACACTCGAGTGTTACAGAAGGAAGTTCTGTCCAGATGGAACAGATGTCCATCATCTCTGGATTATCAAATCCGAGTGAGCCACATAGTCAGGAGATCCCTGGTATGGTGGCTGACAGCACCGGCTCTAATGGCCGGGAAGTCATTTCTTCCGGTTTACTGGATAGTGATCACGATGGACGCCAGCCTTACAGGGGAGTCTGGGGTGTTCAGTCGGCGCAAGGTCGCTGGACCCCAGAGGAAGCCCTCCTGCCGATCAATGTCCTGGTAATCCGGGCGATCAGGCTGTGCCTCTTCAAATGGTCTCAGAGGCTGCAAGGGCGTCCAGTCAGGATCCAGTCAGACAACGCCACAGCAGTGGCATATGTCAATCATCAAGGAGGAACAAGAAGCTCAGCTGCAACATCGGAGATCGCTCGCATCCTGAAGTGGGCAGAGAGGAGCGTACCGGCACTGTCGGCCGTGTACATTCCGGGTGTGGAAAACTGGCAGGCGGACTACCTGAGCCGCCAGATGCTGGACCAGGGAGAAGGGTCCTTACACCCGGAGGTGTTCCAACTCCTCTGCCAAAGATGGGGCACACCAGACGTAGATCTTCTGGCTTCCCGACTCAATCGGAAGGTATTGAGATTTGTGGCCCGGTCAAGAGACCCATGGGCAGACGCAACGGACGCGTTGGTAGCATCGTGGGGTCAGTATCGGCTAATCTATGCCTTCCCTCCCTTAAGGCTTCTTCCTCTTCTGCTCCGCAGAGTGGAGGCAGAGGGAATTCCAATGATCCTAATCGCTCCAGATTGGCCTCAGCGTCCTTGGTACGCCGATCTAGTACATCTGGTAGCAGACGTCCCCTGGCGCCTACCACTACAGAAGGACCTGCTATCGCAAGGTCCCATATTCCATCCTTCTTTACAGTCATTGGCCTTAACGGCATGGCTGTTGAGAACCAGGTACTGAGAGACCGGGGCCTGTCAGACTCAGTAATCTCTACTATGAGAAGTGCTCGAAAACCGTCCTCTAGGAAGGTCTATCACTGCACTTGGAGGGCCTACATCTCCATGTGTGAGGAAATGAAATGGCATCCGCGTACCTATTTGGTTTCCAGAATCCTGCTGTTTTTACAGCATGGGGTGGACCAAGGGCTTGCCCTAAGTACGATTTAAGGGACATATATTTGCCCTGGCTGTCTTTTTTCAGCGACCCCTGGCGACTCACTCTCTCGTGAGTACATTTGTGCAGGGGGTCCGACATGTGGCCCCTCCGGTCTGTCCCCCGTTACCTCCGTGGGACTTGAACCTGGTCCTCTCGGTGCTTCAGAAGGCACCGTTTGAGAATATTAGAGATATTCCCCTGTTGACACTTTCTCAGAAAGTGGTCTTTTTGGTGGCTGTTACGTCAGTTAGACGAGTCTCTGAGCTGGCAGCCTTGTCCTGCAAGGCTCCCTATTTGATTTTCCACAAGGATAAGGTGGTGCTGCGGCCGCAGCCTTCCTTTCTTCCGAAAGTCGTTTCGGCTTTTCATCTCAACGAAGACATTGTACTTCCATCCTTGGTGCCGTCGAATCCTAAGGAGTCGGCGTTGCATTCCTTGGACGTTGTCCGAGCTTGGAGAGTATACCTATCTGCTACTTCCCTGTTCCGGAAGTCAGACTCACTGTTTGTTTCGGTGGCTGGTCCCAAGAAGGGCCAAGCAGTCTCATCGGCCCCCATCTCTAGGTTGATCCGACAGATAGTAATCCAGGCTTACGCCTTAAAGGGTCAGGCGTCCCCCTTTCCTGTCACGGCGCATTCGACCAGGACAATAGGTGCCTCTTGGGCTTTCCGACATCAAGCGTCTGTTTCCCAATTATGTAAAGCGGCGACTTGGTCGTCCGCACACACTTTCACAAAATTCTACAAAATTGATGTAGGTGCATCTTCAGATGCCTCTTTTGGCCGCAAGGTTTTGCAAGCGGCTGTTTAGAGTTGCAACTCCTCCGTTGGAGGAGTGCTGTTTTGTGTTTGGGGTGAAGTTTATTTTTATGCTGTTACCACCCCTCGTTTTTTCTCTGACACTGCTTTGGGACGTCCCACTTTGTCAATAGAGAAGCTGTGTCGGTCCATGGACGAAAGAGTAAATAGGATTTTTTACTCACCGTAAAATCCTTTTCTCTGAGTCCATGGACCGACACAGCACCCACCCCTCCTTTTAAGTTTGTACTGCTTTTTGACGAACTGATCTGCGAGATGCAGACTGAGGTGATATACTCAGAGGGTCCGCCCCCTGGGCGGTACTGTAGAAGGTGTGATGCAACACTTTTTACAAGTTTTTCTGCCTAGTCACGCCTAATGAACGGATAATACCCACTTTGTCAATAGATAAGCTGTGTCGGTCCATGGACTCAGAGAAAAGGATTTTACGGTGAGTAAAAAATCCTATTTTTCATTTGCTTGTCATTACTGCAACCTAAAGTGATTGTAAATGATCACCCTGTAAAACAACCCATTCAGTTTGAAATAGAAATGAAAAGGTAAAACATTTGTGTATAGATATAAAAAACATTATAAATACCCTCCCCCCCCCCTTTTTTTTTTAAAGTGATCACATTCCCTCTGTTCTCAGCTGCATAAGAGCTGGGGTAGGAAAAGCAGCAGAACACTAAGCTTCCCAGTAAAAGGCGGTGCAAGGGGAGCATGTCAGGACAAGTCTGATCATTGGAGAACCGGCTGAATTTTCAGCACAGCTAGAGAACTGATCACAGTTTGCTTTCCTGCTCAGTGTGGTCAGTTTATAATAGGAAAGCAGAGTGACTGGCAGGATCACCAGAGATTTCCCACAAAGGAAGCAATACAAAGAATAGGATCATTTTTCATACAAGTACATGGTACAGCAGGCACATATCAGGAATATGAAATGCGTTAAGGCTATGTAGCGGGTACTTACTTTCCCGGGTGCATTTTTTGAATCTGGCGGTGACATCAGTGCTATGTTCCCGGCGGTCCACTAGGTGGCGTTTTCACCGTGGGCGAAGGGGCGAATATCACTGTGTGCCGGGTCTCCTTTTGGTCCTCTCTCGGCAGCGGTATGGTGGGGCGGGGAACCGCCATGCTTGCTGGGAGAGGGGATAAAGGGGCCGGCCATCTTGGTCACGGGGTCTTCGTCCCAAGCACCTTTAGCTTGCGGACGTGGGTTCGTGCTCGTCCTCTAGGCGGCCTCGGCCTAGGGGACCACCGGAGATCGTGTTCCACCTCAGGCACCTTTAGTCCTGGGGTGAGGTACTTGCAAGAAGGTCCGGAGCTCAGTGCCCAACACTGAGTTCCGCGAGGGAAGGGTCCTAAGGTGCTTCGGGGATGGAGGCCTGAATCTGAGTAAGATGCAATGGACCGGGGAGAGCTCCTCACTCGAAGACCCGGTGCAGCAGACTGCCGGTGACGGGTGAGTCTCTTGTCGGAGACCGTCCAGAAGGATCCCCTTTACCTCGTGCGGAGACCATAGCCCACTCTCCAGGAGGAGAGTGGAGGATCGAATTTGTGTCTGGGCCTATTCACACTCACACCTCCTTTTCTGTTCTATCTATCAAGGAAGTCCCTGTATGGTGTGTTCTAATAAAGGAGTGTTGGACTTTAATGGTGTGAGGCTCAATTCCTGGCGGACGAAGTTCACGGTGACTCTTGGAGGGAGGATCCGGGTGCACAGCATAGACCCGAAGGTAAACGAGACATTGCTGATACCACAGGTAGTCTACACGTAGTGGAGGCTAGACGTGGTCCATCCGCTCTCTCTCTCTCCACCATCGAATACCCCTAGATAAGAGACAGTGCGAGCCGCACGGAGAGGGAAGAGGGGAAGGCGTTACAGCTAGTTTCACACCGCTTGGGTTGCACACTTTTACTACAAGTGAATGTACGTTGACATGCTTTTTTGTTTTATTGAATGCATTGCATTGATGGACATTTTATTCAACAGCAGGAGCCAAAATACTTTTTTATTTTATTTTTTATATAATGTGCACTGCAGCAATCTATGATGCATTTGTAATGCATTTAAATGGTGTAGGTCCAATTTTCTCCCAGCACAGAGCATTGGTATGAACTGGGCCTATTGGGAACAACAGATTTCAGCTTGTCATTATGTTGGGCCTATGTTAAGCAATGCACCCCAACACATGTGGTGTGAATGAGCCTTAACCGGAAAAGAAGTTTGATGCAGCCTCCAACAGAGAGAAAAATTACAGGAAGTGAGAGACAATCTAGGGTTTCCATGCCTACCATACTCTGTCAAAAATGTAAAAACAATGAAATTTTTGCTGAAGTTGGGTTTTAACCCCTTGGTGCCAGCTCCCGCAGGCCCTTTAAGGGCTTTAGAATGCCAGGGGGCAGGGCGATGGCTTATGACCATGTGACCGCCATGATTGGCTGTTACGGTGGTCACATGATCGAAAACCCCCAATCGCAAGCAGCGATCGGGAGGTTTCCATTAGCCACCGGTCACTGTGCTGAGAGCGCGCACAGCGCACGCTTTAGGCACAGCTCTATTGGCACTATTGCACGCAAATATGCGGCCACTCTGCGACAAGGCTAACAAGCACTGAGAGAAGACCCACACAAGGAGTGCATTGTTTTCAATGAGGCGGCTGACTTGCACTGTGAGAAAGAGAAGTAAAGCACAACAATGGTGTAGCACTGCAAAGCAGAAAGCAAATATGGATATCCTACATATTGCATATGTAGCACTACCCCCATAGGAGCTGCTGGTTATATTTTTGGGCCTTGCCATTACCTGTCTGTTCACCATATCCGCCATAGGGGTCCCATTGTTCACAGTTGTCTGCACCAAACACTTAAGCCCTGTACACACGATCGGTTTTACTGATGAAAACAGTCCGATAGACTTTTTTCATCGAACAAACCGATCGTGTATGGGACCCATCAGTCTTTTTTCCATCGGTTTTAAAAAATAGAACATGTTTAAATTTTTCCGATGGATCAAAAACCGATAGCAAATTCCGATCGTCTATGGGCAAGTCCATCGGATAAAAAACCCACGCATGCTCAGAATCAAGTCGACGCATGCTCAGAAGCATTGAACTTTATTTTTCTCGGCTCATCGGAGTGTTTTACGTCACGGCGTTTGGAACGGTCGGTATTTTGACCGATAGTGTGTAGGCAAGACTGATGGAAGTCAGCTTCATCGGATTTTCGATGGACAAAACCATTGAATTAGAATCCATAGGATATCCGTTCGTGTGTACGAGGCTTTAGTCTCTTTTCAATGGTTTTATTAAAGAATGACAGTCAGAGGTATGGAGGGTTAGGGGAGATTCAGGTACCTTGCTTTGCGAATCACGGGTACTTCTTTGATCCAGAGGACAAACAGTTTCCACACTGGATCTAGCAACCACCAGATAGGCCTCTCTCACTGACCTAGCAACCGGTGCGGTGCTCGGTCAAAAGTCTCTACCACAGACTTTATGAAGGTAATGGAGTCGTTGTACAGTCCTCTGCCACAGGACGGCATAACCACACACTTTGCACAGTTCAAAAGACACAGCTACAAAGTACAAGTTTCTTTCAGCCAGCCGGCAGCACTGTGAGGCAGATTTGGTCAGGATGCGTCCTCCAATTGAGTCTCCAGGCTCCTCCCGAGACACCGGCCCTTTCGCCCTGTCCTCTCTGAGAAAAGTCCTCCCCTTGTTTCTCCAATTGCTCGGCTTCTCCCCACAGGTAAGACAGCACGGGACCACCCCGGACCAGTAGGCCCCAGTAACTCCTGGGTCTACTATCAGTAACGGAGCCTCGGGCCAGCAGGCCCTAGGGCAGAAAAGCTGCTTCGACACACCTTAGGCCAGGAGGGCCATCAGGTCAGAGAGACCCGGAAAACGGTGTCTGTCCATTAAGTACTCTCTCCCAGAATGCACAGCGGGTGAACCACTCCCACTGGGCTGCTTCTGGGTAAAGAGGTACTCAATACGCCCAGTCTGCTGCATTTCCAACCTTGACCTGTGGTGACAGCGACACCTACAGTCAAGTGGAAAATGCACAACACAGCTGGACTGGAACAGAAACCAGCAATTTCGCAAGATCATTCTGAGCCAAACTACAGCTCAGATAACTTAAATTTACACATAGCGCCTACTCAACAGGAGCAGGGCGCTACACATATAATGAGAATTTAGACATAGAAACTTTTTTTTTGCATGTTGATAAGATTTTATCTGAAGATCCTTGAAGTCATCTTACAGGTAAGCCTGCACACATGAACTTGGGCAGCTGAACAAAGACAATTCTTCCAACTTGACCAATATGGTTATAGAAGGCAGAGGAAATCTTTACTTAGCATTTCCAGTTTAACAGGTTCTGTCTCTTGTTATGCTTGCCAGGCCCGGAAGCATAAAAATACGGAGCTTCAGGCAGTTTTCTTTGTGTGCTTAGGTTTTAATCCAACATATGGACACTTTTGGCTAATTTGCCTCAAATGACTTTAGTAACCTCTGGCAGAAAGACAAAAACCTCTAAAAGAGCAATATATTGATCCACCAGATGGAGCACATAGAGTACTGACCCCTGATGGCAAATTACTCTGTATGGCTCAGTTCCTAATTTCCTTGCACACGGATTAAATATTTCCTCCGTGGATGGAAAAGCCAGTAGAGGTTCTCCAGAAACGTCCATGGGGATTATAAACACTTGATCAGGATGGAGATAAAGTGCTCTATTCTGGATCTTGTGTTCCAAGAAACATGAACCAGAAGTCACCTGACTAATAAACATGAGAGTATGAATGACCACGAGGAATGGGAAGTACGTTTAATGTTAGTGTTTAACATTAGGCTGTCTATCATAGCCCATTTGGATTATCAAGCTGTATCACTGAGGGCTCTGATTATTCCTCTGTCTACTTATCTCAAGTGGAGGTCCAGAAGTAGTAGACAGAGAAGAAATGGACCCAACCACACCTTCCTCACCAGGTTTCTAGTTTCTGAATTTTCTTTAAACTCATGACAATGTATCTAGGAACCAATATTAGCTGAGGCATAATTAGGAAAATAATTTTGTCCCAATTTCAAAAAATATAATAAACTGGTTGTGAAAAAAAAAAAAAAAAAAATAGGTCAGGTGACAGGTCAAAGACTACAAATAAAATACATTATAATTTAGAATTCAATATCCATGAGATCAGAGAAGTGACAGATTTCCACTTGTGAAGTTGAACTTCAGGTAAACATATAAAATACCAGCTATTGCAGTTATACAGAGGGTATAGAAAAGAATCACCCCCTAATAATCACATTTTGTTGCTTTGCAGTCTGAAATGAAGACAGAGTCAATGTTTGTTTTATCCAGCTGCATTTACTCAGTGCCACTTATAACATCCAAGTGAAAGATAGAACACCAACATGTCAGAAAAGATTAAAAAAAAAAATCAAAAAACATAAATCACCCAGTCAGCATTGACACGTTGTTCATTCTTATACCAACATATATGTATCGTTCACCTTGTCTTTTTTAAACTTTAATATGGAAAAGAAATATGTATAAAATTTTATGTATTGTAATTTCATCCTTTTAAGCGTAACTCAAAGTTCCATGGGCATGTTCTCCTTTTAGATACTTTTATCTACAGTTTAAAGCGGAGGTCCACCCAAATTTTATTTATTTTTTTAAAAGTCAGCAGCTACTAACAGTGTAGCTGCTGACTTTTAATAAGGACACTTACCTGTCCTACTCGCCTGCGATGTCGGTCCCCCGACGGCGATCGATCGCTGCTGGCAGGTCCCGGGCTCCTCCATCCTGACTAAGGGAAACAGGCAGTGAAGCCTTACAGCTTCACTGCCTGTTTCCTACTGCGCATGCGCCACTCACACGGCGCTTTGTGAATGGGCGGCTTGCCTCCTGGGTTTACACACAGTTCCCAGAAGGCAATTTATACTCACCCGAAATGCCCGTTGCTATGCGGAAGTCCCCTAATCTGCCTCTAATGTGCCTCTTCCTTATCCTCGGATTGAGAACTTCCGCTTCCTCTTCTTGTGAATGGGGCATTCACAAGAAGAGGAAACGGAAGTTCTCAATCCGAGGATAAGGAAGAGGCACATTAGAGGCAGATTAGGGGACTTCCGCATAGCAATGGGCATTTCGGGTGAGTATAAATTATTTTAATTTTTTCTATTAATTTTTTTCTTTTTTTTTCAGAATTTTAGTGTAAAATTATTTTTCAGGGTGGACCTCCGCTTTAAAGTGGTTGTGAACCCTCCTAAAAAAAATAAAAAAAATAAAAAAAGAAGAGCTAGTATGCATAGCAGCGGTCCTCGTTCTCCCTCTCTGAGGGCGACCTCTCTCCCGGAGTGACTTCCGGGTATCACGGGCTCCGGCGCTGTGATTGGCTGGAGCTGCAATGACGTCACTCCCCCACTTGCGCGCGGGAGCCGCCGGTAACGGCATGTCTAACTGAATCAACGGCATGACGTGCCATATCTCCTAAACTGTGCAGGTTTAGGAGATATCCTGGGTAGCTACAGGTAAGCCTTAATATAGGCTTACCTGTCGCATAAAGTGTGATGTAAGGGTTTACAACCACAGTAGTGTGATGGTCAGTGGGAAGAATGCTCCTTACATTTGTGGTCATTGGGAAGAAGAAGCCCTCTTTACAGATGTAGCCCCCCCCCCAATATTTGGGGGCGCTATGTGGAAATTTGGGGGTAGTCTGAGCCGGTAGTTGGGCTCAGACCAATCAATGGTTCAATATTGCTTCTGCTCTGGGTGTGATACTGCCTGGCAGTAGTGTTCTCTGTTGCCGGTAGGTGGCACTGTCACCACCGGCATAGGTTGAACTACGGGGGGGTATCACAACACCTTGGGTGTCCTCTTTCAGCAGCCGTACAGTGGGCATGGTCTACCCGCTGTGCATGCTGGGAGAGGGTACATAAGGGGCAGACGCCATTAGGTGTGAGGAGTTCCAGGGGACCCATTGGTCCTGAGGTGTGCCTCATGGTCCGTATGGCATGAGGTGCGCGGGTGTGTTCGGGCCTCGGGCACCTTCAGCCCGAGGCTGCTTCGTTTCAAGGTAGGCCCGGCTCCACTGGCAAGGGCCTACACCTCAGAGAGGGATCCTAGGCTGCCCACTTCTAGGGGGCCCAAATTTAGGAAAGGAGACCAGGGGAGGATCAGTCCCAGAGGAGACTAGCGACGGTACTGCTGTCTCGGGAAGAGGCCTGGAAACTCGCCTAAAGAGGGATCCATCTTCAACAGTTACAAAGCCTGCAATGCGCCGGTCTGGCACAGAGGTTCTTGTTCAGTATTGTTTGGCTGGGAGGTTCGGGACATGCATTCTGTGGCAGAGGATTCCCCGATCGTATCCCTAGATACTCAGGAATAGAAAAAGATTGCTTCATGCTCCATCTCGGCTGCTAGGACCGCTCTCATAGGGACTATCCGGATGAGCAATACCCACTCAGGCTTGAGTGACGACGAAAGATTGACATTGACCTTTAAGTGTTGCGTGCCTGAACCCTTCCCCAACTTCTCTCAACTTCCTACTGTCTCTCTTCAAGTTGAACTCAAAGATAAAGAATAAAACATTGCTGATTAGGTTTTTACTCCTGTGTGGACATTGGCCTTATTCCAAGAGATTTTTACGTAGACAACGGAGAAGAAGGCATCCACTCTAGAGAGGTAATTGCTGCAGGCCCGAAACAAAACCAGCCGGTCCCTTAAATGGGGGTAAGCATACCTCCCAACATTTAAAACTTCCATTGCGGGACATTCACTCAAGCATGATCACCTTTAACCTAAGTTGTTGAGTGGGGGGGGGGGGGGTGCCGCGGGGTGAAAGTTAAAAGAATAGCTTCTAAACCCAGTTGCTGAGGAGGGGGGTGCCGCGGGATGACAGCGAAAAAATTTGCTTATAAACTCAGTTGTTGAGGGGGGGGTGGGGGTTGTGCCACGGGATGACAGCTAAAACAAGTCACTTCTAAACTCAGTTGTTGAGGGGGGGGGGGGGCCTCGGGATGCCAGCTAAAAGTAAACACTTATAATCTAAGTTGTTGGGGGGGGGTGGGTGCCGCGGGACGTGCCTTACCTCCTCCTCCCTCCTCTGGGTCTTGCTCTTTGATTGCAGTGCGGGAAATCTGTGACAATCGCGGGACTGCGGGAAGACTATGTGTGTGCGGGTAAATCACGCAGAATCCGTGCAGGTTGGGAGGTATGGGTAAGTGCTACACAGATAACTAATAAGATCATTGGTGTCTGCAGTTACTTGTCTGATAGTCAGAAATTGTCCACGTCAAGGAACCCCTAGCAACCTCTGGAGGAACCCTGGTTGAGAAGGGCTGCTCTGGAGCAACCTTACTTACTGGGATTAAATCAATGAAAGGTGACTTCAGATTGCAATGCTGCACCATCAATAAAGTAACGGATTTCCCTTCAATATACTGAAAGGTTAGCGAGGGGGGGATCATGTGAGATTGAAAGAACATGGTATAAGGGGTCTAAAGATCAGCGATTAGTGGCGGAAAATCCAGTCTGCCAAGTAAGGTTTGCAGTTGTGAGACAGTTTTGTGGACTTAAACTGGGTTGAACGAGAAAAAGTTCTCCCATCAATGCTAAACAGTGTGGATGGACGAAGCTGCCCTGCCAGACATGGTGTTTTGACAACCAACACCCATGGCTACACCCAACCAGTGAATGTAGCCGATTGGCTGGCTCCTTTGATTTTGCAATTGAAGTTTGTTGAGGCGTGTGATGATTTACAGGAATTGGCTGACATTTGAGCTGTATATGGCCAGCTTTAGAGAAACAGACCTACGCAGACAACGATTCCACAAGTTCACGTTTCATGACTATCAGCAGAATGGGCCCCCAACTCTTATCTGAGGCCTGCAAGATTCTACAGCCACCCCTCACTAGGAACAATACAGTTCTGATAAAGGAGGGGTTAGCAAGAGGATCCGTCTGCCTATCTTACAGTTGCGGAATTGTAGCAATAATCCGCAGGGATAACAAAACATTATATTATATTTCCACATTCATATTGATTGGAATCTGATACTTCTGAGAAATAACACAAAATGTGAGCTTTCCCATGTAGGGTTATCCTGCAGATCGAAAACCGACACCTTCATATATTTGTTTATTTCCAGCCTGTACCGGGAACTCCATTTTGTACACAGGATGATTGTGTAGATATGGAGCTCAGTAATTGTACAGCTACACAAACTGAAGTCTGCTCACTGGGGTAGAGTCAGGGGTCGCCCCATGCTCCAGGGGGCTCGTGCGGCTATCCTGTCGCTTTACGTTTTACATCTGGACAGGAGGGGCTGAATATAAAGAAACCAATCCCCTCCATTTTCTTCCTGCAGCTGCTAAGAGCTTGCTTCTCCTCCTATCCTGCCAGCATTCAGCAGCTGCAGGAGGAAAATGGAGGGAGTCAGTTCCTGTATATGCTGACCCCATGGCCCCTGCTGTCCAGGTTACAGTTATTTCCTGCTGCCTGGGCCCTGTCCCCCCCCCCCCCAGAGAGCTTCTGGCTTCCCCCCTCTTTTCTCTCATCATGCTGCGGGGGATGTTATGTCATTGCAGAGGATGATGTGTCATTTACCAGCCCCTTCCTTTTCTGATTGAACACAGTGAGTGATCAGTAATGATCACTCGCTGTATTCATAACTGAAGCATAATAAATTGTGTTTTCTATGCTTTAGTTTGTCAATGAATGGGAAGCTCTGTACAAAGTTATTCCTGTTCATGCATTCATTCTGTGCTGCTGAGGCTGCAACGATAGAGATTGTGGACGGTGTCCTCCACCTCCTTTCTCTGTCTTAAAAGAAAAAGGTCTGTTTAGACCCCATATAATTTTACCAACACCCCCAAACTGGGCTGCTAAAAAATTGTCAAAAACACAAATTGTAAAAAAAAATAAAAAATGTTTTAAAAAATTAAAAAAAAAGGATAAAAAAGAATAAATAAGACAACAAAAATAAAAATACTGACACCGTCCCTTCAAAGCGGAGCTCCACCCGCAATTTTTTTTTTTTTAAAGTCAGCAGCTACAAACACTGTAGCTGCTGACTTTTAATAAGGACACTTACCTGTCCTACTCGCCCGCGATGATGGCCCCCCCGATGCCAATTCCTTGGATGATTACAGGTCCCGCGCCACCATCCTCACTAAGGGAAACAGGCAGTGAAGACTTACGGCTTCACTGCCCGTTTCCTACTGCGCATGCGCGAGTCTAGCGCCAATTTGTGAATGGGCGGCTGCTCTCTGTGATTGCTCACAGTTCCCAGAAGGCAGCGCGCCCATTCACCAGAAGACACCGCGAGTAGGAGGGATGAAGAAGATCCACCTTGGATAAGGAAGAGGCAGATTAGGGCCTTCCGCATGGCAACTGGTATTTCGGGTGAGTAAAAAAAATGTATTTTCAATTTTCTTGCTGCATTTTCGTGTATTTTTTTTTTCAGGGTGGAACTCCGCTTTAAGGTTTGCCAAGTTTATTTTTTTACAGTGACATTTGTTTTATTATATTTTTCTAAGTTTTCCTTACTAGTTAATTTTTTTTTAAAGAAGAAAAAAAAAAGGAGTGGTCACTGAACCCCGGTGATCTTTGATTTCTTTCATGATGTTCAGGTAGACCTCCATCTCTCAAAAGGTTGCTTACCCCTACCCCAGGGTATTGGAAAGGTATGTCAAAATGTGGACAGCTTCTCCAAAATCTTTTAAATTACTGTCTCTATATGTAAAGCTCTGAAATACTCTTCAGCCACTTGGCACACGGTGGAAGAGGCAGGTCATCTTTTGCCTCGGAACCCACAAGCTTCAAGCTATACCTCGGGCTGGTAACCCACAGAGAACACAGCCAGCTTTTCACCAGGTATCCACAGACTGCAGATTCCACCGCCTCTGTAAACAGATATACAGTGCCTTGAAAAAGTATTCATACCCCTTGAAATTTTCCACATCTTGTCATGTTACAACCAAAAACGTAAATGTATTTTATTGGGATTTTATGTGATAGACCAACACAAAGTGGCACATAATTGTGAAGTGGAAGGAAAATAAATGGTTTGCAAAATGTTTTACAAATAAATATATGAAAAGTGTGGCGTGCATTTGTATTCAGCCCCCTTTATTCTAATAGTAGTGAATTGTATTGTAACTGTTTTGTCTTCCCTGATGTTGTAAAGCGCTGTGCAAACTGTTGGCGCTATATAAATCCTGAAGAATAATAATAATACCCCTAACTAAAATCTAGTGAAACCAATTGCCTTCAAAAGTCACCTAGTTAGTAAATTGAGTCCACCTGTAATTTAATCTCAGTATAAACATACATACAGCTGTTCTGTGAAGCCCTCAGAGGTTTGTTAGAGAACCTTAGTGAACAAACAGCATCATGAAGGCCAAGGAACACACCAGACAGGTCTGGGATAAAGCTGTTGAGAAGTTTAAAGCAGGGTTAGGTTATAAAAAATATCCCAAGCTTTGAACATCTGACGAAACACTGTTCAATCCATCATCAGAAAATGGAAAGAGTATGGCACGACTGCAAACCTACCAAGACATGGTCATCCACCTAAACTGACAAGCCGGGCAAGGAGAGTATTAATCAGAGAAGCAGCCAAGAGGCCCATGGTAACTCTAGAGGAGCTGCAGAGATCTACAGCTCAGGTGGGAGAATCTGTCCACAGGACAACTATTAGTCGTGCATTCCACAAATCTGCCCTTTATAGAAGAGTGGCAAGAAGAAAGCCATTGTTGAAAGAAAGCCACAAGAAGTCCTGTTTACAGTTTGCGAGAAGCCATGTGGGGGACACAGCAAATATGAGCTCTGGTCACATGAGTCCAAAATTGAACTATTTGGCCTAAAAGCAAAATGCTATGTGTGGCGGAAAACTAACTGTACATCACCCTGTACACACCATCCCCACTGTGAAATATGGTGGTGGCATCATCATGTTGTGGGGATGCTTTTCTTCAGCAGGGACAGGGAAGCTGGTCAGAGTTGATGGAAAGATGGATGGAGCCAAATACAGGGCAATCTTAGAAGAAAACCATTAAAGAGTCTGCAAAAGACTTGACTGGGGCGGTGGTTCACCTTCCAGCACGACAACGAGCCTAAACATACAGCCAGAGCAACAATGGAATGGTTTAGATCAAATCACATTCATGTGTAAAACCTCGTACACATGATCGGATTTTCCAACGGGAATTGTGTGATGGACTGTTAGCCTAAAATCTGACCGTACTCTCCATCTGACAATTGTTGACGGATTTTAAGCGGACAAATGTTGGATGGCAGGTTTTAAAATTTTCCGCCGACTACGGTCTGTTGTCAGATTTTTTCCGATCGTGTGTACACAAGTCCGTCAGACAAAAGTCCAAAGTACAAACACGCATGCTCGGAATCAATGCTCACCAAACACGACATTAGCAGAAGGTGCCCAAAGGGTGGTGCTCAAGAGCTGAAAAACCACGTAGTACGTCACTACGTTCGTGTTTGTTGGCCGACAATTGTGTGCAAGACAAAATCCAGACACCCGCCCTTCGGACAAAAGTCTGACGCTTTGTCTGCGTAAAATCCGATTGTGTGTACGAGGCTTTATAATGGCCCAAAGTCCAGAACTAAATCCAACTGAGAATCTGTGGCAAGAGTTGCTGTTCACAGACGCTCTCCATACAATCTGACAGAGTTAGAGATATTTTGCAGAGAAGAATGGGCAAAAAATTCACTCTCTAGATGTGCAAAGCTGGTAGAGACATCCCCAAAAAGACTTGCAGCTGTAATTGCAGCGAAAGGAGGTTCTACAAAGTATTGCCTCCGGGGGGAGGGGCTGAATACAAATGCAACACCACACTTTTCACATATTTATTATTAAAAATGTTGAAAAACATTTATCATTTTCCTTCCACAATTATGTGCCACTTTGTGTTGGCCTATCACATAAAATCCCAATAAAATAAATTAAAGTTTTTGGTTGTAACATGACAAAATGTGGAAAATGTCAAAGGGTATGAATACTTTTTCAAGGCACTGTATTACCTTGCAAATGTAGTGGCAACATCATCACTGTGCTGTACATTGACTGTGCACAGAGCAGAGCTGTGGGTGGGGCCTATCAGGCCACACCCCCTACAGAAGACTACAGGAGGGGGCGTAGATCAGACCAGTCACCCTGCACAAGGAAAGAGAGCAGCGGTGACCGGTCTTTATTACAGGAGGCTCCTGCCCAGAAACCATTTTTCTCACTGGATTAGACAGATCTGGAGGAAATACACAAATCACACCAAGACTGAAGTAAGAATATGCATACCTCCTCTTAGACAATATTTGCTTAACCCAAAGCTCAACTTTAACAACTTTCACCATAGAAATGTCCTTATGATTCCATTACCCCCCACATCCTGATTCTTCACCAAATGAGGGAATATTCACATAGAACTCAAGATACAGACTTCAACACCTCCATTGGCAAATCAAAGGGTCACTCTAAAGGGGACTTTGCACTACAATGTCTGCTTATTCAGTTAGGGACCATTTTCATCTTAACCCACGTAACTGTCAAACAATACTTGTGCAGGGGGTCGGTTGATATACTTACTGCAGGGGGTGCAGTACCATCACTACCCTTCCGATGAGACCCCCAGTAATGCAGAGTACCTGAAATCTTGCAAGATGATATCATGGCACAAAGTTCAGTGCTTAGAATTCCCTGGACTCAGAGGAGTGGGCGGGGACACCTGTGATGGAGGCTTAGGACCGGAGCTCTGCTCAGCACCAGCTAAACAGCGCTAATAGTGGCGGAAAAAGAAGCCACATTGCGGTTAAAAACTACAGGGAAAGGCAGCGAATAGTGCCAGGCACCTACCTATGCCAGGTAAGGCATATAAAAAAGCACAGAAACAGAACTACAAGCTCTCTGAAAAACGGGAGAAATCCAAAATGGCTGCCGCACCTCAGAATAAGATACAGACTGCTAATGATGTCTCCTCAACTAGCAGGCAAGTTATTCCGCCTGCAACTCTCCCATTTAGCTCACAGTCATTGAGCTTAGACTCCTCTGCTACCTTACAACCTTCTGAGCTTAAATTAAACCTAAAGGAGAACTATGTGGGATCTGAGGGTCATCCACCTCATGAAGTGAATTTACCTCACATAGGCTCTCTCAATACACATCCTGAACAGGCTCCTGATATGTCTTTTAATATGACTGAACTTTTTAACAGGATTTCTGATATGCTGGACAAAAGGTTAGCTTTAAATGCTGACAGGATCACAGGAGAAATTAAAGCAGACTTTCAGAACCTGGGAAGCAGAATAGAGCATATTGAACATAAGTTGGATTTTACTATAACTAAGACAAACCAAAATTCTGAGCACTTGCAGTTCTTGCAGGATCAGCTTGATACCGCTCAAGCCAGAATAGACGACCTCGAGAATCGTTCAAGAAGGGAAAACTTTCGCATTAGAGGACTGCCTGAATCAATCACTGATGTTCATACAACTGTGAAAGATTTTATTAAAAATTTACTCCCTTCGATTCCAGCTAATAAACTGGAATTGGATAGAGCGCATAGATCCTTGGGACCCCTCAGGAAAGATGGCTCTCCACGGGACATTATAGTAAAACCCCACTTTTTTGCTGTCAAGGAAGAAGTGATGAAAATATCCCGCCAACAAGATCAGATACAGTTCCAAGGTGCTTCTATTCAAATCTTTTCTGACATATCCCCATACACCATCCAAAAGAGGAGATCTTTGAAACCCCTCCTTGCAGCCCTGACCAAAAAGGATATTAAATACCGGTGGGCATTCCCTTTTGCCCTGAAATTTACGTACAATGGGAAGCAACATGTTTTTCACAATTTCCCAGAAGGAGAACGCCTGTTACTTGACTTGAGACTCATTACGCTGGATTCAAATATGGATACCTCTCCCTCTATGCAGGGGTCATCTAAACGCCAATCGCCTCCGAGCCCGACTGCGCCACTTTGGGAGATGTCCAAAATTAAGAGAGTAAAGGATAACATCCCCCCATGAAGAGGATTTACATGACTTTACTGTATTTCATCTTTTTCTTCCCCCCTGTAGGTTCCTTGGGAGGAAACACAATTCATTACATTGACTCTTGGATTTCCTGTGCAACTCTTTTTGACACATAGTTCTGTTGCTAAACTGTCAATAGACAATGGGGGTTAATTTTTTTATTTTATTTTATTAATTTTTTTTTTTTTCCACACATAGTTCTGTTGCTAAATTTTCAATAAATAATGGGGTTTTTTTTTTCTTCTTCTTCTCTCTTGTTTAGAAAAAATCTAATAGTTAAACTATTCTTAATTGCTACTATATTGGAAATCCAGGGATGTTTGGTTCCGTTCATTTAATATTACATCGTTAGTTTGAGTGCTGTCACTGGCTGGTGCTGCTGCATTGTGCCTCCACCTACCGCTCAGTTTGGTTGTAAACCATGCTGAGGGGTAGGTATATAGCCCTACATCTGGGCTATACTACTTCTTTTTTTCTGAATGAGGGGAGGGAGCCATACCCCTCCTCCCATTCTGGGCCGCTTATAGGCCTTTCGTTACACTGCGTTTTACAACTGATATTATTTTTATTTGAATATTTTTTTTTACTCTTCTTCTTTCATTCTAACTTTTTTTTCTTTTTCAGCCTACATGTCATTGAGATTTACCTGTGAAGTGATGCTATGTATATCCTCCCCTAACATAGTGAAAGACCTTTCATTATATGCCCTTGGTTCTTCCTGGAGGAAGGTAGGTGTCTGTGGGTTATTTGGAGTTCTCCCCCTTTTGCTCCATGGCCGGCACTAACACTAACTCTTTACCCCTTCGTGTTGTGTCTCACAACACCCAGGGATTAAATTCCCCAGTCAAAAGAAGGAAAGCCCTCCAAGCCTATAGATCCCGTCATATTGATGTAGTACTCTTACAAGAGACCCATTTCCCTCAGCGGTACACCCCATTGTTTCTTCATGCCCATTTTCCAGTTTTTTACTTGTCTAAGGCTGAAGATAAGACCAAGGGAGTGGCAATATTGTTTTCTAAGAATTGCAAATTCAATCTTGAGTTGGAACTCAGAGACCAGATGGGAATGTTCCTATTGGTCAAGGGAACTATCGATAATAAGCTATATACCTTTATATCCTACTACGCCCCTAACAGAGGACAAAAACAGTTTTTTAAACAATTGTTCCAGTCACTTGGACCGTCTATGGAGGGGATCATAGTTATGGGGGGGGGGGACTCTAACACAGCTTTTGATTCTAGTCTGGACAAATCCAAACCCTTAAGATCACAAGTTGTTAGGCCCAATAAAACAAGTGTTCAAATTGCTCGATTAATCTTTCAATCTAGATTGACGGATATATGGAGGGAACTCCATCCAAAAAAACGAGATTTTACACACTACTCTAATCCGCACCAGTCCTATTCCCGTATTGACCACATTTGGATCTCTACTCACCATATTCCACTAGCTCTTTCTTCTTCTATAGTGGAAGCTGCTTGGTCAGACCATTCGATGATTCTATTGGCTATTAGAAGGGATATCCCTAGTACACAGACCTGACATTGGACTCTCAATCAGTCTTTATTGAAGGATCCCGCAGTAGTGGCGGAAATTCAGGGAGCTTTGAAGGATTATTTTTACTTTAATGATGGAGGGGAGGTCTCTCCAGAAACTTTATGGGCAGCTCATAAGGTTACTATTAGAGGCAAGTTGATCCAAATAGCGGCCAGAAAGAAGAGAGAGAGGGTGGTCGAGATTGAGAGATTGGAGAAAGAGTTCGCTGAGTTGTGCAAAAAACATAAGAGAAGTCCTTCTAGTGTATCTATATCCACACTGGATGCAGCACGAGTAGCTCTTAACTTGGCTCTAACAGCGAAGGCTGAAAAATCCATTAAATGGTCTGGGGCAAAATTTTACCAGATGAGAGACAAGTTGGGTCCTATGTTGGCACGTAAACTTTCACCCAGATTCCGTTCACAAGCTCTCCCAAAGATTAAACAGGCAGATGGCTCTTTTACCATGAATTCTCAACATATTATTAAGGCATTCCAGGATTTTTATTCTAAGTTATATATGGCTGAAAATCTCTCTGTCTCTACCGAGTTAGAGGAATTCTTGGATAAATTACATATTCCGAAATTAACAGAAACTCATAAAGAGGAATTGGATGCTCCTATTTCAAATGAAGAGGTTTCAGATGTCATAAAAGCTTTAAAGGGGGGAACAGCTCCTGGACCTGATGGTTTTTCCACACCATATTACAAAACATTTTCAGAGATCCTAACTCCTTACCTAACTAGACTTTTTAATTTTATGTCTAAAGGTTCCCCGATAGATAATCAACTAAATATGGCTTATATTTCTGTGATCCCAAAACCGGATAAAGATACTAGTCAAATAGAAAACTACAGACCAATCTCCTTAATCAATAATGATCTTAAAATATTAACCAAGATATTAGCGAACAGACTTGCTTCTTTTATAGGATCTTATATTCACAAAGACCAGGTCGGTTTTATACCCGGTAGGCAAGGTCCTGATCAGGTGCGAAGAGCGGTTGACCTAGTATCAATCCTACAATCTAATTGGGAGGGAGGTCATAAACAGGAGGGTATGTTACGGTCACTGGACCTCCAGAAGGCATTCGATTCGGTGTTGTGGACATATCTATTCGCTGTACTTAAACGCTGGGGATTTGGACAGAATATGTTAGGAATTTTAGAAGCCCTTTATTCTAATCCTAAGGCCAGAATCAGAATGCAAGGAATTTTTTCCGACCCTATTCAGATTGGAAGAGGTACACGTCAGGGTTGCCCCCTATCCCCCCTGATATTCGCTATTATGATCGAATCTTTAGCCATTGCCATTCGTAGTAATCCGAATATCAGGGGGGTGCAATGTGGTCAAGATACCCATAAATGTGCCTTATTCGCAGATGACCTTTTACTTTTTGTCACTTCTCCACGGTCTTCTTTACCGGAGGTTTGCTCATTGCTTAATAAGTTTTCGACTCTTTCAGGTCTCAGAATTAATATGTCTAAATCTCAAGCTCTTAACGTGTCTCTCCCAGATTCTATAGTGTCCGATTTACAGATAACTTACCAATTCAAGTGGAGCAGCTCATTCATTAAGTACTTAGGAATTAATGTTACATCTAAATTTGAAAATCTATACCAAGCTAACTACCCTCCTATGTACAAGAAACTCGAACTCGATCTCAAAGACTGGGAGTCGCACAGTATTTCTTGGATTTGCAGGATTAACTCAGTCAAGATGACCCTTTTGCCCAGGCTTTTATATTTATTTCGTTCACTTCCTATTCCAATCAAAAGAGATCATTTGAAATCTTTTCAAAGTAAGCTCACTAAATTCATTTGGAACAATAAAGGTCCATGACTCTCAAACAGATGCTTATTCAACCTTCCCAAACAGGGTGGGTTAGGTCTTCCGAATCTCTTATGGTACTACCAAGCAGCACGATTGGCACAACTATCTGCTTTATATTTTAACACAGAACTTCCTGATTGGATATCAATTGAAAATCAAGCTGTTCCATCCTCATCACTAATACACCTGTTGTGGTGCCCTCCCAGAAATAGACCTCCCATCTTATCACCATCACTCTCACAATCCTTATCTTTATGGGATTCACTTCAGAAACTTCCCTCGCTGGTCTCTAAAGCTCAACCTTTGACCCCGGTGTTCAAAAACCCCTTTTTTCATCAAGGTTTGGACCTTCAAACCTTTAAATGGTGGTACGACAAGGGGTTGTACCGCATTGGTCAATTGTTTTCCTCTATAGGCCCTTTACCTATTGAATATTTTATGAACAAATTAGATCTCCCTTTATCCGAAAAACCGAGATTTCATCAAATCGCTAATTTAATTCATTCTAGGTGTAAAACTGGATATTCATCCCGAGACTTTACAGATTATGAAAATTGGTGTGGACAGACAGTGGAGCGAAGGGGGGGGGGATCTCTGTGATCTACAAGTCACTGGCATCCAATTTAGTGAAACTACCATACATGTTGGCCTGGGAGAAGGAACTCCTAATTGATAGAAATATTGTAGACTGGCATGCAAGCTACTCTCGCTCGACTTCAGGCCTCTGCAATACTTCGCTCATAGAGGCCAATATAAAACTTTTTACAAGATGGTATCTAGTTCCCACGAGATTGACTGTTATGTACCCCTCTGTTTCACCTCTTTGTTATAGGGGATGTCAGGGACTGGGTACTATGATCCACATATGGTGGGAGTGCCCAAGAATTTGTGGATTTTGGAATAAGGTATTTCACATTTTACTCAATATTACAGGTTGCCCGATACATCAATCTCCCACAATTGCTTTACTCAATGGACATTTACCTCATATTCCTAAAGCCACTCGTAAACTAATTTTGTTTATTTTAACGGGAGCAAAACTAACTATTGCAAGGGCATGGAAGAAACCTTCGGTATCTATATTATCCATGAAACGAAAAGTTTCCTGGATTATGGAACAAGAAAAACTGGTTAGCTTCTTGTTAGACGAGACCTCAAATTTTGAAGCCATATGGGAACCTTGGGCGCGATTTATGGGAATCTCTTTGTCACATAACTTGGTCATCAACACCAATCACTGATCTTTAGAATGTATATTTGGTTTGTAGGCATTCTATAATCTTTTCACTTCATATCTTTGAGAATTTTTTTTTTTTTCTCTTTCTCTCTCCTCTTTTTCTTTCTCTTCTTTATTTTTATCCTATACTTTATTCCTCGGGTTTTGACTTTTATTATTTCATAGTATGTTTATTGTTTTATTACATCAGATAAAATATAATAGTTTCAGGCTCAGATTCCTTTTTTTATTGTTTGAGGCTTGGACTGTTGAACTTAGCTCTAACAAGTCTGAGAACAACTCTTAATTTTCATACTTAGGTCGAGTATTGTGTTTTTTTTGCATGTACAAATGAAATTTTTTCTATTATATCTCTCCAGTTGTCTCTACCGACGATTGTTGGTGGTGACAGGAAGGCCGGGCAGGGGGCGTTCTCTCCTTCCCAGTCACAGTGTGTTCCCGTTAGGGGTGGCTGGGGAGGGGAGTAGGAGCCCTTCATATTTTCGGTTTATTTTTGTGGGAACTAGATTTTCTTAATATAAGTTATTATCAGTTTATAAGATTACTTGACCAAGATGAGGCTAGATATTATTACTTTTTGTTTAAACATTGTCAGTATTGGTTTTTACGATAATAATTTGTCTAAGTTTCTATGGTAATAATACCTGAGATTTTTGTTGAGTCAATTGTAATCATCTTTAATATTTATGATTCTGTAATGATTTTTTTCTGATGAAAAATAAAAAACTTAAATGATAAAAAAAAAGAACTCCCTGGACTCTCGCAGGAAATATGGTAACATCCCCCTTGCTTAGGTACCAGTGGGGGTAAGGTAAGTATATTCACTAATCCCCTCCCCCCTTTCCTATAGGTGTTTTTGACACTTTAGTGTAGCAAATTAAAGCAGTATTAAACCCAAAAGCAAACATATTGCAGCTTACCAATTCTTAGGTGTGCTGCCTGCATTAGTTTTCTTTAAGCTTTTTTTCTATTTTCAATTGATGATCCAGACAGTAAGTCTGTTTTTCGAAAGCACAAGCTCTCCAGCACAATGCATCAGTTACAGGGATGAAACAAACTGTTTAACAATGACAGGGGTGGTTACATTGATCAGCCTTTATTTATGTAAAAACTTTATCCCAAGAACAAAAAAAAGCTGTTTGCTGTAACTACTTATACAGTTTAAGCTGGAGTCTGTCTTCAATTTGTTGGTGGATTTAAATCTGCTAGTACATCTAACGCTCCCCTCCCCCCAGGCTGACAATGCGGCTTTCCAAAGGCGTCCCTTGTGTTACTTCTAGAGTGGGGGCACTCTAATACAATAGGTGTAGTATGTTACTGGCCAGATCACCAGGTAATAACAGAGGAGAAAAAAAATCTTAAAAAAGGGCAACTAATGCAGCCACCACATCAGATTGGTAATCTGCAAAATGATCCATTTTTGGTTTTAAGATGGTGGAGGGGGTCTTTATTGAATAAGCCGACAATGGTTTATTTAAACTAAGGTCCTTTCAACCACTTGCTGACCTTGCTATAGCCTAATGACGGCTACAGCGCGGCTGGCTAGTTCTGGGATGCCATCGTACGACGACGTCCCATGATCGCGCCCGACGTGGGGCACGGGCAGCGTGCTCTGTGACCAGTGTCCGGAAAACACTGCTAATCACAGATTAAGGTAAAGAGCCAATCAGCGACTCTTTACCACATCATCAGCTGTGTCCAATCACAGCTGAGCACGGATGTAAACAGAAGCCGGTTATTGGCACTCCTTTCCTCATGCTGACAACACGAGGAGAGGAGAAGAGAGCCGATAACCGGCTTCTCTAAAAGGGACATGTACACTGATTATAAGTGCAGTCCCAACAGTGCCTGCCAGTGTCACCTATCAGTGCTGCCCCATCAGTGCCCACTAGTGTAAGGTGACCAGATTTTTAAAATGAAATCCGGGGACATATTTTTTTTTTTACTAGTAATGGCGGCAATCAGCCACTCTTTGCCCATCGCCGCCGGCCTCACAGCCTGTCAAGTCTCACTTTCTGGGCCCCGGCTACTACTGGGTGGGGAGGAAGATCACTCCGCCAGGGAAGGCAAGGAGATAGGCAAGCAGCTGGCCGGGACTTGAGCCAAGGCAGAAGAACATGCGAGCGGAGCTGTATGGGCATGCACCCGAAACTGAAGAAATATTCCCTCCGCTCCAACCAGCACATGATCATCAGAAAGGGGCACAGATAATGGAAAAAAAATACACCCCCTAAGCTAATAGGAGTGGCAGAGCAGAGGTGTGTAATTCAGATTTTTTTTGGTTTATTGTGCACTGACTGTCTTTGAAATTGCCCCAGCCCCTGTTCAAATCCGATCCGGGGACAAAACTGGGGACAGACTTTGTCCGGGGACAGTGTCCTCAATCCGGGGACTGTCCCTTGAAACCGGGGATGTCTGGTCACCCTACACTAGTGGTGCAACGGATCAGTGGTGATCCGGACGGGTCACCCTGTTCATATCGGAACACCACGCGATCCACGGAGCTCTCCGGAGCAGCGGCCATCTTTGTACACCCAGCGGCGGCCGCTGTAGTGACGTTTCACCGCCATATTGCTCCACCCCACACTCCTCACTATCATTACTGTGCAGAAGGGGCCAAGCGGACATCTTGTTACACCCACCGGAGTTTTAGATTTCAGTTTATTTCAACACAAAACAGAGCTTATAAGCTTAAAGGGGTTGTAAAGGTTTGTTTTTTATTTTCTAAATAGGTTCCTTTAAGCTAGTGCATTGTTGGTTCACTTACCTTTTCCTTTGATTTACCTTCTAAATGTTTTTTTTCTTTGTCTGAATTTCTCACTTCCTGTTTCTTCACAGTAAACTTCACACCATCATCCAAGTGGTGTTTAGTCAGCCAGAACAGCTTACTGAACAGCTTACTGAGAAGGAACAGGAAGTGAGAAATTCAGACAAAGAAAACAAAGAAAAACAATATTTAGAAGGGAAATCTAAGGAAAAGGTAAATGAACCAACAATGCACTAGCTTAAAGGAACCTATTTCGAAAATAAAAAACGAACCTTTACAACCCCTTTAAATACATTATTTGGAAATCCAACGGACTGTTTACATGTTAAATTTAAAAGCAGCAGCAAACCTGCTGACCTTACATGCTTGCTAATGTGACGGAACACCTCTGATTTTCACATTTAACATTTAGTTAAATGTGAAAATCAGGAGGTGTTCTGTTACATTAGCAACCATGTAAGGTCAGCAGGTTTGCTGCTGCTTTTAAAATTCAACATGTAAAGAGTCCGTCGGATTTACATATACTGTATTTAAGTGTAGTGGCCTCACCCCCCATCCCCTTGTTAATAAAATGGCTGGCTTGTCTAGGGGTATGCGGGAGGAGGATGAGGTTCACTATGGCCTATCTCCTCTTAATGTGCAGAGGTGAAAGCCAACACTTGTTTTACCTTCGGGCCTGTGTTCTGGATGGAGCCTCTGCTTCTCCTGTGAAAGTTTGAATGTCAGTAATAGAGCCCCACACCATAAAAAGTCCAACACTCCTTTATTCTTCTTGACAAGTGGACAGCATCAGTTGAACTTTTGAATAAACAGACAGGGTGTGGATACGAGTAGGTCCAGGCACAGTGAACTCTCCTATACCTTCTAGTGCAAATAGACTTGGCGCACAGTCTCCGCCACCGACCGTGAGATTGGTCACTGCCACCGACCGGGTGAACTGTTGAGGCCCCTGCCACAGGCCTGATAGCAGGTCTCTGCCACCGACCTGAGTGGATTAGATGGACCACTGCCACCGGTCATAGAACATGAACCACCGCCACCGGTCATAGAACATGAACCACCTTCCTAGATGAATTGGCCCTTGTTGGGAAAAGACATCCATCCGGACGGTCTCCAGAGGTCCACCCGGCACTGGCAATATGCTGTACCAGCTCTTCGGGAGGATCCCCTCTCTGGTCCCTTACGCCCTGGATTCAGGCACCCAACACCCGGGGCACCTTAGGACGATCCCTCCCTCGCGGGACCCAGTGGAAGGTGCTGGGCCCCAGGCCTCCGGCTGAGTACCTCACCCCAGACTAAAGGTGTCTGGGATGGAACACGAACTCCACGTGTACAGGCCAAGGGCGCCTGGACACCGATCACGGACAGCAGCCATCAGGCTAAAGGTGCCTGGGACTCAGACCTCGTGGTGAAGATGTCCGCCCCCTTTATACCCTCTCCCAACAAGCACAGCGGGTTCCCCACCCTGCAGTACAGCTGCTGCGAGAGGTCATAAAGGGTAAGGCACTGCAGTGATGGTTTAACCCCAGCCCAAGGCGACAGCGCCACCTACTGAGCCGCAGGGAACTGAACACCACTGATGTCCTCACACGAATAGAACACAGCCCTACTGTACCAATTAGTGCATCTGGGTCATACTACCACCCAGATGTTGCTCCTAAATAGTACATACCCGCTACATAAGCATATAAGCTCAGTTTTGTGTTGAAAATTACTGATAACTAAAACTCTGGTGGGTGTAACAAGATTTTGTCTTTTTTTTTTATTTGCGGATTCGAGAAATGATCCGATTCGTGCCTCTGATCCCAGGATCGATGCGATCCGTGAGTTTTTGATCCGTTGCACCCCTAGTGCCCACCAGTGCTGCCAGTGCCCACCAGTGTCACCTATCAGTGCCGCCTATCAGTGCCCACCAGTGCCTCATCAGTGCAGCTTCAACAGCGCACATCAATGAAGGAGAAAAATGACCCGTTTGCAAAATATTATAACAAACTGTGAAAAAAGTTTTTTTTTTTTTTGGTCTTTATCATTTTGTTTAGCAAAAAATAAAAAAAACCAGTGGTGATTAATTACCACCAAAAGAAAGCTCTATTTGTGTGAAGGAAATGATAAAAATGTAGTTTAAGTACAGCGTTGCATGACCGCGCAATTGTCAAAGAGCGACAGCGCTGAAAGCTGAAAATTGGCCTGGGCAGGAAGGGGGTAAAGGTGGCAAGTAAGCAAGTGGTTAAAATCTCTGTGACGGATCTCAGATACCCCAGGTGGGCACATCCGCCAGACCTGTGTCTCCTGTTCTCCAAACGCACCCGCAGCCTGCAAATTCGCCATAACCAGCCCTTAACCCCTCAATCACGAGACAAGCCACACAGGTGTTGAGGGTTAAACATGCAGAGCATAAAACAGTTTATTAAATACAAAACATACACTTTTACACACAGTTAGGGACACTCCCCTTAGCCTTGTCATAGAGGGGGGGTAGGGGACAAGGAAGAACCAATGGGAACTGAACACTTGTACATTGAAACAGAGACTACAGATAAACATAAATGGATTATGATAAGCAGGCAACCCCTCAATACACATCCCCTGAGGAGAGATGTCTGCAGTCCAGACCATTGTCTATGTGCCATGACTCAACACAATTAAACACAGCAACAAGAGGGGGGGGATGGGGGAGAAGGGATGTAGCATTACATTACATTATCTCAATGCCAGCTTCTCCCCGAGTCTCAGTCTCTTTGGGGCCATAATCTGTGGGTAGGAGGCCCGCCCTCAGTCCCTTCCAAAGCACACAGTGACAGTGGGTTCTGTCACAATCTCCATATATTCTTATCTATACATATGGCGTCTTTCACCACAAGGTGTCGCTCTTTTCCCAGACATTTCATAAGGCAGAGTGTAATCGGAAGGCCATCAGTCCTGATCCGCTTCTCCCTGTTAATTGTATGTCAGATTAGTGACTCATTAGAGCAGGCGGTAATTACAGATGCTGGTAAAGAGAGGTGTGTACCTGTGTAATACTGCAGACACACCGCTCTGCCTCTAATTGTTACTGATCCAATTTATGTTCACCAGAGACATGTTGTTATTACCTGCGCCTATAATACAGACAATGGACACCCAACCTGATCATTTATCACAATTCACCCAAAGATACACATCTGACATGTATGCAGCTGTGCAATACGGGATTAAATATTTTATTATCTTCTATACAATCCTAGTTCCATGTCACATATAAAAATTCCCTGTTTAATTTTAAAACACAATTATAGAAATTGAGCCAAGTTACTGTACAGTATTGCTGAAAAGCTGCTTAATCTAGCTGCACTGTTGGTCTTGGACTTTTTGGTGGTAAAGGGTAGGCTGCAAGACCTGACACTGAAGCCCTGTACACACGGCCAGGAATCCCGTCAGGAAAAAAAACGTCGGTTTTCCTGACGGGATTCCTAGCAAGCTTTTCTTGCTCGCCGAGTGTACACACAGCACATTCGAAAAAAACGCCGTTCTTTTGAATGGCAAGAACACGGGGACGTCATCGACTACGACGAGCTTGCGCTCGTCACATTCGATGCCGTCGTCGCCATCTTGCTTTACCCTACACTACCTTTGTAGGCTACCGTGCATGCATAAAAGTCTCATTGAGCATGCGCGGGCTTACCTGGGACAGGTAAGCGTACACACTCACAGTTTTCTCTGCAGGAAACCGACGAGAAACCATACACAGCTGTTTTCTTGCCGAGAAAACCGCCCGTGTGTACGAGGCTTTAGATTTGCCTTCACAACATTACTCTGTCTCCCTCTAGTATAGCATTTAACCAGACCTGGGCAAATTGTGGCCTCAGGACCATATCCGGCCCTTTGGCTGCCCCCCATCTGGCCCTCAAAAGCCTCAACTGTCGGCAGGCCTCACTGACAAGAATTGAAATGAAAGAGCCACACCACTGTTAGGAGGTCCAGACACTTTTGACACATTTTTGGGACTATTCACATTTATACAGCGAACAGTGCTATAAATATGCATTGATTACTGTATAAATGTGATTGGCAGGAAAGGGGTTAACACTAGGGGGCAAGAAAGGGGTTAAATATATTCCCTGCTAGGTGATTCTTACTGTGGGGGGAGGGGACTGACTGGGGGAGGTGACTGATGGTTGTCCCTATGTACAAGGGACACAGCATCGGTCCCCTCTCCCTGACAGGACGTGGATCTCTGTGTTTACACACACAGATCCACGTCCCTGGCTCTGTGACAGCCAATCGCTCGTACCTGGCGGACATCGCGGCCGCCAGGCACGCGCATCGGCACCCGCGTGACACGGCGGGCACAGCTTTTCCCCGATGCGCGCCCGCGGCGGCGCGCATCGCGGAAATAAACAGGAGGACGTCCTCTCGGCAATTGAGCGCCGCAATGCGGGCGTCTTTTGCCAATGGCCTGGGCGCGAAGTGGTTAAAGTGGTTTTAAAAGGCTCAAGGTTTTTTACCTTCATGCATAAAAAAAAAAAGTAAAAAAACCTGAGTGCAGTCCCCCCCCCCCCCCTATATTTACCTGAGCCACATCTTAATCCAGTGATGTGTACGAGAACAGCGGTTTGCCTGAATCTCTCTCTCCTCTTTGCTTCACACAGCAGCCAGACCCAATGATGCCTGCTGCTGTCAATCACAGCCAGTGAGCCAATGAAAAGAGAGTGGGGGGCAGGGCCACAGACAGGGAACCTAAAAATAAGTGGATCAGGACGGCTCTGTCCAAAACCAATGATCAATCGTCTATTGCGAGCCAGGCCTTCTTGTCCACATCAGTGCCTGTTCCAGTGCTGTATTATGGCCTAGGCCGCCAAGGCCCAGGCCTAGGGCGGCACTTTGCGGGGGGCGGCGGGACGCCACCGCCCCTGCCCCCCCCCCCGCGCGAACCCCCCTCCTCCCGCACGGAGAGCCGCACAGCTGAATCCCGGAGCTCAGTGCCACGACAAGTTTCGGCACTGAGCTCCGGTAATTGGTCAGTCTAAGATGCGCTGGCGCGGTCACCCGGGACACCTGCCGCCCGGGGTCCCGCAGCGTCAATCAGCTTTACGAGCAGCCGTCCCTCTCTCTCTCCACTGACATCGCACAGTCAGTCTCCGGCTCCTCCCCCCTCTTGGATCAATGTTCCTGTGTACACAGCCAGGGAGGAGGAGCCAAGGAGAGACACAACTTCAGTCAGTGAGAGAGCCAAGAGCCGTGCTGCTGGTATGTGAGACAACGTCAGTGAGAGAGGACACAGGCAGGCAGGGGGGCAGGCAGATAAGAGGGGAACTAACGAAGTGATGGGAGGGGAGAGGGGGGTGTGGGGATATGTGCTGGGAAGTGATTTAAGAGGGAAGAAGATATGTGCTAGTGGGGGGTCTGATTCCCCCCCCACTAGCACATATCCTTTCCCCTCCCAAATCACTACCCAGCACATATCCCCACACCCCCCTCTCCCCCCAAATTAAAAGATGCTCTGCCCCTCCCCACCCTGTCCTCATCCCGCCCTGTCCCCCTTTCCTCATCCCACCCTGTCCCTCTGTCCCCATCCCACCCTGTCCCCCTTTCCTCATCCCACCCTGTCCCTCTGTCCCCATCCCACCCTGTCCCCCTTTCCTCATCCCACCCTGTCCCTCTGTCCTCATCCCACCCTGTCCCTCTGTCCTCATCCCACCCTGTCCCTCTGTCCTCATCCCACCCTTTCCCCCTTTCCTCATCCTACCCTTTCCCCCTTTCCTCATCCCACCCTGTCCCCCTTTCCTCATCCCACCCTGTCCCCCTTTCCTCATCCCACCCTGTCCCTCTGTCCTCATCCCACCCTGTCCCTCTGTCCTCATCCCACCCTTTCCCCCTTTCCTCATCCCACCCTTTCCCCCTTTCCTCATCCCACCCTGTCCCTCTGTCCTCATCCCACCGTCCCCCTTTCCACATCCCACCCTGTCCCTCTGTCCTCATCCCACCCTGTCCCCCTTTCCTCATCCCACCCTGTCCCCCTGTCCTCATCCCACCCTGTCCCCCTGGCCTCATTCCACCCTGTCCCTCTGTCCTCATCCCACCCTGTCCCTCTGTCCTCATCCCACCCTTTTCCCCTTTCTTCATCCCACTCTGTCCCTCTGTCCCCGTCCCAACCTGTCCCCCTGTCCTCATCCCACCCTGTCCCTCTGTCCTCCCATGAAAATGACAGGACGGGTCTTAAAAAGGAAGGGGCGTAGTCTTGACAGGAAGGGGTGCGTCTTATATAAAGTAGGGGGTGCGCGAGTTTCGTCAGGCCTAGGGCAGCACAAAACCTAAATACACCACTGGCCTGTCCTCACAAATGTGCTTCTGAAAGAATGGTCAAACATTCCCATAGACACACTTCTAAAAATTATGGACAGCCTTCCCAAAAGAATTGAAGCTGCAAAGGTTGGGCCAACTCAATATTGAACCCTACAGACTAAGACTGGGATGCCATTAAAGTTCATGTGCGTGTAAAGTCAGGCGTTCCAATACTTTTGGTAATATAGTGTAGGTACACAATGGGGGTTATTTATTTACGAAAGGCAAATCCACTCTGCACTACAAATGCAAACTACAAGTGCACTTGAAATTGAAAGTGCAGTCGCTGTAGATCCAAGGGGGACATGCAAGGAAAATAAAAAAAATGAATTTTAGCTTGCACATGATTGAATAAAATCAGCAGAGCTTCCCCTCATTTTAGATCTACCCCTCAGGTTTACAGCGACTGCACTTTCAGTGGAATTTCAAGTGCAGTTTGCACTTGTTGTGCAAAGTGGATTTGCCTTTCGTAAATAACCCCTAAGATCTTTATAAACACCATTCAGTACTGAATTTATCTAAAAGAGAGCTTAGCAGTAGCTCTCTGCCTCATACGTGTTTTATCTTTTTCAAACCTAGTGCAGACTAAATTACTTGAGTGTGTAAAATATCAGCTTGAGCTATTGAGCTTTGCAAGACAGATATTTCAGTTTTTTGTAGATGCTGTCACATACGATTGCAAAACTGTGTGCTGAGGCATGGTCAAAACAAATCACCTGAAGTGATTGTCGCATGTAGATCACTGTAGGTGCCAGCAGGGAGGTTTGAGGTCAGGCAGACATACTAGAAGGCCAAAAGTCTGTGGACAGCTGACAGTCACACCTCTATGAGCTTGTTGGATATTCCGTTGTAAAACCACATGATTTAACTTGCAAGACCTTCCAAACCTGTTGCCATGGTTGGGAGTGCAGTCATCTAAAGTGTCTTAGTAGGCTGTAGCATTTGGAGGGGTATACATTTACTTTTTGGCCCATAGTGTAGGAATGATGGCCATCTAGCAGATCTCTATATTGATCAATCTTGAGCCTTCTGCTGGTGGGTACTCAGCACTGCGAGCTCAGGCCTCTGCAGCAAACATCTCCTCTAATGAGAAAGGCTAGAGTAGACTGCTAGATCAGTAGTCCGTGCCTCATCAACAGATTAGTCTGTCTGTTCATGCCCTGGATAAAGATCTGTAAAGCCCCGTACACACGGTCGGACTTTTGGCCAACAAACTTCATTTTGAGCAAGTTGGACCAACAATCCGACCGTGTGTACGCTCCATCGGACAAACATTTTTTTTTTGTTTTCATCGGACAAAAGTTGGGTCTGCAAACGGACAAACTTTTGGCCAACAAAAGTCCGATGGAGCAAAGTCCGACCGTGTGTACAGAAAACCATCGGACTTTTGTCCGATGGACAAAACAACTAATGTTAAAATCAACCAACAATAGCAGAAGTTGACCAAAGGGTGGCGGTAAAGAGCAGAAAAACCACGTGATTTTGGAAGAAGTTTTGGGAAAGTTTGCAGAAAAGTCCTGTGGTGTGTATGCTATGGGTGTTCCCGGCCAACTCCGTTCGGACAAAAATCCACGGAAAAGTCCGATGGAAGGACTGACTGTTCATGTCTTTTCTCACTTCTTTGTATTGTTTTCACTGTTTATACTTGGCGTCTCTGCGCTTATCTTGATCATTGGTCTAGGATTTCTACAATTGTCAGTTTCTGCTCTACCCATCTAGATTCTGGATCTGTCTCTTGTTTTGATCCAGCTATTGGCCTACTATCAGTTTTTTTTTTTTTCTGACCATCTGTATTCTAGTGTGTTGGCTGTTCATGGCTGTCACCCCTAGCGAGTCCAGCGAATTCCATAAAAATAACGCTGTTCTTTTTGCCAAGCTATGTTCATCTATGTCTATTCTACAATAGAAAGAGCATTCCTGTAACACAATTCTCGTGTTCCATTTCGGACATTACTAGCTATTGCTGACCTTGTACACTGGATCAGCTCAAGGATTAGGCCATTACTTATCAATAATTCAAATAGCAGAAAAATATGTTCTGCCCAAATAGTGGTGCAACAACTGCTGTTTAATGGAGACATTTACTGAAAAAAATTGGGACGCCTGTTAATGCAGATCCATTTCTACAAGCCCAGGTTCACACTGATGCAGGTTCAGCTGAACTCGCACGATTTCAATCTGGCAGTACATTCCGACTTCAGTGTGGATTTGACAAACATCGGTGCAGGTTTTTGAATCAAATCATCTTTTTATTTCTTTTATATACAAACAACAAAGAGAGAGGAGAAAAAAACAACCCCAACCCCTTCGGTCCCCATGCTCTCACTCCCCCATCCATCCTCTCTCGTCATACCTCGAAAATATCAAACCACCTTCTTCATATTTTATATTTAGCAAAGTACACTTTTCCTTAAAGCGGAGCTCCACCCTAAAGTGGAACTTCCGCTCATGGGAACCCTCCCCCCTCCGGTGTCACAATTGACACCTTTCAGGGGGGGAGGGGGATGAAGATACCTGTCTAAGACAGGTATTTTCACCCACTTCCGGGAGTCCTCTCTGCAAGAAGTACGTCACTTCCCGCAGAATACCCGTTGTGTTCTGGGAGACACTCGGTTCCTAGAACACACGGGGACCAGTCAGAATGGTGCAGCGCAACTCGCGCATGTACCGTAGGGAACCGGGCAGTGAAGCCGCAAGGCTTCACTTCCTGGTTCCCTCACCGAGGATGGCGGTGGGGGCAGAAGAGTGATAAGCGATTGCTCATCCTCTGCTGCGGACGTCGCTGGACTCCAGGACAGGTAAGTGTCCCAATAATAAAAAAGTCAGCAGCTGCAGTATTTGTAGCTGCTGGCTTTTAAAAAAAAAAAAAATTGGCAGAGCTCCGCTTTAAAGTTTTCCTGACTTGTATTTTCCATTCTGCTACAGTAGGTGGATGTGGTGATAACCACTTTTGTGCAATGATTTTACGAGCCTGAAATAGACTATTTATTGAACCAATATATTCCACCGGGATTCTTGATTCATCCAGTATACCCAGAAGACATCCCCCAGGCTCAATAAGCATCCCGATCTCAAATACACTATTGATCATAGATACCACCCCAATCCAATAGCGATGGAGTTTAGGGCATCTCCATAGCATGTGTATTGAATTAGCTACTCTCCCTTTACATCTAGGACATTGGTCTGTATCTCTGCATTTCCATTTGAATAATTTCTCTGGTGTATAGCGTACCCAGTGGAGGATAAATACCGTATTTATTGGCGTAAAACACGCACCCTAACTTAAAGAGGGAAGTTTCAGGAAAAAAAAAAAAAAACTTTCCACAGCCTCCTGCGTATAACACGCAGGCACCGTTTACCTTCTATTTTCAGGGTAAAAAAGTGAGCGTTAACCGCCAATAAATACAGTATCTGTTAAAATTTTGTGTTGGCGATAGAGAGGCCTGAGGTATTGCTGATAATGCCCGTGCCCACTGTTCATCTGAAATTGCCCCTCTATTACCTGACCAGGCTGATCTTGCTGGTATAGCCACAGTTTTTTTTAAATTTATAAAAAATATCTTGCGGGTTTTTATGCACAGATGTCAATTCAAATCCCCCCTGAAGTCACCAAAAGCAGTACAGGAACTACTTTTGGAAATCAGTGCAGCGCCGCACCGATTCAGACGGTGCCATTGCTGGCAATAACCGCCGATTTGACATGTTAAATTGGCCAAATGTGAACGTGGGCTTAATGATAGTTGCCTGGTTATCCGACTTTTTTCCCCAGGTCAGCGGTTTAAAGTATTTAAGCCAGGTGCCCTCCCTGATGGCCAGGCAGCTATCTTTTTCTGAAGACCTTCTGCAATAGCGAGCCCTGTATATAACTCATGATAGGCTGCCTTCAAGGCCCCTTTCACATGGGTGCCTCCATGAAACGGATTCTGCTTGCTCAGCAGGGGGGGGGGGGGGGGGAAATCGCTCCACTCATCCCCGCTATGCAGAGCAGACACAGTCCTGCTCTCCTCTATGGGGAAATTGGGTGGAAACGAACCGCTTTCATCCAATCATAATCAGATCTGTCCCGCTAGATGGATGGAAAATAGGACCACCATCTGTCTGGATTTTGCAGACAGGATCGGATGGCGGTGGGCGTCAGCAAACATGTTACCACTGACATTAGCCGCTCCATAAAAGGAGACTGCAAGGTCCGCCTGAAAAACTGACAGACGGACCTGATTGGAAAGCCCACATGAAAAGGACCCTTTAGTGAGTATGCCCCTCAGCAAAACACCTGTGAGAAGACTGCATTAGAAGCAGCAACAGTTCAAAAGGCTAGTTAAAGAGGTTTGGGGGGGGGGGGGGAACCTCATATACTATGTCTGCAGCATTAGTCTGAATTTTTTTTATAAATAAATACAGTAAAACCTTGGATTGCGAGCATAATTTGTTCCGGAAACATGCTTGTAATCCAAAGCACTTGTATAGCAAAGCAAATTTCCCCATAAGAAATAATGGAAACTCATGATTCGTTCCACAACCATTTATTCATAGGTCCTTCAGTTTATAGTCCATATAAAAAAAGAAAAAAAAAAGACTATAGCAATGTGATAAGTTGTGTAACCATAAAATGTCCATCCACAAATGGAAACCCCCACAAGGGGATTAGAAGCAAATTCCCGCAGGAGCTACAGAGTATAAAAGAGAAGAGTGGCGCCTCTAAGTGTATCAATATGTTGCTAAATGTTGTACCTTCATTAAATGTAACCATATTGCTACACTTGGAGGTGCCTCTCTTCTCTTATATTGTTGTGACATGACGCTACTCTTATATCAAGACATCGCTTGTATATCAAGTCAAAATTTATTTAAAAAGTTTGCTTGTCTTGCAAAACGCTTGCAAACCAAGTTTACTCTCAAACCAAGGTTTTACTGTACCTTTCTCCCCTTTGTTATAAGTGATCATGCACCCTCTGTTCATAGCTGCATAAAGGAGCTAGAGGAGGAGAAATAGCAGTACACTAATCTTCTCAGTGAATGGCTGTGCAGTTTATAAAAAATTATTTAAAGTAGTATAGAAAAGGGTTAGAGCCTTTAATCACTGTTTCCAAGTTTTAATTGCTGTCTCAGTGTCCCTTCACTGGGGATATTTCCCCCCTCGCGTCCTGTTTTGGTGCCCAAAAAAAATGTGTAAGGGGAAATATGGGCAGACATATTCACAGCCTTCCCAAAGATATGCAAAACAAAAGTGTTTGACAGGATGCAGCTCAATGAGCTCATGGGCACCTAAATACACTTGTTTATGTTGTACTGGAGAATGCATCCCTGTGCGTGAACCCTAACCCTAAAACGCTGCAATAGAAAAAAAAAATGACACACATTTTAATGAAATGTTTATTTTTTTCCTTAAATAACATTTAAAACAAAATTGTACATCCAGACTAAAAGGGTCATCAGATATTGAGAAGTCCATAAAAACAAAAAAAGTCATAATAAATTGTCCCTGGTAAAGGTGCATGGACAAACTGCATTCAGTGTGGTCACTATGTGGTGGAGAGAATGCACATTTAATGGCTGCATATAGCTATTAAAAATGGGGACGTCATGCTGTATATCGATTTACATGGTGAAGAAACACTTAGACCTATTTTATCGCAGATTCTCAAGTTAGCCTAGTAATTTATGTAGGTACACATGGTATCCAGCTAGAAATTGGAAACATACAAAATATGCACAGTGCTGAGGTCAGGCAGATGAATTGTAGTTCGGTGCCTTTGGTTATCTAAACTTGGCCACACTCATTACAACCTGACTGTACAATTTCCATTAGAGTCCCCAACAACTATGTAGAAAGAGGGTCTTCCTTAAAAATTCAAACCATCTACATCCAAAATAGGTAGGTCCTCAAAATGAGAGAGTTGTCATATATAAAAGGGGATTATACAAATCAGATGACAATGTGTGTACAAGGCCAGGTTATGTTCAAGATCCATCTCCCCGATATACAAAATTAAACAACTTTGTAGTGTGAGCCCAATTTAACCACTTCAAAACCGGGGCCAATTCTGACATTTCTAACATACGTGTAAAAACCTGCATTTTTTTTGTTGCTGAAAATAACTTAGAACCTTTTTTTTTTGTAAAATTTGAAAGCTGATGTTACACCAAACAAATAGATACCCAACAACTCCCTTGGAATGAAAACAAAATATGATACATACAATTATCCATAGGCAATGCTTTACATTTTTTTACATTGTCTATATATATTTTTTTAAATCAACTTTATTGCCATCACAAGAAATTAACAAAATCCCTTGCAATAGCATGGACAGTAACAGGTGCCCTTTACCGAAAGATCTGGGGTCTATTAAATGGATCTGAATGATGGAAGACCATATAAAATTATATATTATATATAACAGATAGAATATGAAATATGACCAAGTGACCAGCATAACTCCCACACATGTCCTAATGATCAGTATGGGCAAAAGAGGGTGCGTCTTGGCCTTTATTGGTAGGGTGGGAACTGCACAGCTCCTATTCAAGCTAAACAGATGAAGTGGAAAGTCATTACACCAAACAGTAATGCAAGGTATGTTGACCACTAGTAAAACTAAACTAAAAACATGGAAGCTTATGGAGTTCAAGTAGGGTTTCTAGGTCATCCAATACCATTTCTCGTCTGTCAGTTAGCCTCACGGTTTTAAAAATAAACAGGATAAAATAAACGTGACCGTTTTCAGTCACATTTTAACAAAAGAAGAAGTGCAAGCATAGTTTCGTTTAAATCAATACTAAAATAGCAAACAGCCACCAATCCAACCAACTTTTGGCCAATCCCCCCCCCCCCCCTAAAGACATCTTCTGATGAAATGCGCCAGATGTGGCCTTCGTGCAACGTCATCGCGATATCTGTCCGCCGGGGATTGGCACCCGTAGACCGCCCAATTGGAAACAGCTCCAGGGGTGTTTAGCGACATTGTAACGGAGACTATGCAAGTGCAATTATAACATTAAAGAGGCATTATTGTAAACATATTACGCTATGAAGTTTGTCTTTGCTGCTTTTCATTCCGCAACTGGTTGCCACTCAAGTAATCGGATGACAAGCAGCATATGAAGACTCTGATTGTAACAGGTGGGTTTGACCATTTTGTGTATAAATGGTCCATAGTGTTTGGTAAGAGGCTAATTTTCTTACTTGGCATGGAGTGGTGGTGACAAGCACTTGGAGCACCTTACTGGCTGAGTACTTTATTTTATACTTTGTTGACCTTTATATGGGCTTTACTATAGGGTAAGAGGCCATTACCTGCAGTTACTGTATATTGGCACAGAAACATATTTTCTATCATGTTGGAGATTTTATAAAACGAATAAACAATTCCTCACCATCTTGCACTTAATGAAATTGGACTATTTATTAGGAATTTATCTGATATGTATGAAAATTTGTAGATATTTTTTGTTACATATTGTATTGGCTGTTTTTTGGGATTGTTATTTTGATTTAGCGCCACACTATACTGTTAGTGTTAATTTGGTATCACAAATTCTGTAGGTAGCTTCGTCCAGGTATTTGTTTTACCCAGTACAGAATAATTTAGATTTTAACAAAAACCAAAAAACCAAGAATGTGCCAGGACAGAAACTTTCAGGGAACCATGGTACACCATGCCACATACAGAGACAGGACAAACACCAGAGCTTTCTATTAGGCCCTGTGGCAGTGAAGACAGGAGATCCACTCCTAAATAAAGAACCATTGTCCTCTGCATATGTGGCTGTGCACTCAATTTTTTTTTTTTGTCAGAATCGTTGACGACAGGGAGACATGCCAACATTCATGGGCACATACTCAAAGCTACTGTTTGAACACCAGTTTGTGATTAAGCAAGGATAACCTAGAAGGGACAGTCCACCCAAAAAGACAAAATTTTAAACTACAGGAATCTAGGGAGGGCGATGTCACCCATTGTCTTTTTATATACAGTACTTCTTGTAAGCTCTACCCACTGAAATTCCGCTCTATGGTTTGAGACACTTTTTGTATCCACCTTTGCATATACCTACTCCTCCATTATAAAAAAATAAAATGATATATACAGAGATGACATCAATTCTCCTTTGGGAGTTTTATATTTACTTCTATAATGCAAGAAGAGTTATGGGAGCATTTAAAAAGGTGGGCAAGAACAGAGCCAGGAAGAACATTAACCTCAAGAAATAAAAGCATCATCAAGTGGGTGACTTACAGAATGCACTTAACAAAAGTGTCACTTATGGGTGGGCTTAACTTTTTGTGTATCTAAAGCCAAAATTGTTTTGGATAGAGTAAGGAAGGATTAGAGCCCTTGACACATTTTTAATTGTCTGTGACACCACTGAGGAGATTCACCCCATTTGTAATGGTGACCATTATCCCCAGGACTAAAGTTACTGGACCAGAAGTAAAGGGGAAAAACACCATGAGGGAATTTCCTTCACTTTGGACAGATCTCTTCTTCTGTATTTGATACAGAAAGTGAAGAGAAAAATCCCCAATGAGACACAGAAAGGGTAAAACCCCAAACCATTTTATTTTGGCTCTCTTACAATATCCAAAAATAAATTGCCAATAGATATGTTTTGGTTATCATGAGCTTTATGGCTTTTGTTTCAAAGTTGGAATTGTAGTAAAGCCATTGTTGAGGAATTAGGCATTACAGCTACATATAAGACAGAAAAGTAGAAGTGGATGACAAAGCCTTCCAACTAAGAGTTCTTTATTATTTCTGGAGTGTTCACATGATGACTTCTTTCAATTCCGTTTTCATCCCACAGAAATATCTTCTTGACTTATCCATTTTGTTCCCGGTTGCTAGCTAATTTCCTGTTTGTTGTAATATTTTATCATGCCTAAATGTTATCCCTCATCATTCTTCACTTAGTCTCTCCCTCACATTAAGTGGTAAAGTGTCCAGTAACGAATGCTCCACAACAAGACCCGATTTCTTAAGAGCAACACAATCTCCAAGTTCCTGAGGCAAAACATCAATCATGTTCCCTTTTAATTCAAGCTTCACCAAGGTCACAAGTGACCCAATTTTTGGGGATAAACTTGTCAACTTATTCTGTCCCAACTTCAAAGTCTTAAGCCTTTGGCAGAAGAAAAGCTCATTGGGAAGATCTTCTAAAAAGTTTTTAGTCAAAGCCAAAAACTGCAACATCTGTAAGACTCCGACTTCTGGTGGCAACTCACGGATCTCATTATGGGAGAGGTCAAGGTGGCGGAGTTTGGTACAAAGGAAGAGCGGAGATGGCAAAACAAGAATCTTGTTACGATTTAAGCACAACTCTTCTAGTATCTTCAGTTTACGGATGTGGTCAGGGATGTAAGCAATCTGATTGTGCCAAAGTCGAAGAACACTTAGTTTCCGACAGTGCTGCAAACTTATGATCTCCTCTATGGTGTGCAAATTATTCTCCTTTAGGTCCAGTGATTGCAAACTGGTAAGGCTGAAGACTGCATGAGGAATGCGTTCTAAATCACATCGAATCAACTCTAATTCTTTCAATAAAGAAAGTCTTTTTAAAGCGTTAAGCGTGACAAGCTTTGTTCCATCATTTTGGATACTAAGTTTCTGTAAGTGGCTAGCCACATCTGTAACAGTTTGGGGGACTTTAGAAAGATTGCTCTTCAGAGTAAGAACTTTGAGGCTTTTTAGCTCCCGCAAGCTTTCCAGTGTAGCCGTTTTTGAGAGGTCTTGAGACAAGTATCCAATCAAGTGAAGGTCCTCAAGGGCACGAAGGCTAAACACCCAAAGGGGAATTTCTTTAACATCATCAAACTTTATCTGAAGGACTTTGAGGTGATCTCGCAGGTAAACCACAGAGGCGTGTTGCACTTTGGCTTTACAGTTGAACAAGGACAATTCTTCCAATCTGACCAACTTCGACACCAGCGGAGGGATCAAAGCCTCAGTCAGCATTTCCAGTTTTAGAGATTCAGTCTCTGTCACCTCAAATACAGTATCTGGCAAGCCTGGAAGCTTAAAGAGATGTAGTTCAAGGCGACCTTCCGGTGTATGCTGAAGTTTCTGTCTAAGTTTATCAGCTGGCCACTCATGGTTAAGATTAAGCTGCCTCAAACGACTTTCACTGACCTCCGATAAAAAGACAGCAAACCTCTTAGAGTAAAGAGAATCATATTGATCCACCAAGTGGAGCACAAATGCAAAGTCATTTTTGACATCAGGGATATCTCCAATCCCAGTTTCCTCCCGCACAGATCGGAAGGAGTATTCCTTCAGCGGACGACGAAAGAGCCAATACAGTGTATAAAGACAAGTCAATCCATAGACCCCCAAGAAACACAAATATGAGATAGCCAGTTTAGAGAAGAGGTGAGCTTTGGTGTGGTTGCAGCAGAAGCTGTTGTATCCAGTCATATCTTCAGTGTGTACACTACAGGGAACAATAAAGTGTATTTTTCCTACAAGCACAGCATTATATATTGTGATGAGGACAAATTTGCAAGTTTTCAGTATTGTCTGACGCATGTACATGGAATAAAGAAGATCTCCTTCTTCTACATGATGTCGAAACTTTTTAACTCTTTCAAAAAGAGCTTTAGCCTGCTCGCCTTCCTTTTTGTCCAAAACACTAGCTGAAGGTGTCTGCGCTACTAGCTTTTCTGGAACTGGAAGTTCAGCAGTTGCAGGGCTAGGCTCCTCAAAATTAGGCTTTGAAAGCTCCCTGTCCATGGCCTTCTCTTGGTTAGTTTCTCCAGAAACCTCAGAAAGAGCTCGAGTTGTCCATGGGGAATCAAAACACTTGCCCAAGATGGAGATGAAGTGCTCTATTTTGGAGCTTGTACCAGGAAACTTGAACCAGAAATTGCCAAAGATAATAAATATAAGGGTATGGATCACTACAAGATATGGAAAGTATTTTGCATACCAATGCAAGGCTGTCTCATAGCACATTTGGTTTATGAAGCTATATTGTTGAAGGTCCAAGTTGTTCCGTAGTCCAGTCATCTCACGTGGAGGTGAAGATGTAGCAATTGGGGTTGGAGTGATTTCAGGCACATCATCTTCACTCGCATTTGTGGCTTCCACATTCTGGGTGAACTGTTGACAATATATTTGAGAAACCTTGTCAGCTGAGGTATGATTGGGAAGACAGATGATTTTGTCCTGAGTGATCTGTTAGAGACACAAAACAAATAAATAGTTTAGAACACAGAAAAAAATAAAAAAAAAATAAGGAAAAATGCATTTAGTCCAGTATATCACCAAATAAGTGCCAGATATTACTTGAAGAATTTTAGTAATTTAACCACTTGACCCCTTTTGCAATATGGCACAATTCCACGGTCATATGACACTGTACCCAATTAAAATTCGTTCTTTCCCCCCCCCACAAATAGAGCTTTCTTTTGGTGGCATTTTTTTTTATTTATTTTAAAGTAGAAGTATAGCCTAAACTGATGAAGACATTTTATTTATATTTTTTGGGATATTTATTATAGCAAGAAGTAAAAATGTTTTTTGTTTTTTTTAAATTGTCGTCTTTTTGTTTTATAGCAAAAAACATAAAAATGGCAGAGGTGATCAAATACCACCAAAAAGCACAATTTGTGGGAGAAAAACAACGGCGGGCGTAAGACACTCTTGTTCTAACAGGACATCATATGACGTCCTGCCTTTAAAACGAGCTAGGGGGCGATTGCTGCCGGGCACCTGCGATTGCCCAGCACCAGAGCAGGAAAGTGGATCTGCGTGTGTAACACACAGATCCACATCCTGTGAGGGAGAGGGGACTGATGGTGTGTCCCTTGTACATAGGGACAACCATCGGTCACCTCCCACAGTCAGTCCCCTCCCCCCACAGTTAGAACACATTGAGGAAACACATTTAACCCCTTCCTGGCCCCCTAGTGTTAACCCCTTCCCTGCCAGTCACATTTATACAGTAATCAATGCATTTTTATCGCTGTATAAATGTGAATGGTCTCAAAAATGTGTCAAAAAAGTGTCCGATCTGTCCGCCGCAGTCACAATAAAAATCGCAGATCGCCGCCATTGCTAATAAAAAAAAAAAAAATGCTATAAATCTATCCCCTATTTTGTAGACGCTATAACTTTTGCGCAAACCAATCAATAAACGCTTATTGTGATTTTTTTTTTACCAAAAATCTGTAGAAGAATACGTATCGGCCTAAACTGAGGAAAATTTTTATTGAAAAAAAGCAAAAAGTAAAAAATAGTAGGATTTTTAAAACAGCTTACCTGTAAAATCCTTTTCTTGGAGTACATCACGGGACACAGAGCAGCATAGTCATTACTATGTGGGTTATATAGAATTACCTTCAGGTGCTGGCACTGGCAACTTCCAAACAGGAAGTACCCTCCCCTATATAAGCCCCTCCCATCCGGGAGTACCTCAGTTTTGTAGCAAAGCAATACGTGTCCCCAAAAGAGGGGTGGGAGCTCTGTGTCCCGTGATGTACTCCAAGAAAAGGATTTTACAGGTAAGCTGTTTTAAAAATCCTACTTTCTTGTTCATACATCACGGGACACAGAGCAGCATAGTCATTACTATGTGGGACGTCCCAAAGCAATGCCACATGAGGGGGGGGATACACCATACATAAGCTGGGCGCCATCAGGCATGAGGATCTTTTGCGGCCTGCAACACACTGCGCCCAAAGGCGACATCCTCCTGACTTCTCACGTCCACCTGGTAGAACCTAGTAAACGTGTGTACTGAAGACCATGTTGCGGCCTTACAAATTTGCGCCAGGGAGGCCTGGTGATGCACTGCCCATGAAGTTCCAACTGCTCTCGTGGAGTGCGCCCTAACTTTGAACGGAGGCGGTCTACTTTTCAAGCCATAGGCTTGTATTATGACCTGTCGAATCCACTTGGCTAAAGTAGATTTTGATGCTGCCTGACCCTTTCTGGGGCCTTCCGGCAGAACAAACAGAGAATCCGTTCTACGAATCTGAGCAGTGGCTTTTAGATAAGCTTTAACTGCTCTTACTACATCCAAAGAATGCAATAACTTTTCCTCTACCGAGCTTGGTTTGGGGAAAAAAGAAGGAAGAACCACATCCTGGTTCAAGTGAAACCTCGATACCACCTTAGGAAGAAAGGCTGGGTGAGGACGTAATACTACTCTGTCCTTATGGATAACCAGATATGGCTCTTTACAGGACATGGCGGCTAATTCCGACACTCTTCTAGCCGAGCATATGGCTACTAAAAATATCAATTTCCTGGTGAGTAGAACCAAGGAAATGTGCCGCAAAGGTTCAAATGGCTGCTTCTGCAGAACCGACAGAACCAAATTTAGATCCCATGGGCATATGGGAGCCTTAATCGGTGGAATAATACGAGTCACACCTTGCATAAAGGATTTGACAAGTGAATGCATAGCCAGGGGCCTTTGAAATAGTATTGACAAGGCCGAAACCTGGCCCTTGATAGTACTTAAGGCAAACTTCCTGTCTACAGCCCACTGCAGGAAGTCCAGAATTCTGCCTATAACGTACTTACGTGGATGCCATTTTCTGGCCTCGCACCAAGTGATGTACGCCTTCCAAACTCTATAGTAGATCTGCCTGGATACAGGCTTCCTGGCATTGATTATAGTTGATACCCCAGAGTTAGAGAGACCTCTCTTCTTTAGGATGTGGGACTCAATAGCCAGGCCGTTAAACTTAGAGTTAGTAAGGAAGGGTGGTATATCGGTCCTTGCGAAAGCAGGTCCGGACGACGTGGAAGGGTCCAAGGACTCCCCACAGACATTTTGATGATCTCCACGTACCAGGCCCTTCGGGGCCACGCTGGAGCCACCAGGATCACCGGCTTCTTCTCCAACCTGACTCTGCGAAGGAGTCGAGGCAACAATTGTAGCGGAGGGAATGCATATATCAGTCTGAACTGATCCCAAGGGAACACCAGAGCATCCGAGCCGCAAGCGAGGGGATCCCTTGTCCGGGAGACAAATCTGTCCACCTTTGCGTTGAATCTGGATGCTAGCAGATCTACATCCGGTGTTCCCCACCGCTGACATATTGCTCGGAAGACCTCGGGATGAAGGGACCATTCCCCTGGGCATAACTGTTGGTGACTCAGAAAGTCCGCCTTCCAATTCTCCACCCCTGGAATGAAGACAGCTGATATACATGGGACATGCTTTTCTGCCCATTCCAGGATGTGACTTACTTCCCTCTGGGCTGCACGACTCCTGGTGCCTCCCTGATGATTGATATATGCCACTGCTGTGGCATTGTCTGATTGAATTCTGACAGGGGACCCTTGGAGTCTGGATGTCCAGGCTACTAGGGCGTACCGGGCTGCTCGTATCTCTAAGAGATTGATGGGCAGGGTTTTTACTACATTTGACCATCTGCCCTGGAGAGACCATTGCTCCAGTACTGCCCCCCAGCCTGTAAGGCTGGCATCTGTAGTGACCACCTTCCAAGATATCGGGCTGAAGGGTTTTCCCTTCTGGAGATTCTGGGGGATCAACCACCAGCAGAGACTCTTCCGAACGGAAGGGGACAAAGCCATCGGGAAGTCTAGAGCCTGAACTTTTCCGTTCCAGGCTGACAATATGGCCCTTTGTAAATTCCTTGAGTGGAATTGGGCGTATGGCACAGCTTCGAATGATGCTACCATCTTTCCTAGCAGCCTCATGCACAGGCGTATGGACGGCTGTCTTTTTGCACAAAGCAGACGGACCAAGCCCCTCAAAGAGGATACCTTGTCTAGAGGTAAGAAAATCTTCCTCTGGTCTGAATCCAGCCGTAGCCCTAGATATACCAGTTTTTTCACTGGCTGTAGGGCTGACTTGTCCAGGTTGATGACCCAACCATGAGATTCTAGATACTTGATTGTATCGACAATTACCACTTCTAGCTTGGCAACTGAGTGGTCCATCAACAACAGGTCGTCTAGGTATGCCATTATCATTACACCCCGTGTTCTTAGATCGGCCAACAGTGGGGCCAGAATTTTTGTGAACACTCGTGGTGCTGTGGCCAGACCGAATGGTAAGGCTCTGAACTGAAAATGGCGCCCTTCTACTGCAAAGCGTAGGAATTTTTGATGACCTGGAAAGATGGGAACATGCAAGTAAGCATCTTTGATGTCGATCGAGGCTAACCATTCCTCCCCTTGTAGGGCAGCGGTGACCGATCGGATCGACTCCATCCGGAAAGACCGGACGTTTAGAAATTTGTTTAGACTCTTTAGGTCCAATATGGGTCTTATGTCCCCGTTTGGCATCGGGACTGTGAAAAGGTTTGAGTAGAAACCCAACCCCCACTCTTCCATAGGAACCTCCATAATTACTCCTTGGAGCAATAGTTGTTCTAACGCCAATAGGAGAGACCGTCTTTTCAGAGGGTCTCTTGGCATGCCTGACCACATAAAATGGGACGGAGGAGACTCTTAACTCCAACTTGTATCCCAGAGTTATTGCGGAGAGCACCCATCTGTCTTTGATCGTCTCCCGCCAGGTCTCTGCGAACAACTGAAGTCTTCCCCCCACCCGTTTGAGTGGGGGCAGCCCTTCATAGGCTTGACTTGGAGGCTGGTTTAGTACCTCTTCGGATCCAGGGTTTTTTATTACCCTGTGGCTGTCCCTGATTTTTACCTCCTGAGTTTGACCGAGGAGGCCGTCGGAACTGCTTAGTAGCAGACGTCGCAGGGATAGGAGAGGTAGTCCTCTTAAAAGATGGACCCCTAGACCTCTTCTTACTCGGTAAGAGAGTACTTTTACCACTGGAAATCTTCTGGATATACTTATCCAGGTCTTCGCCAAAAAGGCGTTCCCCATGAAATGGGAAGCTAACTAAGAGCTTCTTACAGGGAGCTTCAGCAGACCAGTTTTTGAGCCACAGAAGCCTACGCATATGTACCAAAGACAGCGTGAGGCGGGAGGCCTGATGGATAGAATCCTTGATGGCGTCAACCGCAAAGCATAATGCTCTAGGCAGATCAGCCAGAGCCTGGGCCTGTTGGTCTGGCAAATCCCTCAGGACCATTTTCATTTGATCCTTTAAAGCTTGGCAGACCCCAATAGCTGCCACTGCTGGCTGTGTAACAGCCCCTGCTGTGGAAAAAGCAGATTTTAATAAAGATTCCAATTTTTTATCCACTGGATCTTTGAACATTTGAACATTATCTACTGGACATGTCAGTGATTTGTTCACAGAAGAGATGGCTGCATCCACCGTAGGAACATTCCATCTCTGGGTGAACTTTTCCTCCATGGGATAGATCACCGGAAACCTTTTAGGCGGAACAAATAGTTTATCAGGATGTTCCCAGTCCTGGTATATAAGTCCTTCCAATAATGGATGTATTGGAAAGGAGCAATTAACCTGGGGAGCTTTTAGCGACCCCAATGAGGAGACAGCAGTAGTTGATGGTTCAACAAGAGGCATTTTAAATGCAGATCGAACCATGTCAGTTAGGGTCTGGACCCACAATCTTTCAGTCTGTGATGCTGAAAATGGTTCATCTACTGTCGATTCCTCAAAAACAGAGCTAACCTCCTCCTGATCCCCTTCAGGTAGGTCGGTCCCTTCCTGGGACTGTTGCTCTGCCAACAGGCACTCTAATGGAGGTGATGGAGATCTGGCGCGCTTTCTTTCCTGTAGAGAAGAAGCGATCAATGCAGCCAATCTCTGCTCCAATCCCTCCAGAGTTGAGGAAAAAACCTCCTCTGTTATATATGCAGGAGCAGGTGGACTGAGGACAGCCGCAGTACCTGGCACTCCCGGGGGTTCCTTATGGGTATTAACCTCTGATTTCTCAGGGGAGGAGGGTGCAGATGACTGCTCCAGATCCTCAGAGCCCGATGGAGACCCCCTACACTTCCTGAGAGGTATATCTCAGAGTTTTTTAGGCGGCATATTCCTTAGTTCAAAGCTGAGGTATTCCAGCCGCAATACACCCCTTTACTGAAATAGTCTAATGCAATTTGCTGCTATGTACATCAGTGGGTGTCTACTAATGCGTCTTTCTGGGGATGCCTGTATCAACCGCCCGCTGTAAGCCCCTATACCATGCTACCAGCTCCTTTTCATGCTCTGTGTCCATAGCAAGCAGCGTGGACTGAGTCCTTTTATCTTGCTGGGACGCCCGCACATGCGCAGAAGCGCTGGGCGCACAGAGCGAGTCATCCGCCAGGCTCCGCCCCCTTTTTTGAAGCTAAACCTTATAAAAAGAAAGCATGTGTGCGCGCACGCGCGTGCACGTGTGCGCTCTTGGCGCCATGTAGGGAGAGGAGCCAGGGTCCCTGTTTCACCAGGACTCGGGGATGGAAGGAAACTACTTGGCAGCATGACAGAGGAATGCAGCTTCCCTGATAGAGAGCTCACTCATCTGCCTGGACTTTCACCATGGAAGGAATAGTCCCAAGAAAAAAGACGTTCCACAGCGGCCTCTAGTGGACAAACACAGGTACCGCACTTTTGTCTTTTTTTTTTTTTTTTAAAACCACCTTTATGAAAAACATTTCCAGGTTTACAGTTTTTTTAAAACTTCCCTTATGAAAAAACATTTCTAGGATTTCTTAGGCATATACAGCTATTAGCGGGAATACCCTTTAGGTAACAGGCAGAAAGACATATTAGGCTTGGGGGTCCCCTCAATAGAACCAAGTTCCTGAGGGGCCCCCACTTACCTTTTCCCCGCCGCAGGACTTTGTTTGGTCCACAAAAGCCCAAACTTCACCTCTCACGGCAGGCATTGTACTAGACCTTCAGGGACCGGGTTCCCAAGGATTCCACTCCCCTGGACCTGTATAGCACTCTGCACAGATAACCTCTTGGTTTTGGGTATGACCAGAGCTCTGGATCCCAGGGTCCAGCCCTCCTAAGAGAGGCATTACAGGCAAAACCCTGCTCTTCTCTGCAAGGCCCGGGTACCGACCGTTTAGCTATGAAGCTTTTTTGGTCGGATCCGGAATAGCTTGCTAAGGCCCAGAGAACCTGTACACAAGCCCAGATGAATACATGTTAACCTTGGCCAACACCTTAGACACTGGCAAAAAACTGAGGTACTCCCGGATGGGAGGGGCTTATATAGGGGAGGGTACTTCCTGTTTGGAAGTTGCCAGTGCCAGCACCTGAAGGTAATTCTATATAACCACATAGTAATGACTATGCTGCTCTGTGTCCCGTGATGTATGAACAAGAAATTGTGTTTTTTTCAAACTGGACGCTCTTCTTTTGTTCATAGCGCAAAAAATAAAAACCGCAGAGGTGATCAAATACCACCAAAAGAAAGCTCTATTTGTGGGAAAAAAAGGACGCAAATTTAGTTTGGGAGCCACGTCGCACGACCGCGCAATTGTCAAAGTGTGACAGCGCTGAAAGCTGAAAAAAGGCTTGGGCAGGAAGGGGTTTTTTTGTGCACGGTAGGCAGGTGGTTAAGGCTCCATGTACACTAAAGCTGATAAACTGCAGTTTTGGCGTTTTTTTAAAAAGCCCATTAACTGCACTCTATGTTAGCCTATGTGTTCACATAGCGTTTTTTAGCGTTAATGAACAGTGGAGTTAATGGGCTTTTTTCTGAACGCAAGAAATTCGCGTTCACAGTGCCGTTTTTCGGTGGGAAAAAACGCGAAATGCTCAAAAACGCTGGTGGCCAGCGTTTTTTGATCCATTGAAAAAAAAAGAATAAAAAAACGCTACACTGAAAAAGGCTAATAAACGCTATATTTTAAAGCAGCTTTTTCTGCCATCTGGCATTCAAAACGACAGTTTTTGAGCTTCTGTGTACATGGAGCCTAAACAATAGTGTGCATGGAGCCCAAATTCTCTGAAACGCTACTAAAATGCTACTACAAAAAGCTATTCCCACCGTTTTTTTATCCAGCATTTTTTTTTATTTAAGCACTCCTTGCCCCCTGGCATGCCACATTTGGCATGTCATTTTTTTTTGGGGGGGGGGGGGGGGGGCGGGATTCCATGGGAATTCCTCCTTCCTATCTTCGGCCGCCTAGGCGGCGACTCCTCTCGCCCTAGGTGGCCCCTCCCTGCCAGCAATCTTCTGGGACACAACTCAGGTCCCAGAAGATCGGCTGGCCAATAGACTCACGCATGCGCAGTGTGCGCCCGGTCGTGAAGCCACAAGTTGTCACGGCCGGGTGCCCACAGTTACCATGACAGCACAGAGGAGGGGGAGAGCAGGGAGTCTCCGGGCGGCCGCATCGCTGGACCATGGAACAAAATAAATAAATAAAAATGAATAAATCGCAAAGAGCAAGCGTATATTGATTGGTTTGCGCAAAAGTTATAGCGTCTACAAGATAGGGATAGATTTTTATCATTTTTTTTACTAGTTATGGCGGTGATCAGCAATTTTTAGCAGGACTGCGACATTGCGGCGGACAAATCTGACACTTTTTTTTAGGACCATTGACGTTTATACAGCATTCAGTGCTATAAAAATGCACCGATTACTGTATAAATGACACTGGCAGGGAAGGGGTTAACACTAGTGGTGATCAAGGGATTAACTGTGTTCCCTAGGAGGTGTTTAACTGTGGGGGGGGGGGGGTGGACTGACTGGTAGTACAGAGAGATCGCTGTTCTTAATCACTCTTAAACGTTCCTAAACGCTGCTAAAATGCTATTACAAAAAGCTAACACCAGCGTTATTTATCCAGCATTTTCCACAGCTGTTTTTTAGCTTTAAAAAAAAAAAAAAACACACACACACACACACGTGTGCATGGAGCCTTAAAGAGGAACTGCAGTCTGCTCACATAATTTGTAATAAAAACATCTTTGCCATTCTGAAGCTTCTCTCCAACCAGTGTATGGTTGTGTGTGTATATATATATATATATATATATATATATATATATATATATATATATATATATATATATATATATATATATATATATATTTGTCGTCAGAGTCTTCGAGTCCTCGAGTGTGACAGTGATAACCCTAATGCACCAAGGCCTGAGGTGTGCCTTGGCCTAGCTGGTCAGTATGCCTGAAAAGTGGGCATACCCTGAATGTAAGAATAAGAATAAGGAAAATAGAATGAGTATGCATGAATCTGGGGGAACGGGTGGGTGGGAGCCCAGAAATGACGGCAACCCAGACCCGACAGGGGAGGAGGCTTAAGTAGCCCTCTCAGTCTCCTCCCACAAATACAGGCTGGCCTGCGGCCAGCCTTACCACTTGTCGTCAGAGTCTTCGAGTCCTCGAGTGTGACAGTGATAACCCTAATGCACCAAGGCCTGAGGTGTGCCTTGGCCTAGCTGGTCAGTATGCCTGAAAAGTGGGCAAAAAGAGACAACTGTAGGTGAAGAAGGGAAGGTAACGAACAGAGAAGTAGCACGTACCCGGACGGCAACAGTATCTGAACCCGGTCCCGTGCAAGAATGGAATAAGCCTGATGCCCGGCACAATCCAAACATGAGAATGACCTGCTAGCAAATGAGAGGATACGTGGGGGAAAGGAAGCAAAGGCTGGCCCGAGGAGCCTCTGCAACCGATGGGCGAGTAGATCGTAATACTCCAACCGGACATCAAAGATGTGCCTCCGGCCTACCCATACTAGGTATGGGGAAGAGAGGGAGAGGGCAAAAATTGACGACTGGCAGGAGTTGTAGGACTGGATACCTGGAGGATGGGTTGCCGGAGTAGGCGGAAAAGGCCAAGCGCCACGGCAATGAGCATCGTCAAGCATGGGAGAAACATGCCAGACACAGAACACTGGTCCCACCTGACTCAATCGGATCGTGCCACCGCCTGTGACCTGACAAGCAACTGAATCCTGAACCGAGAAAGGAAGGTCAGGCTCCATCCCGGGCAAGAAGTCTCATGGCATGATGCAGACATGCCTAGACAAAAGATCAGAGCCGCTAGCGGAACCCCAAACCCACCCCTGTGGCCGACAAGGGGCCGTGGCTCAGCACACACCCCAAGAAAGACTGTGAAACCCTAGGTGGTGACCAGGGCCTCAGCAACAGAACGATGATTTAGTAAAATGAAGACTGCTTCCTACCCAAGGGTGAACCCAGTGAAGAATGACATCCGCACCAATCAACTAGCCCTGGCAACGGGCAGGACTGATGGAAGCGAGTGCAAGCAATGTTTGATGAAGGCGAAGATGCCAGCGCAGCCCAACCTGAGAACACAAACCAGAGAAATGACAGACAACCAGACATGAGAACAACAACGAGCCTACCTAAGAAGAGAACATGCAGAAGTGACAAGACCACCGCGCGTACATGAACCTGATGACGGATGACCCCCCCCCCCCACCTTGTGTGAGTGGCGAGTGAGCCCGAGTAACCTGTAGCGCAGAGACAGGCAATTAACTGAACACTCAGGGCTGGTGTACCCACGGACCGTGGTGGGTGATCGTATAGGTGTAAGAATGAACGTGCATCGTATGATGTATGGTATACGGGCGAGAAGATTGTGGTCAACAATCATTAAAAACGAAACCTCAGCCCGTATGGATCTGTAGACGTGACAGATCCGGAAATGTGTGCCCTAACTAACCCAGGTACAAACATGGACGAAGATAACATGACACATAGTAACCAACAAAGAAGAGAACAGCTACCGGAGTATGCCGTGACTGGACCACAACACCCCTCTAGAACGCTAAGACTGAAACGTTGCAACGGAAATGCTGAGACTGAATGCTGAGGCGGAAATGCTACGACAGAAATCTAGGGGCAGAAATGCGAGGACAGAAATCCTGGGGCAGCAAAACGCAACGACAGAAATCCTGGGGCAGCAAAACGCAACAACAGAAATCCTGGGGCAGCAAAACGCAACGACAGAAATCCTGGGGCAGCAAACGCAACGACAGAAATCCTGGGGCAGCAAAACGCAGCCAGAAATCCTGGGGCAGCAAAACGCAGCCAGAAATCCTATGAGCAAGCATCATACCCTGATGTGAAACGCGTTAGCCTTGCCCTGCAAGAAGTGACAAGACCACCGCGCGTACATGAACCTGATGACCCCACCCTTGTGTGCGTGGCGAGTGAGCCAGAGTAACCTGTAGCGCAGAGACAGGTAATTACACTGAACACTCAGGGCTGGTGTACCCACGGACCGTGGTGGGTGATCGTATAGGTGTAATGAATGAAGGTGCATCGTATGACGTATGGTATACGGGCGAGAAGATTGTGGTCAACAATCATTTAACAACGAAACCTCAGCCCGTATGGATCTGTAGACGTGACAGATCCCAAAATGTGAGCCCTAACTAACCCAGGTACAAACGTGGACGAAGATACAAAGATACATGGTAACCAACGAAGATAAGAACGGAAGAACGGCAGAAATGCCGGGGCAGAAATGCAATGACAGAAATGCCGGGGCAGAAACGCAATGACAGAAATGCTGGGGGCAGAAACGCAATGACAGAAATGCTGGGGGCAGAAACGCAATGACAGAAATGCTGGGGGCAGAAACGCAATGACAGAAATGCTGGGGGCAGAAACGCAATGACCGAAATGCTGGGGGCAGAAACGCAATGACAGAAATGCTGGGGGCAGAAACGCAATGACAGAAATGCTGGGGGCAGAAACGCAATGACAGAAATGCTGGGGGCAGAAACGCAATGACAGAAATGCTGGGGGCAGAAACGCAATGACAGAAATGCTGGGGGCAGAAATGCAATGACCGAAATGCTGGGGGCAGAAATGCAATGACCGAAATGCTGGGGGCAGAAATGCAATGACCGAAATGCTGGGGGCAGAAATGCAATGACCGAAATGCTGGGGGCAGAAATGCAATGACAGAAATGCTGGGGGCAGAAATGCAATGACAGAAATGCTGGGGGCAGAAATGCAATGACAGAAATGCTGGGGGCAGAAATGCAATGACAGAAATGCTGGGGGCAGAAATGCAATGACAGAAATGCAATGACAGAAATGCTGGGGGCAGGAATGCAATGACAGAAATGCTGGGGGCAGGAATGCAATGACAGAAATGCTGGGGGCAGAAATGCAATGACAGAAATGCTGGGGGCAGAAATGCAATGACAGAAATGCTGGGGGCAGAAATGCAATGACAGAAATGCCGGGGCAGAACTGCAATGACAGAAATGCTGGGGGCAGAAATGCAATGACAGAAATGCTGGGGGCAGAAATGCAATGACAGAAATGCAATGACAGAAATGCTGGGGGCAGAAATGCAATAACAGAAATGCTGGGGGCAGAAATGCAATAACAGAAATGCTGGGGGCAGAAATGCAATAACAGAAATGCTGGGGGCAGAAACGCAATAACAGAAATGCTGGGGGCAGAAACTAAATGACAGAAATGCTGGGGGCAGAAATGCAATAACAGAAATGCTGGGGGCAGAAACGCAATGACAGAAATGCAGGGGTGGAAAGAAATAACAGAAAAGCTGGGGAAGAAAATGCTGGGGCAAAAGGCAACCCCCCCCCCATGATACCCCACGTGAGTACCGGGAGGTGAGCAGGCGAGTGAGCGCCCCCCCCCATGGAGCCAGGGTGAGAACCAGGAGGCCTGCGGGCGTCCCCTCCATGGTGCACGGCGTGGGTTCCAGGGAGGTGAACTTGACAAGGCAGAGAGACTGGAAACGCAGAGACTGGAAAACGCAGAGACTGGAAAACGCAGAGACTGGGAAACGCAGAGACTGGAAACGCAGAGACTGGAAACGCAGAGACTGGAAACGCAGAGACTGGATGTTATGACAAAATGCAGTATTGCAAGGAAAAACTACCAGCCACCTCCCCCCCATGCTGCCAGCGAGATCCCTGAGAAACAGATGGACAACCCCTCCCACGCTGCCAGCGTAACCCCGGGAGATGACGGGTGGACAGCCTCACCACCCCCCCCCCCCAAGCTGCCAACGTGACCCTGGGATGAGTGTGCACAACCCCCCCCCCTCCCCCTCATGACACCGGCGTGAGCCCAGGGGAGGTTTGAACAGACAGACAATCAGGCGGCCCTTCAGTAGAGCAAGGAGGAGTGATGGGCGGGTAGGTAGGTGGACGCTCCCCCCCCCCCTATTTGCAAACATGGATGTGGAGAGCCCCCCCCACCCCAATGACCGAGACGGATGACCTGCTGAGCGAACGGCACTGCAGGATGCCGGCGAGTGCCTGGAGGAGTGGGTGAGTGGATGGACGCCCCCCCCCCCTTCAGCTAGAGGCCATGAAAAAACAGACAGGGAGGAGGAGGGTGGCCCTGCAAGGATGCAAGCATGTGCCCGAAAGGAGTGAAGGAAGGAAGGACGGCCCCCCCATACGGCAACATGCGCCCGGAGTAGTGAGAGGGCTCCCCCTCACTCTGTGTGAGCCTGGAAAGAAGATGGGGTGCACGAGCGGGCGGCGGCCCTGCAGCAACCGGCTTGAGGCCGGAAAAAAATGTGGGTTGGAGGGGTCCCGCCCCTTTCCCGGATGAGCACTAAAAACACGTGGACAGGCCCCCTCTCTGCATGAGTTGTCAGCAGGGAAAGGATGGCTTGATGGGCAGGCGGTGTGAGCACCAGGAGACTGCTGCAGCCGGCCGCCGCTCTGCTAGCCCAGAAATGACGGCAACCCAGACCCGACAGGGGAGGAGGCTTAAGTAGCCCTCTCAGTCTCCTCCCACAAATACAGGCTGGCCTGCGGCCAGCCTTACCACATATATATATTTTGTGATTCTGTACTTGCCAAATATGCTGCAGAAATCTCCCTCCACAAGTCTGGCTGCATCCATTTTAAATTGTGGGCAGCTAAAGCTGCCGCCTGTTCACTTCCTGGATTTACACAGACACCTCCAGCTCAGCAGCTCTCATTGGCCCACTTATGACTCCATGACTCCCCCCCCCCCCCTCGGCAAACTCTCACGAGAGAGAGAGCTGTGCATGATATCATAAGCCTACGCCAATGACCAGACAAGAGGAAGGGTTTTACTATCCAAAGTTAAAAACAACAAGGGCAGAAGATTTAACAGATGGAAAGATGAAACAATTCAGCATCTAGGAACAGAAACAAAACAAACACTATGAACAATCTATGGCCAGCTAACAGCTTAGTAATTTGTTCTTAGACAGGTCTACATGAATATTGATGTATAGGAAGAAATATCCTTTAAACTCCCTATATTGGATATACATTAACCACTTTGCGCCCGTCATACGACTAATGACGGCCGCAAAGTGGTTCTATAATCCCGGGAGGCCGTCATTATACGGCCTCCGCTCCTCCGGCCACTGGGGGGCGCGCAAGCGCCGCCGCGTGCGTGCCCGGCGCATCACTGAGATGCCGATGCGCGTGCCTGGCGGCCGCGATGTCCGCCAGGTACCCGCGATCGGCCGGTACACAGACAAGGACATGGATCTGTGTGTGTAAACACAGAGATCCATGTCCTGTCAGGGAGAGAGGAGACCGATGCTGTGTCCCTTGTACATAGGGACAACCATCGGTCACCTCCCCCAGTCAGTCCCCTCCCCTCACAGTAGCAATCACTCATAGGGAACACATTTAACCCCTTCCTTGCCCCCTAGTGTTAACCCCTTCCCTGCCAGTCACATTTATACAGTAATCAGTGCAGTTTTATAGCACTAATCGCTCTATAAATGTGAATGGTCCCAAAAATGTGTCAAAAGTGTCAGATGTGTCCGACGCAATATCGCAGTCCTGACAAAAATCGCAGATTGCCGCAATTACTAGTAAAAAAATAAATAATAAAAAAAAATTCAGAATTCTATCCCCTATTTTGTAGGCACTATAACTTTTGCGCAAACCAATCACTATACGCTTATTGGGATTTTTTTTAACAAAAAATATGTAGAAGATGTAGAAGAATACGAAGAATACATATCGGCCTAAAACTGAGGAAAAAAATCGTTTTAAAAAAAAAAAAAAAAATTGGGATATTTATTATAGCAAAAATCCAAAAATAGTGTTTTTTTTTAAAATTGACGCTCTTTTTTGGTTTATAGCGCAAAAAATATAAACCGCAGAGGTGATCAAATACCACCAAAAGAAAGCTCTATTTGTGGGAAAAAAGGACGCCAATTTTGTTTGCGAGCCACGTCGCACGGCCGGGCAATTGTCATTCAAAGTGACGCAGTGCCGAAAGCTGAAATTTCGCCTGGGCAGGAAGGGGGTTTATGTGCCCAGTAAGCAAGGGGTTAATACAGATTAACAAGGAGAGAGCTCTGTACTGAAGATAATAGAACATCAGCATGAATATCTATGAAAGCAACGCTAAAATTACAATTTACTGGAAAGGATGAACCTGATCCAATTTATCCAGAAGTAAGGAGACCATTTAATGGGATTACTGCTCTTACTATCCATATTAATGAACGGAAATGATGTTTAGTGTACAATTCTTCCATTACATGTAAACATGTTGGCATGCACGGCATACGTTTAAAGATTAGAAGAACCAGCTTGCATCTTTCCAGTTATTAAAGGATCTACCATATAGTACCATTTCATTTGACTGCTTCCTATACTTCTAAGCAGTGGCGGCCGCTCCATTAGGGGTGTCGTCTCCCTAAACCATGCACCTGGTCCCTAATCTACATGCAGGACGCCGGGCACATGGATTTCAATGTGTTTTCTATTTATTTTTTAAGCACATGATTAGAGCCTGAGACTCCAATTGGCTTAAAAAAAAAAAAGGGTGGACTCACCCAGTTGTGTGACAATAGCGAATATTCGCCATTGTCTTCCTGCTTCTCCCAGCCAATCAGAAAGCGAGTCTTAAGACCCGATTGGCTGAGAGGAGAAGCAGCCGTATTGGCCACCGAGGAGGAGAAGCCGCCGAGGAGACGCGCGGGGGGGGCGAAGCTGCACGCAACCTAGGTGTGGCAAGTGCGGGCTGCTGGGCAGACGCAGGGCTGCCGTTAGGAATCATGGGACCCCATACAGCCTACCTGACAGGGCCTGGGCCCTGAGCCCGACCGCCGCTCCCTCTAGCCTGCAGGCAATGCAGAGACTGAAGGAAAAGCTTGGACAGCCGCACTCCAAAAATTGGTTGTTTTTATAAAAAAAAAAAAAAAAAAAAAAAAAAAAAAAAAAAAGGAAAAGATCACATCAACACAAAATCACAGCAAAACACAGCAATGGAGCCAACGCGTTTCACACTACAGATCAGTGCTTATTCATAGCTGAAATAAGGATGTGGCAAAACTGCACTATCAGTGGGAGGGCAGGTATCAAGTGTATGTATGTAATGTACAGAGTGTAGTATCGGGAGTACATACTGTACAGTTTGCAAGGGTTAAAAGTGATTCATATACAGAGTGCAGGGGTCAGGAGTGATTCATATACAGAGTGCAGGGGTCAGGAGTGGGCAATGCATGGAATGCAGGGGTCTGGGATATGTAATGTACAGAATGTAGTGGTTAGGAGTGGATAATGGCCAAGGCAGCAAATAGGGGGATATTTTTGTATACCCCCCCCCCAACCAACACAGTTGCAGCGAGGTGGTGCAGGTTTTTTAGGGATTAAATCAGATGAGGAGGCAATATAATGCTTCCTTGCCGCCTGTCGAACACCCTCGGGAAACAGATCCACTATGGTTCACTGTTCAGAGGGCAACACTAGTGTAATTTATTCTACAGCAATGCCCCTCAGATGTGTCATTCCAAATGTGCTTGGTATTACCCAAGAGTTCAAATGCAGCATTGTAAGTCGTCGTCGTTCCCCCCCACCTGGTCTGTGCACCTTCTACCTGGGTGCAGTGCTTCTCCTGCAGGTGGTTTCTCCTGGATCTGGGGGCCCAGGACAAGCTGAGCACCGCTGGTACATCTGGCCCTCTCCCTTCCCCACTGGACACCACCCCTGGACAACTAGGGTTGAAGGGAACTGGGGGGGGGGGGGACCTGGAGGTAGAGTGGGTGGCAGAGGCATCACTTGGGGAGGGCAGAGGGATGCATGCCCCCCTAATTAAAACGCATTTTTTGTATTTGTAGTGGGTGCCCCGGCATCTTGCTCAGGCTGCCGCTGGAATAACACAGGCTCTCCTGAGAGGGAAAGCGTCCCTGTCAGCTCTTGCGGGGGATGTCTGCCCCCTCCCTCCCCTCGCTGACACTTTGCATAATGCAATCGAATAAGAGCAGCTGTGGTGTGTACCAGGTGCCCCCAGATCAGAGCATCATCTTCCACTATTCCCTGCATGGAGCCACCAATCCTAGGGAATGCAGGTCCCTGCCACTGTGCCTGGATGGGCTGCCCACAGTCCTAGAGATCAGAGCCCTCTACAAGATGACGGAGGGCGAAAAGCCATAGCACATTACCGTCTTTTAGAGTCAGTCTCTCTCCCTCTCTCTCTATTTTGGGTTTCAGATCTAGTCACATGGAGCTCTCCCCGGGTGCTGTCCACAGACCCAGAGCATGAGTGCAGGCTTTTCATGTGTGCATCTGTGAAGCTATTTAGAAACCAAATGTCTCCAGGCCCCCTGTGTTGAGTGGGGGCCGGGGGACAGCAAGTAGACCATTTCTTCACTTTTGGGTTTAGGCGGATTAATCCGCTGCATTGCTCCAGGCCAGCCGCGGTGTATTCATATTGAAGAGGCCGAGCTTCATCCGTGAAGAAATAGTCTGCTTACTGTTCCCCAGCCCCCACTCAACACAGGGGGTCCGGAGTCGGTGGTTTACTAAATAGCTGCACAGTGGGGAATTTGATGGACAGGATTTGGGAAGTCCCTGCCCGCTCTACCTCCTGGCCCCCCCTTCTGGGATGGCAGATCCGGGCCCGGTACAGCAGAGCTGGTGGTCTCCGCTTATCAGCGGGCAGATGAAGTGATGGTGTTTGGTTTACCCTGTGCCCCTCCAAAAATGGAGCACCAGCCGCTACTCCTCAGGTACTCTCCATGAGATCTGTGCCATGTTCTTGGGATGGCATAACTCCTGAGCCCATTATACAGGGTTTCACACTCCCTGATGGAGTCATTTATTTTATACTATGAAGAAGGTTAATGGGAGGAGCTGGAACACAAAGGAAAGGCAGGAATAAACAAAATTCCCAGCTGGGCAAGAACAGAGTTGGGCATTGTGGAGCCACTCTAAAATCTAGAGATGCTCAGTACATACACTACAAACAGATCACAGGTTAGGTTTTGGGGTTCTGGCCACAGGATTAAAGAAGCTGATCCAGGCAGGCCTCCACTGCACCTTCACAGCACTCTGCAAGCTTATAAGGTCTCATACGGTTATAAAGTTAAGTTTTGGTGTGGTCCACCTCATTCGTTTGCTTGTACCGGCCAAAAAAGGCAGATGGAACCTGACTGCTTTCATTTTATTTTTATATAGCGGGTATGTACTTTCCCGGGTGTAATTTGAACTTGGCAGAGACATCAGTGATGTGTAATTCCCTGCGGCCCAGTGGGTGGCGCTGTCGCCCTGGGTTGGGGTTGAATCATTGCTGTGCCTCCTTTTTGTCCTCTCTCGGCAGCAGTATGGTGGGGCGGGGAACCCGCCGTGCTTGCTGGGAGAGGGTATAAAGGGGCCGGCCATCTTTGTCATGGGGTGGGAGTCCCAAGCACCTTCAGCCTGCGGGCGGTGGTTCGTGTCGGTCCTCTGGGTGGCCTAGGCCTAGAGGACAGTCGGAGGTCGTGTTCCATCTCAGGCACCTTTGGCCTGGAGTGAGGTACTCGGATGGAGGTCTGGAGCTCAGTGCCCAACACTGAGTTCCGCGAGGGAAAGAGATCCTAGGGAACCCCCAGAGTGGGTACCCGAATCCGGAAGGCGTAATGGACCGGGGGGAGCTCCTCACTTGAAGACCTGGTGCAGCATATTGCCGGTGACGGGTGAGTCTCTCGTCGGAGACCGCCTGGAGGGAAATCTCTGCTCGCTCGGAGACCACAGCCCACTTTCAGGGAAGAAAGTGGAGAACGCATTGTGTCTGGGCCTATTCGCATCCACACCTCCTTTCCTGTTCTGTTCCTCAAGGTAGTTCAACTGATTGTGTTCATTCAAGAAGAATAAAGGAGTGTTGGACTTTAATGGTGTGGGGCTCATTTCCTGTCAGACATTGTTCAAGGTAACTCTGGAATAGAGGAACCAGGTGCACAGCACTGACCCGAAGGTAAAACAAGAACGTTGCTTATACCGCACTGACACAGGTGGTGGAGGCCAGGCGTGGTGTCCCCGCTCCCTCCCCTCTAAGATACCCCTAGACAAGAGAAAGACGAGCTGAAGACAAGAGTGGAGTGAGGGGGGCGCTACATTTACATGAAGCCCTCTTTAGTTTTCATAAGAATAACCTACCTGCAAAGTGCATCCAAAAACCCCAATCATCAGCATTGCAACGGTTATATATTCAGCCAGGACATCCCACCAGGGCTTCAGGACCTTAAAGGCTGGTTGTTGCTCCGTAAACTGCTTGAACTCGGCTACAGGAATCATGGTAGCAAACTAACCTGAAACAAGAAAACATTAAATTAAGTTGTTGATTTCTGTCAAGCTTTTGCCGGTCATTCCATGTAGCCACCATTACCACACACCCTGGATCATATGCGCACAGCCGCCAGAACACCACACAGCCCTGGGACTCCCCTCTATCCTCTCCGTCACAAACAGTACACTTATCAGCATAATGAGCCCATAACTCTTATCTGAGACCTGCAGAATTCCCCACCCATTGCTCTCCATTCGCTCTGGTAAAGGAGGGGTTAACAAGAGGAAGCTTCTGCAAGTCGTGCAGCTATGGAGTTGTAGCAATGATCTGCAGGGATAACAAAGCACTGTATTACATTTCCACATTTATATTGATTGGAATCTGATACTTATGAGAATTGGCACAAAACCGATGCACTGTGACCTCAGCATCCCTTGTAAGGATACTCCTGTAGATTGGTCCCACCGATACATTTATTGATGGGAAGCTGTAAATAGGACCCTTGTGTAGATACAGAGCTCAGCGAGTGTACAGCCTCACAAGTGTTCCTGATCACAATGTAACATGAGGCTGATTGTAAACCACAGAGAATGCGGCCAGGCTTTTTACCTGCAGATCTTAACCCCTTGGCGCCACTGGACTGTGCTTTTTTCCATAAGGCCACATATATTTGCGTACCTGTCGTTTCTGGCAGCGCGCCAAAGAGCTCTTTAAAGTGTTTCTAAAGGAATATGTTTTAAATAAAAGAAAGCAGTAAAGAGTCATGTTTTGTTGTTCCTATTAGGCTAGATACACACCTATAGGTGCGTCCAAGCACAGGCGCGTTCCTTCATGTTTTTTATACACACTCCTATTCATGACAATGGGCAATGTAAGACATTACACACGTGTAATGTGGAAAATCGCTTCTGACTTTTTCCAAAAAACGCACTGCACCATGTGGTTTGGTACACGTTTGCGGATGCACGGGGGTGCCACTGTGTGTCTGCTAAAGGGCAGCACCTTTGTGTTGGGAAAGCTTATGATTTTGCGCTCGTTCCCGACATGCATAGATAGAAACTAGCCCTAGGGAGATTTGTTCTCTCTATCCAGGTGACCATGAGTGGGAAAACCCAAAATTTGGAGTTGTCACCAGCACAGGAGATAAGGGGTAGTTTTCCAATGGGGAGATCTTTTCCACTGAAAACCCGTCTAGCAGGGATTGAAACCATTGCCTGCTCATGTGTTTAATGCAAAATGCTGTGTTTTGTGCAAAGAAAAGTGACACACATCAAAGCTTGTCAAAAGTGTCCTCAGCACTGCCATCCATACTACACCAGTAAAAAAAAAAAAATTAATTTGTTGACATGTATGATGTGCAAGTCAGACACAAGCCTGTCTACTATACATGAGCCCTAAAGTATACTCCAGTATAGACACTGGCCTCAATGTTATTTCACCACAAAACCTCTATGTAATGAATTGTGTTCCAACAAGTACATGAAAATGGTCACAGGCACCAACATTTGTTGTGCAGAGGCAAGACAATTTTAAAATTCCAGGGAATATGATTTTACAGTTAAAGTGTTACTAAACCCACAACAGTAAAATCAGTCTGTATATGGAGTAAAGCATGTATGTTATACTCACTGTGGAACCTAAGGGGTTAATCCTCTGCACTGTGTAAAAAGGCTGCTTGATCCTGTATGCATAGATCCTCCCTGCACTGTCCCCCTGGACAAGTCCAAATAAGACCAAGCCTTTGGAGTCAGGCTGCACATGCTCAGTTTGGTGTGTATTGCTACAGAGTTTATTTTTAAAAAAATTATTGGGAGAGTGCATGTGATCACCACAGGTCCAATCAGCACTGTCCAGACAGAGGGTCAGGAGCCCTGCAGCCTCAAAGGATAAATGTTAACCCCTTCCCAACAAGCTTCACCAGGAACTGATAGAAATCACAAGACTGTTATATACTGCTTATGAGAAAAGGTATTTGGCGGTTTATAGTTACCAAAATAAATGAATTTCCATGTTCTGTGTACTGTGGGAGACCAGATATAGTGAATGCAGGGTCCTGGGTTTAGTAACACTTTAAGTGTTGTTCAAGTTATCCTTGGCATTTCCAAATTTGTCCACTTGAGGGGCTGTGCTAGGACATCTACAGTGTATTACAAGAAGCAATTACCACTGTCCAAATGTACCTACTAAATATCCAGGGCTTTTTTTCTCAAACAATAGGTGCTGGAACTTATCCACGGCCCCACAAAACCCCTCCCCCTCCACACATCCTCCAAATCACATACAATTTCATGAAAACAGTAGGAGGGTCTTAAAGGGGCATTAAACACCAGGATTGCATTACATACAGAGTGCAGAGTTCAGGGGGGTTACATACAGAGTACAGAGCTGTCACTTGTAAACACAGAAACCGGACTTCTGTGTTTACAAGTGATTGTGGTGATCAGGCACCAAAGGGTCTGAGCCAAAGGTGGTGGAACTCAGTTCCACCAAGTTCCCACTGAAAAAAAGCCCTGTAAATATCTATGGGAGAAACTTCAACTACACAGGAATCTTGGTAACTTCTAGGACTGGGGACATTTCTTGCAGTTTTTTTTTTTTAGTCCAGCAGTATTTTAGCTCCTTTATGGCAGTAAATGTATAGAACATTACCTGATGTTCTTTCCAGCTGGGACTTGGAGAAGCAGTATTTCAAATCTATGTATGCATCCTGACCCCGAATATGTTGATCTGTGAAAAGAAAAAGTAAAAGGGTTTCTTACTATCCAAGCAAATGCCTGGATTAGTCAATAGTATCAAGCTCCAGATTGACATTATGAAGGTTTCCCCCCCCCCATTAGGTTTGTGAAGGGAGTCACTTTGGGCGGGGGGGGGGGGGGGCTGGTGGAACCCAGAATCCCTTGGAGAGGTTGGGAAACCCTTGCTTCAGCTACCCATGCACCTTATATGTCCAAGTCACCCTGTGACATTAAGAATGTGGCTTGGATTACTTAAAAGACGGAACAGTAATATTTATCCACAATAGCTCCCAGGAAATATACAAATATACAAAGACTATCCTGGTTTGTTCGATTCTAAACTATACATGTTAATTGAAAAAGAGCAGGTCACCATGGCCTCTGGAGCCGGACAGTCTGCTACTGGGGACTCATGCTATTGTTTGAAGGCTTGCGGTGTTTATGCCTATGAAAATGTGCATTGTCTGCAGTTGGCTTGAAGTTGGCAAAGCTGGTCTGTAATGTGACATCTGAGGTTGATGGGATTAGCCTTGTGTCAGCCCTACCTCGTTTACCATGGTGTGATGTTTTGGGTAAATATTTGAGTTATTGTGTATGTGGGGACTCACATACTTTAAAGCCCCTTTCACACTGGGGCGGGCAGGAGCGGTGGCGGTATAGCAGCGCGATTTTCAGCACTGCTATACAGTCGTTCTTACCGCAGTATGCGGTCGCTAGGGGGGTTAATTTAACCCCCGCTAGCGGCCGAAAAAGGGTTAATACCGCCCGCAAACCGCGGCTATTGCCGCGGTTTGCGGGCGGTATTACCGCGCTGTCCCATTGATTTCAATGGGAGACCGCGGTAAAGGAGCGGTGAACACACCGCTCCTTTACCGCTGTAAAGAAGCGGCTAGCAGGACTTTTGGAGCGGTCCTGCTAGCGCACCGCTTCAGTGTGAAAGCCTTCGGGCTTTCACATTGAAGGCACAGGGCAGGATTTTTTCATGCGGTATAACAGCGCTATTATTAGCGCTAAACCGCATGAAAAACGCCCCAGTGTGAAAGGGGCCCAAGTGTATAAAAAGACTGTATACTTGTCCAATAAATCATTCCATGTTCCTGCAAGCTAGTGTTGTATGTTTGGCTGGAATATCTGATAGATATTCAGACTGGAGGAAGATGTGTACTGACAGAACCACTCCGGGTTAAAGTTTTTTTTAGGTTGTGAATAAAGTATTGTAAGATTTAAAGCTAAACATTGGGCACAAAAATGCTTATTTAATTATATTTCACAATAGCTACAAAGAATATAAATTCACTGTGTGCACCAAATGCCTTTACTAACCCAGATATTACCTTGCAAAAGCAGCAGTGACATCACTACACTGTACATAGCCTAGACTCCACCCACTACAGGCTGCCTGCAGAAAACTACAGGAGGGGGCGGAGACAAGACCAATCACCCAGCACAAGAATAGAGAGCAGTAGTGACTGGTCTTTATTACAGGAAGCTCCTGCACAGAGGTAAAGTGTCACTGGATTACTGAACAGATCTAGAAGAAATGCCCCCAGCACACCAAGATTCAAGAAGAATACACATTGAATGCATTTTGACAAATATTTGCTTATCCTGGAGTTCAGTTTAAACCACCTGTCTACCACTCACAGTAAATATACTGCGAGTGGGTGGCAGGTACAGGCACAATTATGTACCTGTAGGTCAGCTCTTTCTTCTGGGTCCTGCCTCCTGTGATTGGGCACAGCATGAGCTTGGCAGCCGATTTCAGCCAATGATTTTGGCTGAAGTCAGCTGATCAGTTGTGTCCAGTCACACACAGAGTTATGTGTTTACAAAAAACACAGAACTGTGTACGCATAGGAGCAGCGATTTGGCCGATTCTTCTCCCTGAAAAGCAGGGAGAAAAAAAAAAAAAAAAGCAAGATAGTAAAGTAAAAGCAGCACACATTGTTTGGCGCACGGTTAACCCTTTAATCACCTCTAAATGTTAACCCCTTCCCAAACAGTGTCATTACTCATTAGTACAGTGTCACGTTGACAGTATTATCACTCTATTAGTGTCACTAGCAACGTCATTGTCAGCAAGTGACCCTCCCGGATAGTTAGCGCCAGATTGCCCACCACCCTATCACAATCCTACTATAAGTCTCACCGCCATTACAGCATAGTCTCTCTCCCTCTCCCTCAGAGTCTCTCCCTCTCCCTCCTTCCACACAAAACAATCAATATAAACTCATTGGAATTATTTTTTGCAGCAGAACGCATTTTGCCCTGAAATTATTTTTTTTTTTTTATTGGATACGTTTTCTAAAAACAGAAATGAGAAAATGTCAGGTTTTTTTATTTTCGGGTTTTTTCTTTTATAGAATAAAACAAAACCAAAAAAATAAATAAAAATAAATAAAAAAAAAACAGTGATTATCAAATACCACCAAGGGAAAGCTCTCCTTAGAGCCGGTTCACACAGAGACGTCCTGAGATCCAACTTCAAGTCTCCCCAAGTCGCGCGGTTTAGAAAAGTAATGGAAGTGAATGGAGCCGTCCTAATGTACACTACTGCAGTCGCTCAGACTTCAGAAAAGGTTCCTGTACGACTTCTAGGCGACTTGTACCCATTTTGATTTCAATGGAAGTCACCTCCAAGTCAAATCCCCATTCATAGTGAGGCAACTTTACAGGAAGTCGCCCCTCTGAGAACCGGCTTTAAGGCAAACCCCTCCCTCCCTCTCACAGAGCTGGTATTTGTTATGAATCATGAGGAGGAACTCCATGCCAAATTTTAAATAAAAAAAACGGCATGGGTTCCCCTCCAAGAGCATACCAGGCCCTTAGGTCTGGTATGGATTTCAAGGGGAACCCCCTACACCGAAAAAACAGTGTGGGGGTCCCCCCAAAATCCATACCAGACCCTTATCCGAGCACGCAGCCCGGCCGGTCAGGAAGTGGGGTGGGGACGAGCGAGCGCCCTGCGGCCCCCCACCCCAAAGCACCTTGTCCCCATGTTGATGGGGACAAGGGCCTCTTCCCGACAACCCTGGATGTTGGTTGTCGGGGTCTGCGGGCGGGGGTCTCATCGGAATCTGCGAGCCCCTTTTAATAAGGGGGTTCCCAGATCCTGGCCCCCCACCCTATGTGAATGAGTATGGGGTACATCGTACTCCTACCCATTCACCTGGGGGAAAAGTGTCAATAAAAAAAAAAACACACACTAGACAGCTTGTTAAAGTAATTAGGCAGCTCTGGGGGTCTACCGACTTTGGGGGTCTTCTTCCGCTCTCCGGTGCCTTCTCCGTGCTCTCCGGTGCTTTCTGCCGGGCACCTCCGCTATCTTCTGCCAGCTCTTTTGCTAGTGGGGGCCCGGTCTTCATTGTTGTCTTATTCCCTCTTCTCTCCGTACGATGTTGCCTCGACGCTCTCTGCCGCTATAATGCCGTGTGCGCGGAGCGCAAAGACTTATATAGGCATGGGGCGTGGTCACCAGGTGATGTCACCATGTGACCCCTGCCCCTTAAGTCACCACCCGGAGCATGATGGGACTAACATCATACGGGTGGGGTCAGCGGGTGGCATCACCCGGTGACCACGCCCCATGCCTATATAAGTCGTTGCGCTTTGCGCACGCGGCATTATAGCGGCAGAGAGCGTCGAGGCAACATCGGGCGGAGAGAAGAGGGAAGAAGACGATGAAGACCGGGCCACCGCTAGCAAAAGAGCCGGCAGAAGATTGCAAAGGTGCCCGGCAGAAGGCAGAAAGCACCGGAGAGCGGGAGAAGAACGGGAGAAGAACCGGAGAAGGCCCCGGAGAAGAGGCCCGAAGTCATTAGAAGACCTCCGAAGTTGCCTAATAAATTACTTTAAAAAGCGGTCTAGTACGTTTTTTTTATTGACACTTTTCCCCCAGGTGAATGGGTAGGGGTACAATGTACCCCATATTCATTCACATAGGGTGGGGGCTGGGATCTGGGGGCCCTCTTATTAAAAAGGGGCTTGCAGATTCCGATAAGCCCCCCGCTCGCAGACCCCGACAACCAACGGCCAGGGTTGTCGGGAAGAGGCCCTTGTCCCCATCAACATGGGGACAAGGTGCTTTGGGGTGGGGGGGCCACAAGGCGCCCCCCTGCCCCAAAGCACCCACCCCCCATGTTGAGGGCATGCGGCCTTGTACAGTTCAGGAGGGGGGGCGCTCGCTCGTCCCCACCCCCCTTCCTGACCGGCCGGGCTGCGTGCTCGGATAAGGGTCTGGTATGGATTTTGGGGGGACCCCCCACGCTGTTTTTTCAGGTGGGGGGGGGGGTTTCGCTTGAAATCCATACCAGACCTTAGGGCCTGGTATGCTCTTGGAGGGGAACCCATGCCGGTTTTCTATTTAAAAAATGGCGTGGAGTTCCCCCTCATGATTCATACCAAACACAGGGGACAGACTGTCCTGGAGACGACTTCAAGTCGCTCCAAGTTGCCTCACAAAGTCGTGCTCAAAGTTGTGTTGCCCATGTGTGAACTGGCTCTTAGTCTGGTCATGAAGGGGGTAAAACCTTTCCGGAGGTCAAGTGGTTAAATACCTCTCTGGGGGGCGGTAGGGATAAGAGGGGGCAAAATGGGTGGTTGCAGAGATAAAAAAGGAAGAAGCTTTAACTAGAACTATTAAAAAAACTTTAATCCATACATTTTTGGTTTTGGATACTGTACATTTGAATTTAAGGACGAGTTCTGCCCCCACCCAAAAATTTTTTAAAGTCAGCAGCTACAAACAATGTAGCTGCTGTCTTTCACCATTAGGGCCCTTACCTGTCCAGGAATCCAGCGGTGTCCTCACCCGAGCCGATTATTGAATCAGCTCTTGGGTGCTGACGCCTTAATCTTCGCCAAGGGAAATTGGCAGTGAAGCCTTGCGGCTTCACAGCTGGTTTTCTACTGTGCATGCGTGAATCACTGAGCATTGTGAGGGCTGGCTGCGGGGGAAGGAGGAAGGGGCCGATCTTCTGGTTTATTTAGCCGCGGCAAACTGAGCTGGAAGTGGGAGTGGGTACCCGCTCCCCCCCAAAAAGGTGTCAAATGTGGCAGTGGAGGAGGCAGACAAGCGGAGCTTCCCCTTTTGGGTGGAGCTCCACTTTATTACGATAGATTGGATGTTAGAGCCATTTAAAAAAAAACTCTGATAATGAGACTAGAGGCCACTTTGCCCTTTTTTGCTCATGACTAACAAACATGTTCCAATTATTTGCTGCTGGGTTTTGAAAATGAAATAATCAGATTGGCTGCTGAGGGCAACAAGAACATCATCTTTCATTCATGACAAAACCTATGTTGCATGGATTTAAAGAGGGGGAAAAAAAAAAAGAAGAACTGGAGGAAAGTATCTGTTACCTATAATTACCAGTAAAAATGTAAAAGGGACAGTAGAAATAAGATTATTATGGGAGCAAACACCACTTTGCAGGTTCTATACGTCGGTCTTGTGGTGTCTGGGCTACACAAAGCAGGAAATGGGCTGGGAGAGAAAACGGCTATTTTCAGCTCCTCTGCACAGATCTGGAAACTATTAGACACACCACCCTTATGTATCATGTTCCAGCCGGAATATTCCTTAAGAGCAATTTGCTGACGCACCGGCTCTCTGCAATGACATAATACTACTACAGATGTTCTATTCTGGACACGGGCCGGCTCTATAACAATGCTGCCTCCTTGCTTTCAGATTGCCAAGGACAACACCTCTACTTTCATGTCTATCTATCTATCTATCTATCTATCTAATCTAATCTAATCTATCTAATCTATCACACCGACCCTTTTTCTCCTGCTTACCTCCACCTGCAGAGTAGGGCACACCATGCCACATGCCTGTATCGTCCTGGTATAAGAGGTTGAGCGGTGTTCATACAATTTTTGGGTCCTGCAGCGAGTTACCTCCTTCTGTTGGTTCTCGTCCCTAGAGTGTAGGGAAAAGTCTATTCTCTTTCCTAAAAGAAGGCCAATGGCCAGACTGTTTTAAACTCCAACAGACGAGTTTATTTTTCTTGCTTGGAACTTAGTGGGAAAAAGTTGAAGATAGAGAGAGATAGAGTTGGGTAGGGAGGTAGATTTACCCTCGTCGCCACTCAAGCCTGAGTGGGTATTGCTTACTAGGCTTGTGCAATTCGTTTCGTAACGAATCGAAATTCGTCCGAATTTAGCAACTTTCGGACATTCGGAAGCATTCGAATTTCCGAACAGAGCAATTACGAATAAAACCGAATCCGAAATAAATTATACCGCAAAATAGCGAATGCCCGAAGGTCTTCGGCATAATTCGTTATGAAAAAAGTTACGAATGTACGAATCCATTCGAAGCACAATAACACTCACTCTGCTCTCTGCTTCTCCCTCACCATGCTGAACTCCCTCTCAAAATGGTGTACAGGGGCGGAGGCTATAGCCGCATAAAAAAACGAAAGTAAAATACGAGATTTCGAATCCATTCGAAGCACAATAACACTCACTCTGCTCTGCTCTCTGCTTCTCCCTCACCGTGCTGAACCCTCTCAAAATGGTGTACAGGGGCGGAGCCTATAGCTGCATGTAAAAAACGAAAGTAAAATACGAGATTTCGAATCGTTACAAATAACCGCTATGTATTTAGAAAAGTACAAATCCATTCGAAGCACATTAGGCATAATAGGCAGCGTCGTTGTGAGAGAGACACGGAAAATTACGAATCAACAAACCCAAAAAAAGTTACGAAAGTAGGAGTTGTGTCCAGAATCAACGAAAAACAATGTACTCTACCGAAAGTACGAATTATAAAGCAACAAAAAATTCAACGAAAAATGTCGCTTGCAAAAATACGAATGAGTCCGAACACGAAAAATCCCGTCTAGCAAAATTACGAATGATTACGAATCAACAGGACCGGAAAGAAACGAACCGAAACGGAACGAATTTTTCCGTTGTGCACAAGTCTATTGCTTACCCGGATAGATCCCTCTCACGGTTCTAGCAGCCGGAGTGAAGCACAATTTTAGAATTCGTCCCCTTCAAGGAAAAGTTCAGGAGATCCTCTGCCACAGAATCCTTTAGTTCCTGAATCTAGAACTCTCTAGCGCCTGCAACTTTTAGAGACCATTAGTGCCAGTTACAGGAGCTATTGTGCAACTCACAGAATCTATCCCTCTGATAGGCAACCAGGCCTCTCCTGAGACAGTGACTTCCTTCACCGATCCTCCGGACAGGTCCTCCCCTGGTTTCCTCTCTTTCAGAGCGGGTCACCCTCCCACGGGTACCCTGGGACTCCGATGGTTTGGTTGTAGACCCAGTTGAAGGTACTGGGCCTACCTGGAACACTATAGCCTCGGGCTGAAGGTGCCCGAGACTTCTCAACCAATTTACACACCCCTGGCCAGCAGGGCCAAAGGGCACGACTCTCGCCACCAGGGGTCCCCCTTGGAATCCCCCCGCCTAATGGCGTCTGCCCCTTATGTACCCTCTCCCGGCATGCACAGCAGGTAGATCACACCCACTGTATGGCTGCCGAGAGAGGACACCCAATCACGCTACAATGCCACCTGTGGTTCAACCCCAGACCTGGGCAACAGCGCCCCCTGCAGGTCAAGGGGAACTATACACCCAGGCAACACCACAGCAGAGCAGAGTCCAATCTAAAGAATCAGAAAACCTGAGCCAAACTATTGCTCAGGGTACCCTTAAATTTAAAGGCACAGCGACCCCAATTTTGGGGGTCCACCACACACACACACTAAATGAAAGTAAAGGTGTTGTCCTTGGCAATCTGAAAGCGAGGAGGCAGCATTGTTAAAGAGCCGGCCCGTTTCCAGAATAGAACATCTGTTAGTAGGATTATGTCAGTTTACACAGGGCTTTATGTATTGTATTGTACAGTCACACGTGTCCTTGCCCTGAAAGAGCTTACAATATAAAGGCCTCTATAACATGCACACACACAATGGGGCCAATTTAGACAGAAGCTAATGAATGAACCTACCAGCATGTCTAGTACACAGGCCAGTGGCGGTAAGGCATTCAGAAGCCAGTACTGCTGCCTCCCAAACTGTTTTTTTTTTTGTATTTTTTTAAATATACATTTAGACTTTTAAAATTGCCTATTTTACACGGCTGGATCAGGTCACAACTCAATGGGCAAGTTTGACAGGCGACATCACCTGTCAAACTCTGCACCCAGAGTTAAAAATGCCACAGCAATTGTACAGCCCTATCTAGTTGTATTTTAACAGTTCAGGGGGGGGCCCCCCCCCAACAGTAAAACCGCAGCTCAGCTCCCTGTTTTTACCACTCTGCTGCTGCCCATCAGAAATAGCCCTAAAGCTAGGTTCACACTAACGAGATTCCTCTGTGGCTGTGTGCAGGGCCGTCGCAACAGGACAGGCAAAACAAGCAATTGCTTGGGGCCCAGAGCTGGCCTTGGGGCCCCAGCATAGGGTGCCTGTCTGTTGCCTGTCACTGTCCTGGATTTCTGCCCTGGGTCCAGAGCTTGAGTCCTGTGGGAACGCATGGGAACGGAGTCGCTGCACTTTTTTCACAGCAGGAACGCCGTTCCCTTTGCAGGACTCAAGCAGCCGAGCCGCCCAAGCCGATCCGCGGATTGCGGCCATAGAAAAGGCCGCGGCTTCGGCCTAGCTCCGGAGCGGCGGCTATCTTGGTACACCAGCGACCGAGGTGAGATGTGGGGAGATGTGTACAGGGGGAGATGTGGACATTACAGGGGGGAGATGTGGACATTACAGGGGGAAGATGTGGACATTACAGGGGGAAGATGTGGACATTACAGGGGGAAGATGTGGACATTACAGGGGGAAGATGTGGACATTACAGGGGGAAGATGTGGACATTACAGGGGGAAGATGTGGACATTACAGGGGGAAGATGTGGACATTACAGGGGGAAGATGTGGACATTACAGGGGGGAGATGTGGACATTACAGGGGGGAGATGTGGACATTACAGGGGGGGAGATGATGTGGACATTACAGTGGGGGAGATGATGTGGACATTACAGTGGGGGAGATGATGTGGACATTACAGTGGGGGAGATGATGTGGATATTACAGTGGGGGAGATGATGTGGATATCACACTGTCCCCCCTGTCCATTCCACTGTCCCCCCTGTCCATCACACTGTCCCCCCTGTCCATCACACTGTCCCCCCTGTCCATCACACTGTCCCCCCTGTCCATCACACTGTCCCCCCTGTCCATCACACTGTCCCCCCTGTCCATCACACTGTCCCCCCTGTCCATCACACTGTCCCCCCTGTCCATCACACTGTCCATATACAGTCCTAAACAGCATCTTAATGTTAATGTGTATCTGTATCGCTATGCTGTGGTTCCTGTAAGCTTTGCATGAGTGCGGGGGGGTTGGGGGAGGCCTCCATGTCCATTTTGCTTGGGGCCCCCAAATTCCCTCAAACGGCCCTGGCTGTGTGTGTGGGCACAGAAGCCCGTTCATTTGAATGGGCTGCTGTATCTGTGGGAGACGCAGAGAAAAAGATCGCTGACCCTTTTCCAAGGCCACAGCCGCATGGAAACAGCTATGCGTTTCCACGCATGGTAAAACACACCGCGTTTTCCTATACATGGGGGGTGCCATTAGGAATGGCACCCCTGTGCGTCTGCCAAACAGCAGCTTTTTTTCCTGCATGCGCGGGAACATATGCGATTTACACGCCTTCTTGCACACGCAATAGGGTAAACCTGAGCTAACAGCCAACAAGGCAGTGCAATAGGGAAAATTTATCAAAATTGGAGCAACTTTACATGGCAACCAATAAGCTTCTTCATCTTCAGCTCGTTCAATTAGGCCTTGAAATGAAAGATCGAAGCCGATTGGTCATGCACAGCAGCTCCAGATTCTGTTTGCGCCAGGGTTGATAAATTCCCTCCAACGTTTATAGGCAAAATGCAGAAACTCAGCAATCAGATTTCAGCTTACTGCAGTAAGGCCCCTTTCACACTGGGGCGGGCAGGTGCGGTGGCGGTATAGCAGCGCGATTTTCAGCGTTGCTATATCGTCGTTCTTACCGCGGTATGTGGCCGCTAGGGGGGTGAATTTAACCCCCGCTAGCGGCCGAAAAGGGGTTAATACCGCCCGCAAACCGCGGCTATTGCCGCGGTTTGCGGGCGGTATTACCACGGTGTCCCATTGATTTCAATGGGCAGCCGCGGTAAAGGATCGGTGAACACACCGCTCCTTTACCGCTGTAAAGAAGCGGCTAGCAGGACTTTTGGAGCGGTCCTGCTAGCGCACCGCTTCAGTGTGAAAGCCTTCGGGCTTTCACATTGAAGGCTACAGGCACAAATTTTTCATGCGGTATAATAGCGCTAAACCGCATGAAAAACGCCCCAGTGTGAAAGGGGCCTTACAGATGATCTCTGATTAGCTGTTAAAATAGATCTAAAGCCAAAAAACCTTTCCCCAAATTTTGGATAGGAGCAAGGGAAAGTTAGAACAACTTTCCCACATTTTTCTCTTTACTTTCTGTCCAGTAGACTCAACAGGAAGTGGCAGGATATATTTCCATTGGAAAAAGCTTGGCCATATTGGAGCAAAGTCAGCTGGGATAAAAATGAGGGGCAATTACATAATTTTAAGTTGCCACCAGAACAGGATTAGAGGGTAAATCAAGGGGACCATACACTTGGGTGCACAATATTGGCCATAGATTGTAAACGCCTATATTTCAGCAACCAGGAGCCATACGGGTTGCATACAGCCACCTATATAATGCATGTTCTGTGGATCTTGGACGCGAAATACTGGCGCCATTTACAATCTATGTCCCAATATTGTGCATCTAAGTGCATGAACCCAAAGACATATTTACACCATTCCACTTCTGGTAACAACTCAAAAGGTTGGATTTACCCCTTATGGTCATCTCAGACGTTAGCAATCAGGACAATTATAGAGAGCAAATCTTGCAAACAAGGACACAGGTCACAAAGCCCGACAGCGGTTCTAACCTCACTGCTCTAGCTAAATCTGGAAAAAAAAAAATTTTTTTGCCTTTAGCTATACAGTATTTTAAGTTTTACCGTGCTCTGCCTCACAGCTTACTAAGTAGCCTTGAATATCCAAGCTTAAAAAGATTAACATTCTTTATATGCGATTGCTTCTAATTCCTGGAATGGCAGAAGGACAGAGACAAACATTTAAAAAGTGTACATGTCCATTATGCGTAGCTTTGGCCCAGGTTATTTAAATTGATGGGCTCTTTAGGCTGGCCACATGACCCATATTTTGGAAAATTCCTGTGGAATTAGTTAAAATTTGTTCCCTGGGAGGTGCGGTTGCCTTGACAAATGTGGATTTTTACATTTGGCCAGCAAAGAATCTTGGCTGAACAGTGATCATATCTAATCAGATGCAGGCACTGTTTGGGTATTCTGACAACCACAGGGGCAGGCTGTCAGAATACAATAGATGACACTGCAGATTATTCCATCCATGTTGTTTAGAGTAGATGGATGAATCAAGTGATTTCTCACATTCAGCTTACAGGGCTGAAAGTGGGGGAAAAAAAAATAAAAAAGAAGTTGTTGTAAACCCTCACATATACCAAGTGAAGTGACTGGCCTCAGGTAATGCACAGATATTAAACAAATCCTCCTACATAACTTGTACCCGTTTATCTAAAGCCATCATTCCCCTACAGCCATTGAAAGTGCAGAATTTACACAGGATCTCTTCGCTCTGAGAAGCAGGGGGCGGAGAGCTGAAGTTAAATCAGTGAGAGATTAGAGCTGATTGGAGGGAAGGGACACACCCCCTTCACACAGCGCACAGGAACAGAGCTGAGGATGTCAATCAGCTGGAGGTCCCTCCTGTCACTTGGTGTCAGGGGGAAAAAAAAAAAAATGCCTCATGCTTATAGCAGAAGAATGAGGCAGCAGACATAAATGACACTTCATGCTCTGGATTGAGACAAGTACACACTTTAGAGGGATATGCTTTTTTCCTATTTCATGTCTGAGGTTTACAAACACTTTAAACGTGTATGGCCAGCTTTATACTAAACCATATATCCCCTTATAAAAAATATATAAATTTCCCCCTTACTAAACAAGGGCCCCCTCCGCCCTGCCAAAAAAACAAAAACAAACACATTAACGAGTGGAAAACAAAAAAAAAAAAACTGTTGGATGGAAAAAATAAAACAGAAAAAAAAACAACTCCCAGCTTCTGTACCAGAGAGTGCACCACTGGCGGCTAGTGCTCAAATTTTTTCTTGGAGGGGCCAAACAAACTGAAAAATTTAACGGTTAGTAATGTAGGACTGTAAATAGCCATTTATCAGGAGATTAGGGAGGAGCCGAACACCCCCCTGTGCGGTTCGCACCAAAACCTGTGAACAGACAAAATGTTCGCGTGAACGTTAGAACCCTATTAAATACAATGGACTCGAACGTTCGAAATCTAAAGTGCTAATTATAAAGGCTAATATGCAAGTTATTGTCCTAAAAAGTGTTTGGGGACCCGGGTCCTGCCCCAGGGGACATGTATCAATGCAAAAAAAAAAAGTTTTAAAAACTGCCGTTTTTCAGGAGCAGTGATTTTAATGATGCTTAAAAGTGAAACAATAAAAGTGAAATATTCCTTTAAATTTCGTAACTGGGGGGGGGGGGGGGGGGTGTATAGTATGCCTGTAAAACAGCTCTTGTTTGCCTTGCTTAGAACTGTCCCTGCACAAAATGTCATTTTTGAAGGAAAAAAAGTCATTTAAAAGCACTCGCGGCTATTAATGAATTTTTCGGCTCCCGGCAATACAGAGAAAAGTCATTGATTAAAAAAATATAAAATAAAAAAGGACGTGGGGTTCCCCACAAATATCCATACTAGACCCCTTCAGGTCTGGTATGGATTTTAAGGGGAACTCCACCCCCCAAAAAAAAAAAAAAAAGCGTGGAGTTCCCCCAAAAATCCATACCAGACCCTTTATCCGAGCATACAACCTGGCAGGCTGCAGGAAAAGAGGGGGGATGAGAGAGCGCCCCCCCTCCTGAACCGTACCAGGCCACATGCCCTCAACATGGGGAGGATGTCCCCATGTTGATTGGGACAAGGGCCTCATCCCCACAACCCTTGCCCGGTGGTTGTGGGGGTCTGCGGGCAGGGGGCTTATTAGAATCTGGAAGACCCCTTTAACAAAGGGGACCCCCGGATCCCGACCCCTCCCCTATGTGAATTGGTAAGGGGTACATTGTACCCCTACCATTTCAGGAAGAAAGTGTAAAAAAAAATTAAAAAAAATAAAACCTCACACAGACACCTTGGAAAAGTCCTTTATCAAAAAAAAAAAAAAAAACACATTCCAGCGATGTAATCCAGTGTCCCGGGCTGCAGTCTCCACTCCACACGAAACGTCATTGGCTGAGCGGACCTACACTGCGGAGGAAGTTCCCCATCAGGTCCGCTCAGCCAATGACGTAGGCGGGATCTGAGGTACGAGGGGGCGGGGGCGCCCTCGCATCTCAGATCCCGCCTACGTCATTGGTTGAGCAGACCTGATGGGGAACATTCTCTGCAGTGTAAATAATGAATAGACCCGCCCCTTCTCACGTTCCCCATCAGCTCCGCTCAGCCAATGACATAGGTGCAAGGCTGAGCGGACCTGATGGGGAACGTGAGAAGGGGCGGGTCTATTCATTTTTTTTTACACTGCAGAGGAAGTTCCCCATCAGGTCCGCTCAGCCAATGACGTAGGTGGGGTCCAAGATACAAGGGTGCCCCCGCCCCCTCGTACCTCAGACCCCGCCTACGTCATTGGCTGAGCGGACCTGATGGGGAACTTCCTCCGCAGTGTAGGTCCGCTCAGCCAATGACGTTTCGTGTGGAGAGACTGCAGTGCTGGACATCGGATCGCCGCGGGACACTGGATTACATCGTTGGAATGGGTTATTTTTTATTTTTAATAAAAGGACTTTTCCAAGGTGTCTGTTTTTTTTTCACACTTTCTTCGTGAAATGGTAGGGGTACAATGTACCCCTTACCAATTCACATAGGGGGGGGGCGGGATCTGGGGGTCCTTTTTGTTAAAGGGGTCTTCCAGATTCCGATAAGCCCCCTGCCCACAGACCCCCACAACCACCGGGCAAGGGTTGTGGGGATGAGGCCCTTGTCCACATCAACATGGGGACATCCTCCCCATGTTGAGGGCATGTGGCCTGGTACAGTTCAGGAGGGGGGGGGGTTGCTCTCTCATCCCCCCCCCTTTTCCTGCGGCCAGGTTGCGTGCTCGGATAAAGGGTCTGGTATGGATTTTTGGGGGAACTCCACGCCATTTAAAAAAAAAATTGGGTCTAGTATGGATATTTGGGGGGAACCCCACGTCTTTTTGAAATTTGATGCAGGGTTCTCCTTAATTGGGGGGGGGGCCCCCATTTTTTTTTTCTATCAATGACTTTTCTCTGTATTCCCGGGAGCCGACAATTCATTATAGCCGCAAGTGCTTTTAAATGACTTCCCCCCCCCCCTTTAGAAATGACACTTTGTGCAGGGACAGTTCTAAGCAAGGGAAACAAGCGCTGCTTTACAGGCATACTATACGCCCCCCACAGTTACGAAATTTAAAGGAATATTTCACTTTTGTTTCACTTTAAGCATTATTAAAATCACTGCTCCCAAAAAAACGGCCGTTTTTAAAACTTTTTTTTGCATTGATACATGTCCCCTGGGGCAGGACCCGGGTCCCCAAACACTTTATGACAATAACTTGCATACAAGCCTTTAAAATTAGCACTTTAGATTTCTCCCATAGACTTTTACATAGGCTTTTCGAATTTGCCGCGAACACCCCAAATTGTTCCCTGTTCGGCGAACGTGCGAACAGGCAATGTTCGAGTTGAACAAGAGTTCAACTCAAAGCTCATCCCTAGTGATTATGTATTACTGCCATATAAAACTATGCCCATCATATGCAGCCTTACTGTGCCCATCAAAGTAGGCCAATCACATCCACATTTCAAGTAAAAGAAATAAAACCACTTAACATAATGTGTCCTCATGAGAGCCCCCTTTTACAGCAGGTGCCCTCCTTTACATCAGGTGTCCCCATCAGAGCCCCCCCCCCTTTACAGCAGATGTCCCCATCAGAGACCACCTCTTTTCATTAGATGTCCCCCCCCTCATACTCACAGCTCTCACACAAGTCTCCTGTCATCCAACTTCGGACCTGCGGGGGTGAGTCAGAGAAACCAGAAGTGAATGCATGGGAACCCACCAATTACACACCACAACATGGAACAATGCTATAGAGAGAGATTGAGTTTAGAGCGCAGAGCTTAGTGCCC